>CM052371.1:15219818-15761796 GCA_028551485.1 Casuarina cunninghamiana
TCACCTATGTTGGAATATATTTTAATGATACTAGAATATATAAACATTTTAATGATTGAATGATGAGAAAAATGAAATTATAATATGAAAATATTATAATTAATATTTGATTATTTATGGATTTCATAAGAAAAATAATGTTGAAATTCTATGTAGGAAATTGGGTTAGAATGAGCCTAGTCCGCAAGTTTGACCTAGTTTAGATTGTGAGACCCAGTCCATAATGTGTCACCCAGTCTAGAGAGTTGCAACCTAGTCCAGAGAAGGTGACCCAGGCCCAGAGTGTGACCTAGGCCCAGAGCGCGACCCAGTGCGCGACCTAGGTCCAAAAGGCGCAACCCACGACTAACTTAAGCATTGCAACCCAGAACCTGACTCGCGATGATGCCGTGACTTCATCGATAAATTTGGCCGCCCATTTCACCTCCGATCAAGCATGAAATAGCTCGTTGGAAAGCTAATGAAGAGGAGAAAATTTATGTGAAGAAAAATCAAAGACCCATTGCTTAGAGAGAATTAATTTGAAGAAATTGTGGAGTTCTTCGAGTTCTAGCCCTAACTGCTCAAAAGTGAAATTGATGTGAATCTTATGGTGGGCTTGAGCGAGCTCGGGTTAAGAAAATATGTAAAAAAAATCGTTTTTTTAGTGTTTTGGGCTTTTTGTGGAAAAAGTGCGTGTTTGGTTGGGAGGAAGGGAGGGAAAACGAAAATAGGAATAACAAAAATAAAAGATAGATGCCAATAAACTCCAAGCCGTAAAGGCAAAGCCACCAGTCAAGGACCACCACCAATCCCTGGCAAGAATTGGATAAAGGATGCAAAAGTTGATCACACAACTTTGGGGTTTCTATTCTCTGGAAAATAACTCTGCTTACAATTGAAACAATGCTCCCTTTAAATATGCAGCTAAACCTAATTCTAAAAGGATTCGGTAAATCAAGAATCCTTAAAACCTAATTCTAGAAAGATGCTGATAAATCAAGAATCCTTATAATTAAGGAAGTCTTAACAAATCTTGATTCTGACAAATAAGGAATCCTAAACAAATAAGAAATCTGACAAGTATGGAAACCTAGATAAATCAGGAACCTAGACAATTATGGAAAACTAAACAAAAAGAAATATTCTCAGACAATAAATTAAACCTAAGAAATTAAGGACTCAACAATTATTTAGGAAACCCTTTATATTAAAGACTGTAGAGATGCTATGGAATATTCATGGGCTGCTTCTTCGATCTTGGCCTTCTTGGACCCACTGGATTATGTTGTGGACTCTTAATTCTTTGATATTGGAACTCGTAATATTGAGCCTTAAGTGCATCCGCATCAGAAATTGGAAGCATATTAAAAGGTTTTTTAAGACGATTTCAAAGGGTTTTTTTAAGGAAGAAGATGCTCTATCAATTTGTGAAGGACTCATAAAGAATTGATTCAAGATTGGAGAGATATGAAGAAGATTTAAGTGAAACCCGAGATCTGCTCCATAGAACCCGAATTACAAAACTTTAAGTTGAGACCAAAACTGTGCCGTTTTGGATGGGGTTTTGAATTAAATAAAGGCAGAACCACAGCCTCGACATTTTGTCTCTCTCAAGCTCAAAATGGATAGAGAAGAGGGAAATAAGGAACTTCAACGGGAAGAAGACTTGATGGTGCTTAGAAGTGTCAGAATGACTCTTTGAAGTGAAAGGTTAGCTATTCTGAAGTTATTTAAACAAGTTTATCTTCACCATAGCAAGGGGTCTGAAAATAAGAAGCAAAGAAAGCAATTTGTGAAGCATCTCATACTACTCATTCTAGCTCATCCAAACCTACAATTTTGATCTTTATTGGGTGACTAACTTCTAAGCTCATTACTTGCTTATTAGAGAATCAATTTGTACTTCATTATACTATATTGTTGAAGTTGATTTTTTGCAAGTAGACTCTGCTAGGGTTTGAAGAAATTTGGGGCTATTGTTTATATTACTCTGTATTAAATCTCTAGTAGTTGTTTGAAGCTTTTGAACTTGTATTACATATCTTATAAAAGCTTAGTTCGAAATTTGTAAACAATTGTATTGTAATCCTTGTGTAAGGATTGTTTGACTCCTTGAGGAGGAGTTGAAATGTATAGTAAAGTAGACTTCAACAGGTTGTGTTGAAGGAGAAGAGGGTGGAAGTAGGTGAGAAGGGTCGAACCACCATGTAAATTGGTGTCTCATCTTCCTTGTGTTTGATTAGCTTGCTAATTAAGCTTTATATTTTTGAATGCCATATTTGATTGCATAAAAAGTAATTGAACATAGAAATAGAAGTGATTTTTAAAAGGGAAACCTAATTAACCCCCCCACCCCCCCTTAGGTTGCTATAGGATCCAACAACCTCCTAAACCCAATTTAATTGTAAGATGGAAATGGCTTGGAGCTTTATTTGTTCAACCCTTGGTGGAAGCCTCAAAAGTGCATATGTTGCCCTATTTTTAGTCCCTTGATGATATTAGATCTCATTGTCAAAACTCAAGAGCTTGGTAAGCCATTTATGTTAGGCAAGTGTAGTAATTTTATGCTTAAGTAAATGCATTAGGCTAGAATGAGTGGTCCTAATGATGAAATGATTCTGTAACATATAAGTCCTTCATTTTTGAACTACCAACACAATAGCCAATAATTTTTTCTTATATGTAAAAAGTCTCAATTATTTCTATGATAAAGTCTTGCTCAAATAAGCAATAAGTTTACCATTTTGGATTAGTATAACTCTTGTATCTCCATAACTTGCATCGGTCTCCATCACATAACTTTTCAAAATCTAGCAAGCTAATATTGGTGTAGAACTCATTGTTTACTTCAACTCTTTAAAGACTTTTTAGGCTTCATTTGTCCATTGGAACTTAACTTTACAATTGTGTTAACTATTGAGTAATCTATCCATAATTTTTAACAATTCTCGTATAATACCTTATCAAGCAAAATAAAAACCTATGTAACTTTTTGACAGATGTGGGATGTGGTCAAGTCAACGTACTCTTTACATTCAAAGGGTTCGCTTTTATCCTTTTTCTAAAACAATGTCTTAAATGGTTCACATGTCTTTCTGCAAAAAGGCACACTTACTACACTTAGCAAATGACTAATGCTCCTTTAAGAGGCGAAGTACTATGTAGAAGTGGTAGCAATGACTCTTTAAATCAGGGTTGTACACTAATATATCATCAAAGAATATCATAACAAATTTTTACAAATATGGTTAGAAAGTAGAGTTTATAAAAGCTTGGAATATAGTTAAGGCATTAGTCAACCTAAAAGGCTAACTAGGAATTCATAATGATTTTGGTGAGTTCTAAATGTTGTTTTGTGAATATCCTTTAGGTGCACCCTCACTTGATCATATCCTAATCTCAAATCAAGTTTAGAAAACTTAGCTATTACATGTAGCTCATATATACATCAATGATAGGAATGAGAAATCTATTCTTTTATGTGAGTTCATTTAATATCCAGTAATTAATACAAAACCTCCATAACCCATCATATTTTTGCAAGAATAAGATTGGTGAAGCGAAATGACTAATGCTATGATAAATGACTTCTACTTACAACATCTCGTCCACCATTCTTTCTATCTCCTTTTTTGCATAAATGGATAATGATAAGGCCATAAGTTAATTGGCCCACTCCCTTGGTTGTAAGGGAATACAATGATGAAATGCCCGCTTAGGAGGTAGCTTAGTAAAGGTCTTAAAAACATTTGTGAACTTTTCTAAAATTCTAGTGACCTTTAATGGTATTGCCTCCTCTTAAGAATCCATAGTAATTGACCATAGATATCTTAACATATAATACAAATGTTTTATCTCCCACTTACAAAAGCTAGGAGTGCTAATAGTTGATAATGATCATTTTGAATTATTTTGAATTATTTTGAATTCTCCATTTCCTTCAACCTAATTTTCTCCAATTTTCTTCCTTGTGATATGCACTAATAACACATTTCCCATCACATCCAACTTTATAGGATTAACCAAATGTACCTATTACATTCTGAGTATCATATCATAACCACTCAAGGATAATAACCAAACATTTGCCATAAACTTACGCCCTTGGATGCATCAAGGAAATTTGGGACATTGTTAAGTACCCATCAATTGATACCCACTAGCCACCTTGACTGAAAAGGGATTAGCTTCCTTACCAACACAACCTACTTTCTTGGCTACCTTTGTATTTACTAAGTTACAAGAAAACCCAATATTAAATAAAATTTTGATAAAATTTTTTGAACTATTGGCCTTCATCCTAAATAGGGTTGTAAGACCCCCAGTTAAAATCGCATAAATTGATAGTGTGCATTCCTTTTCACCTCCCATGACTTGCTTTGAAAGATCACTGACCATTTCAAGAACCCCTTAATCTCTTCTTATCCTTAATCTAATATAATTGTTTACTTTTGCATTTGTGCCCAAAAATCCATTTCTCATTAAAATAGTAACATACCTTTTGTTATTCATTTATTACATCTAAGCATCACTAATACACCACACATACCATAGAAATGAGCTTAGGCAAAATGATTTGTTACTTTGAGCTCTTGTGCTGGTAAAGTGTAACTGTAATTGTACTACTAATTTCACTCCATGCTACTAGTGGTGGCTATGAGCTTTACTAGCTTAGGCCTTTAACTACTGTTCTTGGACCAATACAATGTGATAAGCATCATCCAAATTTGGGGGACATAAAAGGAGCACTTAGGTCTAAATCAATTTTCAATCCTTGCATAAAATGCTCGTAAAGAAATTATTTAATAAATTAGGATTCTAAAAGCTTATAATGAACTTTAATTTCTCAAATTTCTCAATATACTTTGACATTGTCCTTAACTACTCTAATTGATAAAAATTTGTGATAGCACTCCATTCTCATCAATAGACATTAATTTAAAATGGACTCCAACTTATTTTCTTGTGGTCCTTCTAACAATATTTATATCATTGAGCTACCTTACCTTCCATGTACATTAAAGCATATTTGACCTTATAATAACCATTAACATCCTTATACTTAAAGAAGATATACATTTTAACCACTTATTAAGTATCCTTTCTATCAAATTTAAGAAAACCCATTCTTAGAACCTTAGTGTGAGAGTCATTTACCTCTAACCCACTACTTGCGTTAGTATGGTAACTATCAAAAGTCTGGCATTCTTAATTTCATCCCTTATTAAAATTGAAGTCAAAATTGTCCTTGTCTAGTGGAGGTTGTAGTGGCTTTAGTGACAATTATGGCAGTTAACCACCATGTCCAACTAAAAAACTCTCACAACCTCCAAAATTCCATCCCCAATCACCCTCTAAGCTTTGTTTCTAGTGAAAATGGACTCTCTTTGGTCAAATCTAGGTCCCAAATCAATTTTGTTTTAGGTAGAACCCCACTTTACCTTTTCTCGCAATGCCTTTGTCACCCCTACTAGTTAGGTCATCGTCCACCTTAAATGGACCCTTACCATTGTGGTCCTAGATAGAGTGGAAGTGCACAATTTGGAACTACTTTGTAACAAAAAATGAACAAATAAAGGCCACTATGAGCCTTATTGCAACTCTAGAATAACCTTTTCTTGTTTGGAAACAACTTGCTAATCTCACCCTTAGTAATAAAGCCATCGCTAGTCTACCTTGGTGACGCTTTGTTTGTTGGTTGCCTAGTAGCCACCTTGTACCAAAAACACTGTGCAAGCCCTAGAAAGAGGATTCAAAGCCTCCTCCTTTTCTATGATGTCTTTAAGGATGACAACTCCATTGGGCTCATTAGTAACCATACAAAATTTTTCACCCATTGGCAACTTAACCACTTGGGAATTGCCCAATACAAATTTTTGCTTTCCTACTTCAGGTTTTGTGAAACCCTTACTAGCCCCTTTGGCTTGAAAGGACTCTATAAAAGCAATGTCAGCATGCTATAACTTGGCTAATAGCTTATCCATTCACTTAGTGAGAAGAGCATTGGAGGATTTTACAGATTCCAAGCTCTTAGTTGTCTCATAAGCTTGAACCTCTAGCTTTGCTTCCAAAGTCTACAAATGAGCTTCCACATCTACCATAACTTGCCTCCATGTCTTCATTATAATTACTTAACCCACATCTACCATAGCTTTGCTTTGATACCATTTGTTAAGATCTAACTCAAACTTGGATAAAAAATGTAAATTTCACTAAAGAATTTGGTAGCATTATAGCAAGGAAAGTCAAATGCAAAACACAACTCTAGCCATATACAATAAGACTCAACATTGTGATTTAAAAAAATAAGAAAATACCAAAAATAACAAGAAATCATGCCCCTTTTAAAATGGTTAGAATAGTAGCAAAGTCTAGAAATTCTCCATTGATGCCAACAACATTGTTCATTTTTCCTTTTCTCATGTTGCCTTTTCTTGTTAAAATGACCACATTGTCTTTACCTCAAACGCATTGTTTTTATAAGTAGCAAAAGCACCCATTTTCCTCCTACCCTTCTAATTACACATGGCTTATAACAAAAATTCACTCAAGAATTTGATCTCTTGGTCTTAGTGTTAGGCTTCATCACCATCATTGGTCGGTCACAAGAGCTTCCTAATGAAAAGATGAAGCTTATTCCATGCCTAAAACACAATTTAAACCTTATTGGCCCTGATGCGGATGCACTTAAGGTATATGTGGTGCTAGCCTTTGTGGTATATTTAAAGGTTGGGTTGGTGGTGGTATGGATACTTGGGGTGGTGGTAGAGTTGTTTGGAATGGCGGGTGCATTGTTTGTAGTGGTGGTGGTGGAGTATAAAGTGTCTGGGTTGTTTGTAAAGGAAAGCGTTGTTTAAGCAAAAGTTTGAATTCTTGGATTTCAGCCTTCATCTTCTCGATTTCACTCATCTACACCATATGGGCAGTTAGCCATGATGGAGTGGGTGAGGATGAACGAGAAGAACCATCTATTTCTTGAGACATGGTGATGCTATCAAACAACAGATTGATGAGATGAACAAATATGTTAGAACAGCTCACTCACCAAAACCTTGGCTCTGATTACCACTTGATGCGATGGAATATTCTTTGGCTGCTCTTCAACCTTGGCCTTCTTGGACCCATTGGGTTATATTGTGGACTCTCAATTCTTTGATATTGGAACTTGTGATATTCGACCTTAAGTGCATCCGCATCAAGCCCATAGGTGGTGATTGTCCTCTCTGGTTAGACAACATGAGATGATGTTTCTTGTTTACATATCAATAGTTGTGAGTTGATAAGGATCACAAGATAGTGTGGGGATAATGGTGCTATTAGGTTAAGCACCTAGTTCAGTGAAGAAACAATTAGGGGATATCTAGGGTTCATGTGGTAGATTTGTAAATTCAAAAAGGTGGCAAGGGTAATTTGGTAATTAGGATGGGTGGTAGATTTGTAAATTCAAAAAGGGGCAAGGGAAATTTGGTAATTGGGTGAGTAAGTGACAACTAGGGTTTTTAAGGGCATTTGTTGGAAGGAAAAAAATATAGTGGTGTTTGTGGAAAAAGAAAAGAATTGCAAGATATTGATTCTCATACACAACTCGTTCTAAAGGTTTAGGAATAATAAAAAAAAAAAGGCAAAAACAATTTGTCTCAAGAACAAGAAAGCACACAAAGTAATAAAGAAAAAATTAACTTCATTATTATAAATCAAGTTATTGAATATCTTAAAAAAATCCCAAAATTCAAAACTGCCTGTTATCCAATAGAGACCTAAAATTCCTAATAACAAACCAAAATCTCATACACAATTAGTTACAAACGCTTTTTGACAAGCATACCATATCAAAAAATTAGAAAGCCTACAAATGTGAGAATCAACTTGTATTGATACTAAAATGATTTGATTATGTAGCTTATACATCTATATATACAAGCCTAAGAATGACCTACAAGGAAATCATTGTATAGGAAAATGTTACGTTACACCAATTAAGGAATCTAATTAGTAACCTACAATAAATGTAAATATTACATTAACAAAAATAGCAAGAATTGTTCATCTTAGTTGGAAATTTAGAAAAGAATAATCTATATTTGACCAATGATTACTCACACATTTCTCATGATCTTATGTTGAAAATAACCCCTTTAGAATCACGATATGATATGTACCTTTTCTTAATTTCACGATGTTGAAAATAAGCTTTTTAGAGTCACAATTTGATTAGTACCTTTGTTCTTAAATTTCATTACACATCATGATTGGGTTTGGGACTTGAACTTATCAAGCACTATTCATATATATTGTTCACATAGTTTTGGATATATATATATATTGATTTGAGTTGATTTATGTGGTGATTGTGTCATTAATCTTCATTTTAAGTCAAGCCTATCTAACTTAGAATATATGTGGTGATTCTTGTGAGCTAACTGCAAAGTTTTGATAACCTATTTGGATAATATATACTCATGGCCTTAAGCAAAATCTTGGGATTAATTGTGGTGAGCTACTTGGTGTTGTTTTATTGGCTATAAACTATATGAACCATATTGTGAAACTATCACTTGTGTGTTTAAACTCATATTATATAATAGTGAAAAGTTTGTGTGCTAAAAGGCTAGTTGTTGAATATAATTATTATCCTATAATGCTCATAGTTGGTATTGATATCTTGCTATCATCACAAGGATCATAGGTAAACACTTTATTTTTATATATATGCATATGTGTATTAGCTTAATTGAACTTCTAACTTGTACAACTTAAATCACATACACTCTTAGCAAGTTAGTTTCTTGTATGTTTGTGTGATCATATTAGATCTTTATCAAACATACTTGATGGTCTAATTATCAGTGTAGCTATAATCATTTGATAGAATTTGCATAGCTGTCTAACAATCAAGGAGGAGGCAATATATAAAGATATTGTATAGATTCTTTGTATTGTTAACTCGATACTTGTAATTGACATATCCTTTGTTTTGCCTTGGGAAAGGGATAAATTTAAATTCTTATCATTTTAATATCCTTAGAACTTGTTTTCTATTGAAAGGAGAAGAAATCACTTAAGCTTGGGTGTGGTTGACACCCATTTGAACTAGGTCACATAAACTTGTTGTCCAAGGACATGTAATGGCTATGATGTGGAATTCCTTGGGTTGTAAGGAATTCATCTTTGAGTAGCATACACCCATGTAATGTTTTGTGCAAATAGGATTCCTTTTAATTATGTTTAATTGAGAATTAATTGAGAAAGGGTGGAAGTAGAGTTTAGGTGGGTCAAACCATTCTTAAACCAATTGTGTGCAACTCTTTCTCTATTTTTATTCCTCATTTGATTAAGATAATTTATTTAGTACAATTATGTTACAACAATATACAAATATAGTTAGCATTTAAGAGAACCAAAAAGAAAATAAGAAAACTGTCACTTAATTCATTTCCCCCTTCCCTCTCTCTTTCTTAATTTGCCATAGTACTTGCAACTATAAGACAAAAGGAAAATCACTAGAATGTGGAAAATAAAGGTTTCTCTCAATTGAAATAAAAAATTGAGTTGGTTGGAGGCCCCATTCATAATGCACAATGAGCACAATAAGCTTGGGATGCCTAAATACTTGTTATTTACTATTAAAAGGCCTTAGGCCTAACTCAAAAGTTAAGAAAATACTATATTTCCTTAGTTTAAATTTCATCACAAGAGATAAGATATCATATATTCAATGTGATACTTTCGTCTTATACATACTTTCCTACATGTTTAGTAACATTCAAGTTACACTTTGATATCAATTTAAAAGGCCTAAAATCTAATCTTAAATTAACTCAAGAGTTAGAAAGACATCACATACTTCATGTGAAACTTGGTCCTACACACATTTACTAACACTTCCTCAAAAAGTATTGTGCATCAAAGTTCAAATCCTTTTATGGGTTAGGACAACGTGTGGACATTATTGAAGCATAAGCTCAATAACTATTAATAGTCTTAACCCTAAACCCCTCCACTCCACTGATTTCTCTGTCCTCACTTTAAAATCCGAGCTTTAAGGGAGATGTTAAAGGGGGAGTCCCTAACTATACCACAATCATCGGGCATAGGCTCTATTAGTGTTGCTTAGCTAATTAGTTTAGTAATCTAGGGTTCTAACACCTGAATACATGCGGTATGATACTCAGAGAAATAAATAAGTAAAGGCCCTATTCGTGCATTATGTAATACAAAAATTTAATGATAAACACGTGCTTTGAGCTTCCCAAGCCGTGAATCTAGATATTTGGATCCAAACCACGTCAATCTATTACCCCTTGAATTCCCCCTTATTTCGTATTTTATCACATTCGGTATGGCTTTTTCATACATGTTTTAGGAATTTCGTATGTCAAATGCTACAGCTACAAACATGGGGCAAGAAAGGAAGCAGGCCTTCACTCAAGGACCACCTTGTTGACTGAGGCACACTCTGAACAAACCCTGATTGCCTGCCAAATAGTTTCGGTAATCATCCCGATTCTTACCGGAAATCATTTTTATTTCCTACGTTTCCCATTTGGGACAACAAGCTGCACGGAAGATTTTGGTTAAGATAATATAGAACAGAAAAAATTATAAAAGATGGCAGATATCAATTTTCTGCAGGTACGTCACATCTTTAAATTGGCGTATCCAAATTAATGAAGGTTCCTAAATAAATGGTACAGACATCACACTGAAATATATATATATATATATATATACACATTGGTGCACAAAACAAAAGCAAGATCCACAAAACACTCCGTAGTATAACAACTCCAATGTTTGTTTTTCCTATTCCGGAGGACAATACTCCAAGTTAACAAGTAATCCCATACAACTTCTACCAGTTTCAGCATTCCTTCCAGAAAATAATGTTCTTCAAAGCAGATGACATCCAAATTCACATCCTCACTCGTCAGTTACTATTGCCAACTACTTCTAGCAAATCACAATCATGAACTAGTGTACAATCCCTTTCATATTCACAAGGTCTACTCTGGCATTAACTGAGTCTACGGTCATCACGCATGTAGATGGTAGCCTGTTCAGCACAAACTTACTGTCAAAATTTAGGTAAAACAATCAAAGTGGAAAAGCAAATTTTTTAAGATCTGAATATAGCAAACAATTATGTTTTTGGACACAGAATTACAAGTGCATCGTACCCAAGTGGGATTGTGTGTGTGGGTGATTTCTATCAACATGCAGCATTGTTTTTAGTTTTCACTGTTGCATTTTCACCTAGGTTCTGCTAGAAGAATTGAAAGCACAATGAAAAAAGAATAGGCAAAACCTACCAATTCCTGTTGTTTCAACTTAACCGAGGAGGAGAACCAGACTCAGAGCCATAAACAGATGCATAAGACATGGTGTCCTCTTTTGATATGGCCACAAAATTCAGCGGTGTTGTAGACAACCTTCTCGTTTCCTTGAAATACCCATTTTGGCGCCCGGAGTAGGATCTTGGGGTGAGGAGCTCGGGAGTTGCACTTCCAACTGAGTTACGACGGGGTGTTGGAGTCATGGATCCATTTCCATTTGAACGATACCCATTTGGCTTCCTAAAGCTGTTACTTTTCCTTGGACTAGGTTTAGATCCATAAATGGCTTCCTTCTCAGTGAGAAGCTGATCTTGCAACTTCTTCTGGTCCTAAAAGGAAATATTCGAAATGTATCCCTATTAGTTACAAAAAGCTTAGAAACACTCAAGACATGACCATCAGCGAAGTCATGCTATCTCAAGGCATTACTTGAGAATCTAGTTCATTTTATTGCTGTTAATTTGCATCTTCCATTTGAAAGACAATAGAACAAGGGATCTCAACATTGAAAGCAAAGGGGTTCAGTTTGTTTTGTAATTGATATGATCAGCTGACAATAGAATTTAGAATGGTTATAGCAATGAAAGTCAAGTTACCCTGTGTCTCTTCTTCTCCTCTTCTTTCTGTTGTCTGGTTAATTTGTAATCCTCCAGTACTGATACCAACCGTGCCTGCAAATAAACATAGCACACAAGTTTTGAGACAAACTAATAATGCTGGAGAGAAAGCACTCCCAAGAAAGTTCATTGCTTTTGGTACTGACCCCATCATAAAGAAATAACATCTTTTTTTCATCTTCCCATGCCAGTGTTTTGTGTATCAGATTGTCAACAATTGCTGGAAAAGTTGCTTGGTTAGCTTCAAAAATATCGCAGCAACAGAGAAGGGGTAGGCATTTCTAAGGAAAGTAGTACCTGGAATTTTGCTTACAGTCACTCGAGCTCGCTCTGCTCGTTTAAGACTGATGTGAGCACCCCTCCCAGCACTGTAGCGGTTCTCATCCTGTAAATCAACAAAAATCTTTAGGTCAACAGATCTGCCTCCATGACACTCTATCAGTAGCAATTACCATGTCTATCACATCAGGGCATTTGAGGGAAATATACCAACTTAAAAGCTATTTTAGAGAACCAAAGCGGATGTGCAGTACACAAAGCCCAAGGGCAGAAAAGATCATCCAAATCCTAAATCTTAATTTCTGCCAAATAAGTATAACGAAACACAAAGAATAAAGTTCCAGTTTACTTTATTGTAGTCCTCAAGCCAGTTCTCCTCTTCACAGGCAGAAAGCCATCGATCTATCCTGTCCATTATTTCTTTTCGGCCAACAGCTTCCTCTTTTGCTTTAACAATCTGTGCTTCAATGTTTGCTAGAAGTTCAGAAGGATCCACAAGACCTGAACAAACACAGCAAGGTTCATATAGCACCATCATATGTTGAAGCAAATAAAACATTTTACAGATACACACAATTATCCCAGGAAATTAGATTTTCTTACCAGAATCTATCAGTGCACTCGATTTCTCAGCAGCAGTACTCGAATCAGGTTCGATATGAGTCATTCTACATATATCCTCCAGTTCTGACCTCCTCTTCATAACAAGTTCCTTCATTCTGCTTGCTTTTAATTTTGTGAGTCTCTCCACTTCTTCTGATGCCTGTAAGAGGCAAGAAGAACTTGTGGCTTTAAACTTTTCAACAGTCAACCAACTAATAAACAAAAGAAAATTCAAAATGCTTTTTGACCTGTTCAATTGTATCTGTCGAAAGAACACCAAGTTCTATAATCTCTGTGTCTGATGATCCAAGAATGGATGTAATCCTCAAAAAGTTGTTTTTTTCTTCCGTTGGTGAGTCCATCAAATTCCAGAGTTCAAACAGTGAAGCTACAATATCTTTAAGCTGCATCTCCAAGCAGGTTTCTTCATTTAGATAGAGACAAAATTAATGAAGAGTGTTGGGGTCATCTGAATTACCTTCAAAAATCGAGCTTTTCTTTCAATTTTCAACTTCAAAATGGTCTGTTCTAGACCTTCCAGGGTGCTATCGCTGATATTTGTGGACTGCTCCATGCTTGTCCCACGCAAGCTTGGATGCACTTCACTCACAGTTTGCCCAAAATCCAAGCCAAGCACACCGCAGATTGAATGTACCTCATTCACATGTTGCAAAACCTTGTGAAGGCGGTCAGACTGCAGAAAGAAATGAGTGTGCTCACAATTATAAACTCATATAATTGTATGGAAAATTACTGAGAAGCAAATTTGGCAATCCTGAATCATTAGACCGTAGAATCTCTAACCAGGCATATTTTTTGGGTAGAACTGCAGTCTTTAACTCTTCAAAGTCAAGAACTAGATAAACTTTATACTTTCATCAATTGTATGGAAAATTACTAATTTGGTACCTAAGGTTCAGACTTACCAAACAGAACCCTACAATATCAAAAACACCTAAAAAATCCATGAGGTATCCATCTGTCCAAATTACCCTTATGATGAATCATTTAAGCGAATCACTCAAGCAAATGTCAATGATGCCTCACCTCACCAAGTGAAGGGCAAGCATCCATTGCTCTCCCCGGGGAGGCTGTTCCTTTCCTGTCTTTCTGCTTCTAATTCAGTTTTTTCACTTTTTTTTTTTTTTTTTTGGGAAATAATGCTTAAGTTATACAACAATTTACATTATTAGCTATATCACATGTAATTCGACACCTGGCTATGATGTGAATCCACAAGTGAATTTAATGGTCTCCACAAAGTAGCTAATTGTCAAAGATTATCTCCAGTAAATAACTTACCAAATAAACTTTTAAGATACTTTTAATCCCAGATATATTTTGTGTAACTGTAAACTCAAAAGACCAAATAAGTAATTTCTGCTATATTACTTAAGATTCAACTATTGCAAGTGGCAATCAATATCATCATACAAGACACTACAAGTCATTTCAAGACTGATTTCATATCTGTATCAGATACCTTCTCCTTTTGAAGAGTGCGAAGATGTGTTTGATATTCGGTGAGCTTCCTTAGAGAGAAATCCTGTTCATCCAGCGTTAATGAACTGATCATGGCACCATTTGCACGGCTGTATCCAGAAATTTCCCCACTGATCTTTTCAATTTGTGCCTTTATATCAGCAAATTGCTTCATTCGTTCCTCTTTCTTCATTTTCAGGTCTTCTACCATTGGTGTGACAGATGCAAGTTTCTCTTTCAAGGATGCTGATCTCTTATCAGTCTGGATCTGGTAATAAGATTTAGAAAAGCTGATATATCAGATAGAGACATATATTCAAGACTTGACATATATAATGACACCTAATGATATCTTCCAGTACGTGCTAAAAGATCACAAGAATCTTGCTGGTGGGGGAATCAAACAATAATGATTTAGAAATGGATAGATTTCATAAGTAAAGAGTTTTGGCAAACGGCAACACTTAGCAACACCACCACAGAAGGCCCCCATGGGCTGTAATAAATTGTGTAACACTAGAAAATGGTTTGTCAATGAGTGCTGCAGCTCTGAGCTAAGGAAGAGTAAGAGGAACAGGGGTTGTTAAGTTCTTATTCTCGCCCAAATTTTATGAGTTCACTCTTCCCCTATTTTTTTATCTAAAGCATCTCATACCCGAACAAGTCTCAATGTTTCCTAGCCATGTCTACCCTGCAAAACTTCAACAATAAATTTTTTGATCATCTGACAAGTACCCAATTGCTCCTCAGCCATATCTGTATAAATACACATCAGATGCCAACAATTCAGAGGCTTTCAAGTATCTGTACTTCATAGTAACTCGTGAAAAATTCTGGGAAAGTTTACACAAAATACCGTTTGAATTGGCAACTGTACATACAAAGAAAAACCAGCCCATCACCACATGCAATTTTTTTTAATAGATATTCACTCTTTGTTCTTTTGTCTCTTATCTGTCCTTTGGCCTTGTTTCCTTTCCTTTCTTCTTATGGAGGAATGAAGATCACCAATCAGCAATATGACACCTGTTGATGTAATGATTCACCAATTCCAAATAAAGACCACTACATAATGTTATACATTGTTGCGACTGAGTCAACTATGATCCTGCAGCAAACCCATTTAGAAGTCAAATCTATTTCAAACACCACGGGATACTACTGCTTAGATCCTCCCCAATAGTAAGGCCCAATACTACTTAAAAATGCCTACCACTTAAAAAGATTTCTATTGTATTTTGGGTATATATATCAAAATTTCTAGTGAAGTTCCTGATGTGATTCATGGTGGGCAAAGAGTGAGCTTGGACTAGAACAAACATTATGGCCCCAATTATTTGATGTAGGATCTAGTAACACTTGGGCATTTTCATTAGCTTGGGCCATGGATAGGACATTGGATGCGCCCGCATCAGTTCCTTGAAGTGTATGAGGGGGAAGCATCTTAGAACCTTACGAGTAAACTAGATCGAAGGGGAGTATGATTGCAATAGAAAAACAGGAGGGCAGTTAAGACTTTGATTTTGACCTTTTTAAGAAGAATGATGCATGTTCCTTCTATTGGTCTGAGCTAGTGAGGCATGTGCAATAAAAATTTGATTTTTGTGCATAGAAGTACAAGTCACAGAAATGAGACCCAAAAACAATTATTAGCAAGAGGGGCTTGTGAAATTTACCAACTAGTTTTAAGAAGATATATACTAGACATATCGCAGGATTTTCAAATTATAGCATGCTCTAATCCCAAAATCAGCTCATAGTCAGTCTCATTTACTACTACCCTCACGACGCCACCACAAAGAAAGTTGTTAGCGCTATTATACATGGAAATTTAGGAATGAGGCAATCGAGAAAGATAGAATAGAAGTTACACATCATTATTACCGTTATAATCCAGTAGGTAAGTTTTCTAGACCTTAAAACAGTCTCCTAAATAAGAGCATTATAAATTCAAGGAAATACAGTATTGCTCCCCACCAGAGATAGCCTAAACCAGGGGATCAGGACTTGACCTATCAGCAATCACAGCATTTTTATAGGTTAAAAGGAAGAACAAAAATTTCACATCCCGACCACTCTAATCTATTCATAATTTAAGAATCAGGGGGGAAAAAAAAAAATTAATATTTTGCAAAAATAAAAAAGCAAAATGCAAGGATCAAACTTGATAATCATACTGGAGAATGAAGGTTTAGCTCCCCAAGCGCAGCAACAAGTGTTGCAAGCTCAGCTTCTTTGGCTGCAACAGATTGATGGAGACGCGCTTTGACGTTGGCAGCCTCCTCAACCTTTCTCCTGTAGACTTCCAAGCATTCTCTCTCCAACTCGAATAGCATTCGGTCTTTCTCCGCTTCACTTTCACCAATTTCATTCCATATTTGCTGCTTTCATAACGGTAGCAAAATCAACTAAGAAACTCCGATATGAGAAACAGGCTCCCTCTCTTTCAGGAAGGAGAGAAGTTAAATGGATTATAAGTAATAGGATGCGTAAATTCTCCAAAGAGTAACCAAACTGAAAGGCACTAACGAATATGATCCAAGACCAAAAATATCAAACTCCTTTCGGTATGAACTCTAAAAGAATTACGTCGATATCTATACAGAAGCAAAACTGAGACGGGAAAAAAAGAAGAAAGAAATTTACCGTAAATAAACACAAACTGGAACTACAATTTAATTCAACCCTTAAACCAATTTAAGCCTTCAATCAATCCAAATTTCCAACCCGAATCACACAAAGAAACCGTCAAATGTGCACAAAAGGAGAGTCAAGAGACATTGGCATGATTCAACAATTAACTTTCTGGAAAAAAAAGAAAAAAAATCTAAAAAAAGGAGTAAATCTTCTGAATTAAAAAGCCAAGCTAAACGCATTATAATTCCGGCGGTATAGAAACCATACTGGTTGTATAGTTACCCACCAAAGTAAACAGGGCTCCAGAACTGTAGCCCACATATTAGTTAATTTAAAGCACAAAGACAAGCCTCTTTCCCCTGTAAATTGTAAAGCAACCAAGGAGATCCTATTCGTAGCTCTAGCAGACTCATTATTAGGCGCTTCGAAAGGAGAAACAATGGATGCTTTCCTTTACACAGAGCCGAGCAGAGCAGAACAAAGTCGACGAAAACCCCGTATAGAAATGTATCTCCAACTAGAAGTAGAAGAGAAACAAGACACCAGCTTTCGAAACCAACCAGAAGCCAAAACACCGGTAAGAATTTTTAACTTTTAAAACTAAAAAAGCAAGGAGAAGAAAAGGAGAGCACACAAACGGGGAAAAGAAGGGAAAGCAAAGAAGAAAAGAAAAAAGAAGACAAAGATGACCTGAAGCTCCCTAAGCAAAGTATTGCAACCACTGCTGGTACGGACACTGGTGGTAGGACTCCCAATACCAATCGTCAGCATTTTCCCACTGATCTCTGTCTGAAAGTAGAAGTTGAAGAAAACCTAGAAAGCTCTTTGCTCTTCTGGAGGTGTCTAAAGCAACAAAACACCGACAAAAGTGCAAAAGACTCAATAACCACAGCTTCCCAGAAATCTCAAACACAGAAATTGTTAAAGAAACCCAAAAGGAAAGAGAAAGAAAGAAAGAAAGCAGGTGGTGTGGCCTCTTAGGCTAAGTCAAAGAGGGAAGGACCAAGAAATCCAAAGACGCATTCGGGTGTCTCCATTGCTCCAAACAACCCCTTCTTCCCCCAGATCTGAACTCTTTGCCCCACACCAAACTCTGTTTTCACAGATAAAAACAAAGCAGCAGCAAAGGAACTGAACAAACAGGAAACAGAGAAGGGGGAGCTCAGGGCTTAAAGATTGGTTCAATGGTAGAAAATCACTGTCACCGGCGTTTGTTTTAATTATTGGAACTATCGAATATGTGAAAATGATAAAAGGAAGCTGTTAAAGAAGGCAACAGCAGTACTTGCATTTCAGAGAGTTTGGAAGATGGGCTAAAATGCGCCAATTTTGGATCCGCGTAAATTAGCAAACATTTCTTGTCTACTCTACTCTCACTGGGGGGGGTTCTTTTCCCTCACGCGATTGAAACGAGTGCGTGCACAGTAGTAGTAAACCAAAAAAATCACGTCCACGGCTTTGTTGGCGCGTGCGTAAGTTTCTCCATTGGTCCAGCTGGAACGACTCCACATCCCAAAGTGACTCATATCGCTGCTTGATGTTGAGGTTCTGGTTTCCAATCATTTCCTTTTCTTTTATTGCAGATTCTTATTATCATTATTCTAATATCAATTATTTTTTTAATAAAAGAATACAATTAGTATCAAACAGATATAAAAATCACTTTTTAATTTATGGCTACAAAATAAACCTGCTTCCCATCGTATAAAACAAAGTTAAACAAGCACGAGATATTTAATAAAATTGGAATGATACAAAAAAGATTAAAATAATATTTATGCTCAATGGTACATGAAATATTATTGTGAGTAGCGAGATTTGAACACCACCCTCTTCTAAATAAATTCTCTAAATTTTTCTTACCCCAATTCCAATAAAAAAAAATTTAAAAAAAGTACCTTGCCTGTTCATAAATGAAGAAAGGAGAAAAAGTGAACCAAAAAACTCACCAGCTACTGCTTTTTACGATCTAGAACGGCAGTAAAACTTTTTTATTACGGGATCAATCATGCATATATCGTTGTCGACGGCTACTGCTTCAGAATATATAAGGGCTTGGGAACCTTTCTGCTTCGCACCTTTCTGCTGTAATACTCGGCCTTGGCGCCTACAAAGACAAAAACTGCAGCTGGGCTGAGATCTTTTCGACTTTATCGTTAGATGATTTATTTTTCTTTCTATCTTTCTTTCTTTTGTGATAAGATGAGATTTTTCTGGAATTCTGAAGACAAATACAAAGGGAGTTGTTGTAGCCATTGCTGGATATCTTATTTAAAAGAAATGTTTAAGCTTTGTAAACTACCTTACTGTATACTTGCATCTAATCATCTGTCAGAAACCAATTTAAAAATCAAGCTCCATTCCTCTCCATGGTGTTCCACTATCGTAATGGAGAAAAGACATTAAGAATTCTTTGGGCCCTCAATCATCAGAAAGAATCCAACCATTTCCTCGTAGATATTTGCATGGAAAAAAGAAAAGAAAAGAAAAGAGAAGATAGGAACAGCACCTTGTGGCAAAAGCCTTTCCCGGTTTGCAATCGAGGAAAAAGACTTCCAATCCCTTTCCCTTTATTTCGGGTCTGTCATAATCAGAGGGTTTTAACCCATTGCGTCATTATTTTTAACCTGTAATGATCGAGGACATGGTAGGTCCAACTTTAGCATTTAAAGGGGATACAAATTCTCAAACCTTTTGTATACATTAAGCTTTAATCAATGACAGAAAGTTCTCAAAGGTCATGGAGTCCCCCGGAAGCACACGAATGGAGAGCAAGATTACGGAAAATAGGTTTGGTCTGCCCTTGGGTCACTAAAACCCCTCTCCTTATCTATTCATTGGTAGCAGCGTTGCTTCGCCACTGTTGAATGATGATACAACCTATAGGCCTCGGAGAAATAGTGGACGTAGGGAAGGAAGGATTTTTGTGTACGGACAATTTTTAGCGCATGTTTTTTGACTTTCATCTATTATTCGTGTTCTTAAAAGATGCTATATTAGCAAGCACCACATCAATGAGATGATAGTGACTCAGCAGATGTACAATTGAAAGGCTACATCAGTCAAATAATAGTAATTCAGTAGATGTAGAATTCATATGTCATATGTCATATGTTGAGTCATTATCATCTTACTAATGTAGCATTTGTTGATGTGGCATCCTTTAATAAGTATTATGAAAATGATTTTGAAAATTAAACTCCATAGAAAGATTAAATCTAAGTGCTAAAAGGCTGTGAGTGCATAGTAAAACTAAGAGGCACTGGTTCTGTGTGAAGAGATTCATATATTCACAAATCCTACAAATTTCAAATTATTCATTTTCTATATACAGAGGACTCTCCAATATAACAATAAATAACCATATACAAACTAAGAATTAACAAATTTCCTTATCACTTAGCATATTTACATACATTCTGCTGTTGGAAAGGATCCCAGAAAAATCTCATCTTATCGCAAAAGAAAGAGAGAGAAAAACTAAGATGAGATTTTTCTGGGATTTTTCATTAGACTTGTCAGTAACGTGTCTTTACTAAGATGCAAATGTGGAGGCTGTGACTAGATATTTGACTTTTCAACACTTTCCTTCACGCCTAGAGTGGTGAGTAAGTCTAAGTTTGCTCATGAGGTACAAAAGGCTTGCTTTGGCAAGGGCTTAGTGAGCATATAGGTGAATTGTGTTAATCATGAGGTGTATCGTGCAACAAAAGAAACTTATGCCACCTTCTCTCTCTCTTACAAAGTGATATTTTATCTTCATGTGTTTTGTTCTTCCATGCAAAACCTATTATGCTGTTAAGTGCATGTCTAAGATGTTATCCCAACTTCAATGGAGGACGAAGATATCGTACATTGCCTCTTGGCTCCCCATGAAATAGGATTAGCTCTAATAAAGAGGTAGAACCATGATGTGGATTGTCATGTGGCTTTGCAGCTAGTTAGTCTCGATGAAACAAAGTGGTGTTGCAAGAGTGAAAATTGAGGCCAAGGTCAATGATTTCATGTAGGCATCTAAGTAGGTGTTTAACATGGCGATAGTCTTGAACTGTCAAAGATTATATAGATTGACACAAGTTGTTCACTGGGTATGACAATTCAAGACAAGTGAATATTTGCAGAAAGATGGGATCAAAAGAAACCCAGGATCCTTTTTTTTTTCTTTTTTTTTTTCAGGTAGTTTGGGTGCCATTGGTATAGAGATAAGTTTACAAGGATTGGGAGGAGGTCCATTTGTGAGCTAGAGGAGGTCCAAGCCATACTACTATTGAAAATAAAAATAAAAAAACTTTTATTGAAGGCCAAACCTTTATTCCAAGACAAGAAAAATGCGATGTCCCCCACTTCATAGCCTAGGGACTAGACTGAATGACTAATCTCAAAATATGAATTTTCAGTAACAACAACATCATTAACATATAATAAAAGTTAAAGAACAACAAAATCATGCTTGCAAATGAAAAGGGACAGATCATAAGGGCTGCAATAGAACCCAAAATTAGTAAGGAATATACTAAAACGATTGAACCAAGCCTGAGAAAATTGCTATAGGCCGTACAACGCTTATTGAAGGAGGACAGAACCACGCTCAGAACTATGCTCAACTCCCGGTGGTTATTCTTTTCCATGCAAAAATGCATTATTCAACTCAAATTGAAGAATGGGACCGTCAGTTGATAATGGACAATGAGAACTGATCGGATCGTAAGGATGGTGATGTTTGTTAAATTCCCACTCCTGCTTGTTTTAGATTAATGTTTGTTGTAGATAAAGGATAACACACACAATATGAACTACATCTTGTTATTTATTCACTTGTTACAAAAGGATTTTGATCTTATATTTATAGCAAAAAATAATTAAGTACATCAAAGTAAGTGTGTCAAAAGGTAACCTCGATCTTGGCAAAGAAACTACATGGAAATTACAGCAAAAATAAGGTTAGTGCCTCCCTATAGACTATGTGAAGTTGTGTGGTCATCCAACATAGATGAAGGGACAATGCCTCCAAGTGAATTATCCTTTGAAAAAAGGAGTTATTGCCCTCTTTACATGTTTTATAATCTTTCAGGATATTTACATAAAGTTCAACATAAGTTTTTTCACAATTGAGCGGTGCCTCTATTACACAACAACTTCAGCAACTAGGATAGGATTATGGATGGTAGGATGGTAGGATGGTGCCACAACATCAAAAATTTTCATCCTCAAGACTTTGGACACCTCCCTTTGCACTTGGGTCAACTATAGGGATGGTCTGAGGGTTGTTAGCTAGGAGAGAGAGTTTTGGTTGGTGCTTGACTTCGAGACAGTCCAACAAGGGTCCAATTTCTCGGTGGAGGGTAATGCAAGATTCTTGACTTGACTCGGCTTTGGTCTTTCTTTCATCTCAATTGCTTTAACACATAAGACATTATAGATAATTTTAATTCTACCATATGTCTGTATTTCCTTTCTATCAGTTCATTTTATTCAAGAGTGTCAGGTCATAATGTTTTATAAAAGATTCCATTTTTCTGTAAACATTTTTTTTATTTATAAATATGTATTTTTCTATAAACATTCTTGCATGGGATGATTAACAAATTCTCTCCCACCATTGGGTTGAAGTGATTTTAAATGATACTATTTTTGAATCGTTGCTATAAAGGTAACATATATCTCCTATTTCTTTTGTAAATGATACATCCAAGTAAAATGAGTAAAGTCATCCATGACAATAGCATAGTAGTTAAATCCCTAGAACAAAATGATGGGAAAAGGCCTCCATAAATCATTGCTTGCCAATGAGATGAAACATCTGTTTGAAGAATGGTGAAAAGGTACCTTTGAGATTTTGTTGCAAGGACAACTATTGCAAGAAAACTCAATGGTCCCCGTAGGTGCGTTGTTCTTGTGATTCTCAAAGAAACATAAAATATTCTAGCCCTCTATGCCTAGTTCCTTGGACCAGAAGTTTATGTGTTCTCAAATCCTTGGTTGAAAAGGGATCTTTGTTAAATTCAAAAGCACATGAAGATCAAACACTAGCTTGGACATAAATAGTCGATTTTCTGAATGGCAGATGCGAACAGAACTGAACCCAAAGGAACGGAATTAACTTGAAACAAAAAGAACACCATCACCAACGTTTGTGGAGGATTCCCTGCGTTAATGTTTTTTCCTGATTTTTGGGAGATTTGCGCCTTGGTTCTGATTCTGGTTTTGATTCTAGTACTAGGCTAATAAAGCGAGGCCTCAACAAACAAGTATGAGATTTTTCCTTTATTTTTCCTACTCCAGTGTTTGTTAGAATTAAGAACTACCATTTGGTTAAAAGCTTGAGCTATTAAATTACTATAAACACTTAATCTTTAACAATTAGTATCAAACAAGATTTTCTTGATAAGATTGGAATTTCAAATTCATGATTTAAAATTTGAATAGATGCATTTCAAAATTTTCTTGAGTATTTACTTTATTTCTTAACTCATTATCAAAACATCATTTTAAACCGAACAGTGTCCACCAGGTCCTCTCGTTGACCCACTAAAATAGAAGTCATTTGGAACAAAAACTTCGGGATAAAGGCTGATTCTTACTTCAAGAGCATGTAACTGTGAGACAATAGCAGCATAGCTTGTTACTAGATGTCTAATTTTGTAATCTTAAAGGATTACGTAAATGAAAGACTGTTGCAGCATTATTGAAAGCTTTTCCCAATAGCACTCATCTGGTTACACAAGGTCTTGAATTGGCCCACAAAAGGAAAGAGAGATTTTGATTCCTTTTGAAGATTGTTTAAACAAGAAAGTAGGTCAAATTTGTATGACATTGTGTGCCTAGCAAATTGATTTGTAGAAAATGGCATATCTCGAATGAGGTTTTGAGTTCAAATGCATGTCCAAGCAACTCTTTAGAGAAAGTGTTTAATAATCAAAGGCCTAATGAAAGTCTGTCAAAATATTGCCAAGCCAAAAAGTCTAGATTGGGTGTCGAGGTTCCACTTTCAATTACACATTGTCGAGGTGGATTGGTCTGGTCTCTCCAGTAAGAAATCTAAATAGTTGTTTATGTTGTATTAATAATTTGATTTGTATTTCCCACAAAAGAAAATTATTCTATGTGAACTTCAATGTGACAAAGTTTGACGCAATGATAATAGAGGGCAATGAGTAAATGTTCTTGTCTGCAATAGATGAGGAATATAAATTAGCTTTGATGCCAAGAAAAGAAATGAATTAGGTGCCAATGGCTACAGTGTAGAGAAAGGACTAAAGTAAAAGAAAAACAAGAGGCATTGATTTTGTATGGAGAGATTTATAAATTCAAAATGCCTACATATTAGAAGCTATTTGTTCTCTAATCTAGCTTACACAACTTATTTACATATTAGCATATCTACTATTGGGGAAGTTTTCTTTTCATGGTATAGCCAACCATGTCCTAGGTTTCCTTTCTTGTAGAATCTTTTCATGCCTCCTTGGAGTCACTAGTCTAGTAAGCAATGTGTGCTCAATGAGATGCATATGTGGAAGCTAAGTAGATAGGTTTGACTTGTGAACACACAATATGTAAAATTATCATTTCCTTTCAATTGATATTCTTCTATTAACATTTGATATTAGAAAACATAGAAAGTTATATAAGAGATACGCATATGTAAATTAAAGTTTCCAAATTGTTTTTATCTAAATAGAAATATAAATCAAAAGGCTAAAAGGAGAAAAGGAATAGCCAAAAAAAGAAAGTTAGGCAATCTCAAATTGAGTATTATTAGTTTATTATAATAATAATAGTGCTTTAGTTATCCCAAATATTAACTAGGTGAATCTCTTATTGTTCCAAAATCAGCGTTAAGGGTGATTAAATTAATTTTTGCATTTAAGAGATATTCAATTAATCTCTTACGGATTTTAAGGTGATCAAACATTCTTTGACACAACGTGGAATCTATCCCCTAAACTTATACTTTGCTAATTGCATCACCTCCTTGACCCCTCTTTTTTCTTTTTTCTTTTTTTGCTCTTCTTATATCAAGTTTTTTTTTTTTTTTTTTTGTATTTTATTCTTTCCTCTTTGGATTTAATTATAATACTTTAACTTTAATGATTAGGGTAATTTTCTTACTTGGATAAAATAAATATTTAGTATATATGTAAATCTAAGGCCTTTTTTTTGTGGTCCTACTTAACACCAAATACTAATAAATATTCCAATCAATAGTAAAATGATAATTTGAGGAGATTAATCGTTGGATATGGTAAATTGATAGGTCATCTAAGAATGACTTTAATATCAGTTAATTGTCACATCTCAACATTAAACATATCTAATTGTCCTATCTTATATTAGTAATATAAGAAAAAATATGAATCAGAAACTTATATAATTAATCTTATTAGCACTTAATTTAATTCGACCATTGTATGTGTTCATCAACATTATGTTCCAAAAACAAAAAGTCAATAGTGGATAATGAACTGAATTGAATGCAAAGGAAACATTAGGAAGACATGCATGAACATGTGTTATGGTGATGAGCACCGCTTTCAGTTGTAACAACTTACATGATGTGACATCTAATCAATCTAATTATGTACGACCTAACACCAATCACTTCAAACAATTATATACAAACATGTGTTCTCCTCCCACGCTATTGTCTTAAATATTGATCCATGACACTTTTTAAAGCTTACTTTTTATCTTTCCGACATAACAAACAATTACTGCATATTTCAGTAATTTAAAGCATGAAATTGGTATTGACTCCTGTTGTAAGCGTTTTGTCTGGCTTGTTTGATTGTTTACTTAAAACATGCCAATCAATATATATATATATATAGATATATATGGAGAAGACAATTAGCTTTCCTAATTGTCTTTTATAACAAAGTCAAATGTCACAAAATTTATTCATTGAGAGTTGTGCATTTATACTGTATTCAACTAAACTTACGATAAAGATGGGCAAAGACACATAAAGGTATAGGATTCTCATCATAATGCTTATCAATAAAAGACTCCTCAATATTAAAAATATAAAAAGGAGCAGTTGCATGTAGATTAGAGATTTTTTTTTTTTTTTGTTGGTTTTCATTGGTTATCACTAGAAATTAAGATCATGAGAGGCTATTATATTGTTGATACATAACTATCCACGTGCAAAAAGAAAAGTAAAAACTACGATTACTACATTGTCAAGCATTTTGATAATTATATCTTTATTTCAAATACTCTTTTGGATGTAATACAAGAAAAATTTTCATATACTTTATAAATTCCTTGTTTACATTTATTTTTAATCATTAGCACTAATTTTCATTTACATCTTCGCCTAGACGTCACCAAACCTTCTGACTACGTTTCTTCTTTTTATAGGTGAGTTCGTATTTTTTTAAAGTAAGAAGATTCCTGAACTAAATCTGAATGGAATTACTCTTGGGAGGTTACCAATGCGACGAATATAAAATAGAAGAAAGAAGTCGGGTATGTTTTGATCAAGGCAGGGAGTCATAATTGGAAAGCAATTTAATAACAATCTGATAAGCTGGAATTAATCAGACAATGTAGAGTAGCTAGAAATCATTGACGTATCAACCACCAACACTAATATCATATTCGTCTCAATAATTATAGCATTTGTTTCAAAGCTCCCTCAAGATGGAAAGATTTTGACACCTAATAATTATTTGTTGGTTTGGTGGTTAGATTTCGTGAATTGTTTAGAGTATTAATCAGTTCAGAGAGAGAGAAAGAGAGAGAGAGAGAGAGAGAGAGAGAGAGAGAGTATAATGGTGTTGTTGACGATCTGGTTTAAGAAAAGTGCAAGTGAAGAAGGTACGAAGAGAGAGACAAGCAAATATAGCTGGCCTTGGATAATACAGGAGCGATGGAACTTGCAATGCTTATCCACATCAATTATAACATAGGTGGAAGATGCGAAGCTTTATTGATGCAATAGTGATATTTCTGATGGTCCCCCTTTGTTTCTTTTCTCCCTTTCATGCTTTTTTTCAACTGGGTGGGAAAAATGCAATGACGTGGTCACACTATTCCTCTCAAACCCGCTCGCCCATCACATCAACCCAACCTGTTCGTCGAGTTGCTAAAGTTCCCATTTTATCTCTCCAAATGACAGAAAGAAAAGTAATCAAAAAGGGAGAAAAGAGGGAGCATCGTAATCTGATTTTTTACCCTTTACAAACATCAGAATCTGATGTTTGCAGATCGGTTTCAAGTAATTTCTTTTTTCCGCTGGTTTTAGCTCTCATGAAACATTGACCGTAACCGAAGTATATCTAGGAGAGTGTAAATCGAATGTGAATCATTTTTTTTTTAACCTACATCAATCTTATGCCTTTTAGATAATGCCTCTTCTCAATTGAGCCAAATATTTCTTAACATGAAAGTCATTTTAGGTAAATTATTTCTTCCATTTCTTGGTATTTTATTTATTCTTGATCTTTCATGAACTGCGCTTTTCCTGTTGTGTTTTCTATTCCTAGCTTATAAGAGCTTCTAGGGTATAAGTCAGCTTATGGAGTTCTGTCGAAAGGTCATGTTTGTCTATGAAGTAAATCCAACATTGCTGCTACAAAAAAATATTAGAGAAGAAGCATGATGCTTGTTGAAAGTGGCTCAAAGTTGGACTTCAACTCGTTAATATGCATGTGATGATCCATCACAAAACTTTAAAGTATTAGGTAAAGAAATTTTATCACTTATAAAACTATAGGTCCATTATCTTACTTTTAATATGAGACAACACCTGCTTTTAACACTATCTCTTATATGCATGCTAATATAAGCATTGCTCGTGAAAAGAAACCCAACTTTAGAGCATTGAGATTTATAAAATGGAGGTCCATTTTTGTTACTAATACCATATTAAAATGTGAGAAATCATTTCAAAATCTTAAAATATTAAATAAATTTTTTTTTATCATTTATAAATTTAATGATCTATCATTACGTTTCTAATACGAGATAACATTCACCTTTAACAATACTTCTTCCAAATTATCCCCTCCCTCCTCGTACCTTACCCACTTTCAAAAGAAATAGAAGCCATTTTCATGAGTACATTCAATGATTAGCTCCTACTCATGAATCGTGTTCTCAACGTGTGTGTCCAAGTGAGGGGAAGGTATCAGCGGAGCTGGTAGTACCTAAACATGGACCAGAAAAACAATCAGAGAAAAAAAGGGGGCCCTACTTTACGATAAAGAAACACACAACTTCTGGTTGTTGGGTTGGTGGGGTAGACAAGAAGTACGATTTTGCACTGGCAGCGGCCTAAAATAATATGCATCCTGAGACAATTTTGTTAATGTCTAATCAAGTTTTAGGTGGAAATTATGGGTTTAAGCACTCTAAAAAAAATTACTTTAGCCTTCAAATTAAGCTTTCATCGATTACTGAAGCCTCTTCTTCCCAGTTAGCAAACAAACTACCTCTCCAGAGGTAGGGCCTGGTTTTGGTGTTACTAATACATCCACAAAAGACATCGAAGAAATGATTGGAAAGGTGTAAGAACTTTGATCTATGTAGGACCAAAATTTCATATTAGTGCAATATTTTGTGGGTAAAATTTAAATAAAAATAATAAATTTTAACTTTTAAATTAAATTTTAAATTATTTTAATATAGAATAAGAGCTTAAGTTGAATATATTTTATCTCGTACAATTTTGAACCCAATATTATCTAATGTATGTGTAAAACAAAAATTTCTTATCAAGAATTCATTCCTTGTAATAAAACTTATGTGAAAGAAGTGCTACTCCAATTGTTGTGTTAATATTTTAATTAAAATTTTAAGCCTTTTAATACTTAATAATTAACAAATGTACGTTATTCTATCTAAACCTTTAGCCGTACCACTTCTCTCCGGTTTGAGATTAAGTGTCGAATATTCCTTTCGACCTGAATAGCCTTCTCATAATCCTTCTCTTAGTTCGTTTAATATGCACATTCAAAGTTAAAGAGACAAAATATGCTGCTGTATGCACAGACACTTCGCAGAGACTCTTTGCTTTTCATGCCAAATGTACAAACCTCGAGGCACATGGGAAAGCAAGAAATTTATCCTCGCGAAAAATGTCGGTCGTGTGGCAGACCCCACGGCTGATAAAGAGTCTGGGTGGAGCTCTCCTCCCTTTATTTTTCATAGTTTTTTGTCCCCATCGTTTAATTTACCTTAAGAGTCAAATGGCTCGATACAACGTAAGTCTACGAAGCTGTCGATAAAAATGTACTTTCCTTTCTAAATGTTCTGCCGCACAAGGGTGCTTATCCACAAGGCCAAGAGACTAACTACAAGAATTAAGTGATTACAATCAACTATTCCTTAAATAAATTAGCTTGCACAATTCTCTAGCAGCTTTGTGGATCCTTAGAGACTACTTATTTGTTTATTTATTATTTTCTTTGAGATCAAAAAGATTATACGAGTTTTTAAAAGTGAAAATGTTATTTTCTTAACGTTATTCATTTGAAAATCTATGATTATGTTATAACATATTACACATATTTTTACATTAAAAAGTCATGCAAAAGGTCTCGGTTAGCATGTAGATCTATATTTCTCCATGAGGACCATGAAAAGTGTATTAAAGTTTCTGTGGGCAGGATGAAAGTTTTATATTAAATATGTGATCCCTTATTATTATGAAAATTAAATAAAAGAAGTATCCCTCCAACTAATTGAGTTTATTTTTAAATTGTGCTTTGGGCATTTTAAGATGATATTGGAACCCATTATGAATTTGCCTTTTCTCATGTAAGCTAAGCTCAATGTTGCTTGGCATGCATGAGCATGTGTGTGGGACAAAAAGTTTCCTATCAAATATGTGATCATTTGTAACAAAACTTAAATAAAGTAAGTGTTCTTTTAATCCTTAAGTTTACTTTTTAACTAAACATTAAAACTTTCTAATAGCTTCTATGACCTTTTTGTAAAGACTATCTCTTCTCCAATTTCTATCAAGAGTAGGTTGTAAAGACCTCAAGATCCTTCCCATTCTAAGGTTGTAGAGTTCCATGACTCATTTTCCAGGGCTGAATTGTGAAGCCATCGTGACTTATTAATGAATCTTACGCCTTTATTACGTTTACATATGGGTGATTATTAATGAATCCTATGCCTTTCTTACTTTTACCAATGGAATCTTGAGAACCCACGAGTTAAGATTTGCTTGCAATTCTTCGTAGAGGTTGTGACTCCGTATTCATAAAAGGGCCGGCAGGCGCTTCAAACTTACCCCTTACAGGAGCGATAGTGGATCTTTACAGCTTTTGTAAGTCGACCTTTAAAGGAAGTCGGGAAAAGGACATATTGGAATAGGTGGTAAACGGCCTTGCAACCCACCATTTGTAAACGTGATAATGCCTCCACTCATTGCCCAAAAAGGTTGGTCCACATGTCATAGACTGAAAATTAAATAGTATTTCCTTTTTTATAATCAAAATTTTATAAAAATTTTATTGAATCGTTTAATTGTAAATTTAAATATGATAAATTAATATGTTAAATGCTAATCTGGTAAGTAGTTTTGATAAAGCAGGTATGAGATCATGTGATAAGCAAGTAACTCCATTACAAAAAAAAAAAAAAAAAGATATTGTGGGAGATACAAGTAGCAGCGTAAATATTCCATAAAGTTCTCATTATAGGGAACTTCCTTGCATACAGGAAGTCAGTTCAAATCGAAAATATCCATCTTACCCCATCACAAAATATCCTTTTGGTTCTACAATTTGAATTTAATTTAATTTCTGTTGCAAAATTGTGCGAAGATAAGAAATGTTAGTTTTTTTTTTTAATTTCTATCTATTTCAAGGCCCCTTGATTAGCAAATTGATAAGCTTGAGTAAAACTTTCCATGGTCTCTATTATTTGGTTTTAATTCCTGCTAGACTATCTTTTAACTCTAATTATGTTCTTTTGAATCAATTTTTTTTTATTGTAATGCCATCGGGAATAATAAATTTTTTTTCTTTTTTTGCATCAATGTTTGGACTATAGTGCATCATTTCCTCTTCCAACTTGTTATTTGTGTCTCTTGACCAAGTAGACACGTGACCTCTCCCATTTGCATCAGTTATTCATAGTCCTCATTCCTATTTTCCTTAGTCCACTTGAACATTTGGGAGTCCTACCTATCTTTTGTTATGATGGCTTATAATACTTTATAACTAGTGTTGATAACTTTTTTTTTACAATACTTTGTTTTTCCTTATGCAATCCAAAGGTCACCACTAGCTCACGTTACCAAAATTTTCTCCTTACATCATAAATAGTTCTATGTCTCAATCAAATGGGTTGCTTAGATAATGCTGATGAATTTTTTAATCATTAGTGTTTTTTTTTTGTTGGCTCATGAATTTTTTCATGGAAGTTTTTGTCATATACACAACAAAATGAGATTATCAAGCATAAACTCATAGAAGAAGCTAGGGTCCCAAAACACCAAACTCATATTCATGAGTCATTTTAGGGTGATTGTGTAATCGTAACAACCTAATTGATAAATAGGATGCTGGGTTATGTGTGGGGAGGATGAACCTTAGATGAGCTTCCTTTGGGATGGACCCATAATGGAGCCATTTGAGAGTCTTTGAAGGTATGTCTTATGCAACTATTCTTGGATCAAGGGACAAAATTTGGCCTATGGGTTACCAAAAATACTTTCTTGAGCTATTTCTTCATAAGGATTATTAGGTATTTGATCCAATGAAGTAGGGATTTTTTATGTCAGTTAAGTTGTCACTTTTGGTGAGGATATTTTTCTTTTCCAATCAAAGACATTAGACACATTGTTAGACAATCCATGCCATTCCTACTTGATGATGATCCACCTTTAAGTGTTAATTTTAGCCCCACTATTATTAAGCCCAACGACTCTAATTGCTTGCCTTTTGAGCCTTCTCAAGGTCCAAATCACCTATAGGCCTGCTAGAGATAAGCCCACATAGCTACTTCACTCTTCCATTAGTGAACTTTGTTGTAATCACAAATCCAAATCTAGATTCTTCTAGGCCATCTCCCACCAAGATTGCTCTACCCTGCTCCCTTAGACCACCGATTGGATAGAGGATTATGTCTACTTCACTCTTCCATTAGGCATAACATATCTTACTTCATCTTATGTAATTTTATTCATCTATCTCTTGCACAACTATGTTGTATAAGCCAAATCTTTATGGGCCATGATACTAAGACATATGTTGAGGCCTCCAAAGGCTTATATTAGAAACTTGTTATGAGGAAAAACTTAAAACTCTCTATGATTACGAGACTTGAATATCATGCACTTGCCACCTCATGCTAACCCATTGATTGTAAATAAGTTTACAAGATCAAGCATTAGGCCTTGTCACATTAGAATGCTACAAAATCCATCATGTTGCCAAGGACTTCATATAAAAAAATGGCTTAATTATTAGAAATTTTTTCATGGATGCCTAAGAAGGTGGTTGTTTGCTCTTTCTTCTTTGTGGCCTTTTTTCAAGAATGAAATTTTCTTTAAATAGATATCCACAATGACTCTTTCTATAAAGACTTGGACAAAGAAATTTACATGGAACTTCCTTTAAATTTTCACAATTAGGAGGAGAAAAAACTATGAAGATTTGTGCAAATCCTGACTAGACTAAGCAGTCAAGCAAGCCTTTGGAAAATGAATACCATGCTTAGTGTCACGCTAAAAAATGTTGGATTCCACCAATCCAAACATAATTATTAGAATAAACCATACAAGCTTCTCTTATATTATTCTTCGTGTTCTTCAAATTTCTATTTTTCTGGTGTTTTATTTTTATACACAAACTTCTACAATATTTTGTAGAAATTCTTATTTTAACTTGGTATCTATTTAACTTTTTGGTGAAAGTCTTTCATTTCAATCCATTTTTTTGTAGATATTACAATGGCCTCCACCACCATGAACGTTCATCTTGCCACTCATGCTTTACCATCTCTCAATTCCATCCATAGGAGTTTCTTTGGAAGGCCTAAATTTCCTTGTTTGGAAGGCTTTTAGGATCACCAAACAAAAATGAGAATAGCAAAACAAAATCCAAACACAAATCCAAAATTTCAACAACCTAAATACTAAAAAATAGAGTACGTATATAAACTTTATAGGAAGCTACCACCATTGGATCACCGAAATTCATAGTGTTTACATGATGTTGCCACTAGAATGCTTCATTGTTAGAATGAGCATCTTTAATCTTCAAGTTTGAATGAGAATCCCTAACTTTTGTGACATATGAATTTAAATAGAATGAAGTGGGTCCTAGTCTCACCTAATTTAGATCTATTAACTAAATAGTGTCCTAGTTTTGCCTAATTTTCTTAACTAAATAGAATGGATTTTGGGTCTCACACAAGTTACAGCCCTCTTAACAACCCAATAGGCCTGCAAGGCAACACTAGAACATTTAATAGCCAAATCTTTATGACATGAACAAGTAGATCTATTGACTAGAACTTTTCCCAAAAATTTCAAAGTAAATTTTGTGATTATTACAAGTGTTCTAGTCACACAAAGGTACATGTTTGAAGTTACATATAGCCATAAAAACCAAGACTGTAAGGTAATTTAGGGAATAGAAAATTCCCTTACAACCCACCATGTAACATCATCACAAAATTGACCTTTCAACAATGGAAAATTCCGTAAATTATGCAAATGTTGAGCCAAATTGTCAGGCTAGATATTTGAGGCAACTTTCAAGGTACTTTTTACTTCATAATGAATAATATTTCCACTAATAACTAGATAATTAATTCATACACCAATGAACGTATTACAATAAGCAATTTTTTTCTTCTTGTTATTTATGATCATTCCCATCCATTCACATTAGTACATTTTTCGAATGGAAACACTACTTCTATCACAAAAATTTTCATTGTCACCTTTAGTCCATCCTTCTTTATGAAATGTCTTATAATTTCTAAAATTTCAATGTAACCTTATATTTGTCTCCATATTTTGTAGATATAATCAATATTGACCACAATTTTGGTGCATTCTAGGATACTTTGATTGAAAAACTAATGGACTTGGATAAAGTTTACCAAAGTCTCTATTATTGGGTCACATTTTCTAATAATTATTATTTATCTTCTTATACTTCATTTAATAAGAATACTTTTATAATGATAAGACCAATAAAAGTATCTTTATTTTTCATAAAATTTTGGGTCATAATACATCATTTCCTCATCCTAAGTGTCATGTTTGTGCTCTTGTCAAATGATCACATTCAAGCTTTCATCTAGTACATTGTGTGCCAAAACACCCTTTTCATTCAAATATCTCAATATATGAGGACCTTATCACTAATCACATCATCATATGTCTTTCTTTTTCCTTGCTATTATTAATGCTTATTTCGTAGCACATGGATTTTTCTTAAGCAATCCAAAACCCAATTACTTATACATCGTAGGCATTTTTATGCCCTTGTTCACAATCAATTCCATGTATCCATTTAGCATGTAAAAATAGATAGCACACGTGATTTTTAAACCACGTGTTCCTCCTTTTCTTGTTCTTGCGACAAATATAAGAGTTTTGCACCTAAACTTCATAACAAAAGTAAAAACCCATGGCTTGCTTGGTGGTGAACGGTTTTACACATAAAGATCTTAACTTGTCAAAAGACATTTGCTTCTCTACTCAATGAAGTTACTATTAGCTCATTTCTCCATATTTTTACTTTTGAGAGATTAGAACCTTAACCAAATAATATCCACAATGCCTTCCTACATGGCAATTTGGATAAAGAGATCTATATGAAACTATTTTAGGGATTATCCAAACATGGGGAGTCTCAAGTATGTCACCTTCAGAAATTCCTTTGGGATCTTAAGCACACACTTTGTTAATGATATGCAAGGTTAGGAATATATGAGGTATGTTCTATTTTTATATTATTTTGATGATTGACAAAAAAAATAAAAATTGCAAAATGGATTTTACATGAAGAATATGTGCCATAAAGCAAGTAATATATAAGCTCATGGTTTATAATATTTATTAGCAAAATAAATATTATATTTGACTAAATATTTACTTTAGGAACTAAATTATTTTATTTTCCCATTCTCATGAGTAGTTAGCTCATGTTGTTGCTAGAATATTTTTCTTTATGGACTAAACGGTGCATGTCGGGAGGCTTGTGAGGTGATTGGGCTTGAACTTAAATTTTTAGCTTTTTGATTCGTTGGGCTGAAAATTTGCTGAGCCCAAGTGAGCTCATTAAGTGGAATGGTGAGTTTCACATGGTCTTAACTCCTTACACTAAAAGCCTCTTCACGTAGGATTTGGATTCCTTGACTTTTTTCTCTTAACACATAACAGAAACTCTTTCGTTCTTCTCGCTCACATTAACCTCACACAATGGTCAAATAATCTAACAAAATGTAATGGGAAACTTAGAGGTAACTTGGTAAATGTTTTGAGTTTCATTTTCACACTAAAGGTTCACTTGTTGAAGTGATTTTGGTAGAAAAACAAAAGACAAAATTCTGCATAGTTAGAGCTTAAAATTTTGAACAGAAAAAAGCTTGTTTGATCATTTTATTCTCAACCACTCTTCATCAAGCATAGCTGAAATTAATTCTTGAAGAAGCATGGTTTAATCTATTTAACTTTCCCTATTGTTACAAGTCATGATTAGGCTTTTAGATTGGAATTTCCAATTATTGTTTACTTTGAAAATTTGTTTGCAACTTGAAGCTAGATAGTTGATTAATGTCTATGGTTCGTCAATCATATTTATACTCTTAAATGTTTTCTTCAAATTAGTTAGTTTTGATTGAAGAAATTGACACATTATATGAACTCTTGAAGCTCATGGTTTGTTGGACAAACTTGATACTTATATGCATGATTGTGTGGTGCTAGGCTATAAAATATATCACTTTTGCACCTTGTTAGAATATTAACTTTCATATTCCTCCAATCCATACTTATTTATTGTGAAGAGTTGTAAACTTGAATATTATTGATTGGATATATTAATTGATTAAATTAAGTCATTGTTGGAGTGTTGTCTTACTGTTACTACATATTATACACTTAACACTTACTTTTTATCTATCCATGTGTATTTGTGAGTTGGTTTACACTTACTTCTTAACCTTAACCTTTTACATTTATATTGAAAAATATTATCTTGAATGTTTATGCAATAATAATATATTCTTTATTAAACATACTTGATTGGTTAATTTTTGGTGCAATTATAAATACTTGATTGCACATCTTACCTAGCTATCTAAGAGTGAAGGAAAGAGAAATACCTAAAAAAGATTCATAAAATTTGTGTATTACTTAGTGCTAGAGAATTTCTTTTGCATTATCATTGTACTAGCAATTGATAAGGGATAAACTTGGAACTTTCATTATTATAAATCCCTTAGACATTTGATTTGGGATGTGTTGACACCTATGCATTTTAGGTTGCATAGACTTGATTGTTAATCATAAGACATATAGTCACTAGGATTGGAAAAATTCCTTGAGTGATAGGGAATTTTTATTTTTGGTGATGTACGCCTATGTAATGTCTGCATGTAATATAGAAATCTTTTCAATTGCATTTGATTAAGAGAGAGGTAAAGGTGGACTTGTGGGGAGTCAAAATTTCCTTAAACAAAATTGTGTACATGTCTTTCTCTCTTTCCCTCATTTCTTTTTGCATGTTATTTATTGTTTAAGTTGATTAAGATAGTTTGTTTATTAGAATTACCTTGAGATATCATGTATACACAACTAAAAGTTAAAATAAGACTTAAAAAGAAAGAAAAAGTGATGTGAATCCACTTAAGGCCCAATATTACAAGTTCCAACATCAAAAAATTAAGAGTCCACAATGTAATCTAGTGGGTCTAAGAAGGCTAAAATTGAAGAGCAGTCCAAGAATATTCCATATGATGCGGGAGCATTCACGTATACTATCCACCCCATTACTGTTCATGCCGAGGCCCAAGATAAGGAGAAGCCCCAAGACCAAACCTAAATATTCATTAGTGGTAATTTGGCCCAACCTATACAAGCCCAATCCAAAGAAGCTTGATAAGGTCAACAAAGTGGTTGCGAAGATAGTAGTTAGGGAATTAGTAGTTAGTTACATTTATCAAAGGTTGGGAAGATAGTAGTTAGGGAATTAATAATTGGCTACAAATTAGTTGGGGAGATAGTAGTTAGCTATATTTATGATTATGGGTACCTTAGCTCTCTATAAATAGAGGGCAAGAGTTCATTTGAGAAACAGACCAAGAGATTTGAGATCAAGCTTGATTATAAAGAGAAACCTGAGCATTTCATCTTGTGCTTCCTTTAGCCAATTTTTGCCAAAGATTGGTGGTGGAGCAACTCCCTAACTGGTGGTTTAACTTTTACATCTTGGAGGGGTTACTTGGCATCTATCATTTTAATTTTTGTATCTTTAATATTCCCTGCTATTCAGAAGTTACTATTTCATTATTCATAATGTGTTCTTAATTTCGAGTTTTCACTCTAAATCATTTATATTCAGTCTTTAATTTTTCTATTCTCCATTTCCTGGAATTTATCTATTCTTCTTATATTTTAAGTTCTTGTTATTGTTGTTACTATTCATTACTATTCATACGTTCTTCTCATTTTTCCAATTTTTTGTTCTAATCCTTTTTATTCTAGTCTTTAACTCTTTCCATTATTATTCCAATTCTCTAAATTTCAACATTCCTTCCTATTCCTTGCTTTTTCAATCCTAAGCTCACTCTTTGACCCATCACGATTCGCATAAAAAAGGTAGCAAATAGACTTCACCTAATTTAATCCCCCTTCTTAAGTTATCATAGTACTTATACAAATTTCAAACTAAGCATGACTACACATTCTTCCCATAGATAGAAGGTACATCATCTATTTACTATTCATCTATGTTGATAATATTTTGGTCAACAAACATAATAAATTTGTAATAAATGTTCTCAAGATTGACAAACATTTGGTTTAGTTAGGAGCATGCATTGCTTAGGACTTCTTGGTCCCAAGTTTGGTAGTATTAAAAGAAATGCTCTCAAGAAGCATATGCATTTAACTTTTGACATAAAAAATTTGGCGCCAATCTAAATATTTTTTTGGGATTAGAAATAGCTGCTTAGAAAAAGGAATGTGCCTAGCTAATACAAGTATGCATTAGAGATTATCTCAAAAGTTGCCCTATATCTACTTGTAAGCTAGCTATCATCCTTATGACATAATGCATATTTGACAATGCTTGAATATTATGTTGGAATCACATCACCTAAAGTAGACCTTTATTTGAAGATCCATTGAGCTATTAGAACTAGTTGGAAACCTTATTTATTTTACTATGAAGAGCTTAGACATATACTATGTACCCTAATCCTTAGTTAGTTCATACATGTCTCGAAATAGTTTCATAAGGATATAATGAGAAATGTTATAAAGTATTTGAAGGAAAGCCTTGGATTAGACTTACTTTTATCTTGAAGAAGTGATCCATAGTTTTTAGCCCATTATGATACAAAGTGGGTAACTATCATATACAAAGTGGGTAACTAACCTTTTACAAGATTTTTCATTAAGTTAGGATGGTATTTATTGTCATGGAAGAGATAAAGATATTTAATTTTCTAAAGATCATCAACTAAATTAAAATACTGAGTTATGACAATCATAATTTACTTTAGGATCTCAGAGTAAAAGTGAAAGGATTGACTAATTTATTCTATGTTAATGATGTAGTTAAGCTTACAACAAATTTGATATTCTATAAGGGAACTCAACAAGTAAAGATTAATTGTTACTTTACTAGAGATAAGTGTTGAGTTATATGTTAATATTTTTAATGAAGAGTTAGTGGAAGACTCAAACATTGATTGCTTTAATACTTTCATGGCATTATATTTATTTATTGAATTAATTATTTATTTGGGCTTATGAAAACATTTATTGGAGAAATTAGTTGATGGGCTTCATAGATAAATTCTTTCATCAATATTTCCATGATCTTGTGAGTATAATTGTTAAATATTCATTACAATCTCATGAGATTATTTATTGGAATATTATTATATGACTTTCATGGAAATATTTATTAAGTTGATGAATTATTATCTCTATGGCTGCATATATGTTTATTTAATGGACTATATACTTTAATAGTTTATTTTATGGTCTAGCTCTTTAGGGCCTACAAGCAAAATTTGCCCATGATATTCTTCATCATGCCTAAATGTCAAATGCATGTGGTATCTTTACACCATGTGCCTCTCACCCACCATCCATAAATGATGGTGAACCAAACCCCAATCCTACTCACTATTATAGCATTATGGGATCACTTAAACATTTAACACTAACATGACTTGACATTTCTTATGTAATAAACATTGTTTGTTAGTATGTGCATGCCCTAACAATAGTTCATTGGTCCTTTGTCGAACGAATCTGTGGTTTCTAGCCAACACTCCTCTCTATGTCATTCAATTTACCAAAAACTCCACCTATTTCCTAAATGCTTACTTTGATGCAAGATAGGTTGGCAATCATAATGATTGTCACTCAATAGGTGGTTACTTTTTTTTTCTTAGTCCTAACACCATTTCTTGCAACTCCTCAAACGAAAAACTATTGCTCACTCAAGAAATGAGACAATTTAAAAGTCTTGTGGACATTTTTGGTAATCTCATCTAGATTGAAGTGTTACTCCAAGACTTCAACATTCAACTTCAAAAATCACTAACACTTTGGTGTGGCAACTTATTAGCTCTCTATCTATTCCCCCCCTCCCTTTTTCTCTGGCAAAAGAAAAAAAAAATCTCTAAAACATGCATATTGGTCCTACGTTCAACAACCAACTTTCCCATGCCTTCATTTATCTAACTAAAAACAATTTGTGTATATATATATATATATATTTGACTTTTGTTATCCAATACAAGTTCTATAAATAAGGTCATTGTACATCTAAATTACACAAGAAAGCAATAAGCAGAGAATTCTTGAATCCCTCTTGGCCTCTTTTAGTAAGCCTTTCCTATAGCTTCCAATCTTCAATCTTTTGGGGGCTAATTTGCGTTTCCATTAAACAAGTTTCGTGACATCCTAGAAGACAATTATAATCTTTAACAATTTTCTTATGAACGAAGTTTTATTTCTAGTATGCGAAAGATACAAAAGTTGGAAGGATAAAATTAGGAGTAGCAAATTTGAGAATTGCTAATATTGGAATTGGCAAACCTAAGTTGCCCCTAATCGAATTCGTGCATACCCATAAACTATTTTGTTGAATTGCCATGTTTGCCGTCTATAACACATCTATCCATTGGGCCTCATGTTCCAACCAGAGATCAACAAGTAACATACAACCTTAAAATCATTCAATTGCTGTTGAGAATCATTTTGTGGTAGTTTCCATTGTCGGTCATAGGTGAACATTAGGTGCTCATATGCTACCTCTATACATATTGACTAATAATTTAATTCTTGAATTGATTGTAATGGAATGATGAATTTATTTCTTCATCTCTTTGCCAATAAATCAGAATTGTCACATGATTGAAGATAAATGTCATTTTTATGTTTCTTTTACTGTGTAAAAGTTAAGCTCTTTAACAATTAATATTCATTTCTAACACAATATTATAGTTATGCTCTTTGATAATTTGTTTTATTTTTTAATATAACATCAAAGTTATATTCTTTAATCATCCACATTCGTCTTCTCTATATTATCAGAACTTAGATCTTGAAGAAAACATTTCGCTTCGGCTCCATATTCATTTTCTCAACCAAACTTCTCTAGTAGTGGAGCACTTAACCCCCCCGGCTTAAAATGATTTGGTACTGTTGCAACCAGGGCTTACAGGTAGGATTAGGAATCACAGATGAATCACGATAAGATAAGTTAGAAAGGCCGCTGCCATCAAGATGGCGGCAAAGAGTGTTACCCACGAAGATACGTCACAAGTCGGGCTTTCCACCAAAGTTAATTGTCTGTCAAGCTTCCCCATAACAGCATGATGAAAGTTGACAAGGGAGTTAGTGATTGATGAAAGAAAAAGGAGGTCGTGTTGCTGGAAGGAAAGACGACACTGGATGAGGAAGCTATGGAAGGGCTGGTTGGAAAATGGAAATAAGGTAACATTGACACCATACAATGTTGACTTAAAGTGAATCTTCTCTTCTAACTGTTTTCCTACATCATCGGTGTTTATGCACCAGGCTAGACGATTCTTGTGTCAGCTTGGATCCTAAAATATTTCATAGCCGGGCTTGCCTTACGTCTTCAATAATGAAATCCATTCGGCCGTGCTTTCTGGTAAAAATCAAATTCCCTGTGAGAGAGTGAAGTAGGCTGAAACACGTGCTTAAGAATTTCTTTGACCATTTCTATGATATCCTCTTCTTCGCATGAGGTTATAAACTTCACTGCAACAACAAAATTTGCCTCGTTAGCGCTCAGTTTCAGAGTATAGAACATGAAACAGTCAATGCTATTAAGATATCATAGGAAGTTCAAGATTTGATGTAGTTAAGTTGGCAACGATGTTATTGGGACCCCCCGTTTACGTGGGTTACGAACAATTCTACAACAAAAACCTGGGTATTTAATGCTTCATTGTGACAAATTCAGAACTGGATCATCCTTTGGAGCAAGACTCCCGAGTAGGATCTAGCAAGTTCAAGCTTGTTACCCTTGCCCGCTGCACAATTTTTGCTCTGAATTGTTGCCTCAAGCCTTTTTTTTTTTTTTTAATTCTTTTTATTATAAACTCACACACCCGGGGGAAGGGGAGGGACGGGATTCGAACCCCTGACCGGTGGGACGGCCGGTCAGGGTTAGGCTCAGAGAACGCCACTGAGCCAGGGCCCCCGCCCCTAAAGCAAAACGAGGGGTGCAACACGAGGACTTCCCAGGAGGTCACCCATCCTAGATGTTGCCTCAAGCCTTGGGTTGTCGATTTCTGGTTGTAGGAGCATCTATAGCTTATAGTTCTAGTAGGCTACCTGTTATGCGTTTGGGCTTATATGTCTAGCCGAAGTTGGTTAAGTTGGATTTTCTTCTCTATGAAAAGACATGGTCCTTGTGAAGAGAGGCGGTCTTAATTGTAGTCTTGATTATTGGTTTGGTATTTAAACTATAATAAAAAGTTCCCATTTGAACCCCACTATTGGTCCACGTGTTCCCATCTAAGCCTCATCTATCCTTCGTAAAAGACTCTTCTACCATTCCTTACAAAAAACGTGATGAGACAATTATAAGAATATCTCATATTAGCTTTGGAATCTCTTAACCATCAATTATTCCTTAATTATAGAGCACTGGTTTTGACTAAGCCCCAGAGTGCTCACGTATTCCGGCGACTATAACTCATGACTGACAACACATTGAGGCTCAAATGTCCAGAAATTTAAGTTCGATTAAGAGCAAGAAGAATGATCCCAATTGAGAGGAAAGGGGAAGGTTCTGATGTAGACGACAAAAATAAATAAAGAGCATGCAACAGATCAGATATTGTTAGGACCTAATAATATATTGGAGAGGGTATGAGGGGCAAGAAAGTACAAGCACAAACTACATATAAAAAAAAAAAAAAAGTAGTGTTAGTGGTACCAAAAAAATGGCTTAAAATGGTTCATATTGTTGACAAGTATAGCGGAAGAATGTAACTTACGCCAAAATACAAGCAAGAAGCTCTGCCAAGCTAATCATGCTCCCCGTCATCACGGATGGTTCCTATAAATTCCCATATATTGAATGTTGCGAAGAGGCAGCCCGTCGGAATCCTCCCTACCTCACCCATCATAAAAAGTTTTCTACGATGTTTGGCCCACGCGACAGAGGGAAGTCAGAAAATGAAAAGAAAATCACATAATCCTACGGTCCGTGCGGGGGGAGGATCCCACCGACTAGGTTGTCATCGAATGGAACAGAATCGAGTGCAATGCAACCATGCGAAATGACGCAAGACAAACATTACGAAAGCATCATCAATAATGCTATTTTTCAACGCTGGAGGCAAACTATCTAACAGGTTAGAAAGTAAACTGTTTGGAGTACCGGGAGCATGTTCCAGATAGGATTCCATAGAGGAATGAGCATGAAGAACAGCAGCCTGTGACCTGGTGAGTGGTCACTTAGACACAAAATCTTCTAGGGATTTTGGACGGGGGCGTATTCACTTACCGATTGTGAAGAGTGAATGGTGAATGAAGGAAAGATAAGGGCTCAAAATCGGGAACCCCTGAACCGAGTAGATTCTCAAACAACAGAACTGTCAGGAACATAAAGAACGCACATTCTAAATCCCCTCCTTAGCACACTAACTGACCCGATAGTAGGACCTGCCCATTGACCCAACCCACTACTTAGCTAATTACAAAACAAGTCCAGTCCAGAACAAACATCACAGCCCATACACAGTTTGGGCCTACAGCAAAATTCTGGTAACAAAGCATTTAGTGCCACAATTTGCAAGACTATGGTGGAGGAAGAGGCCATTTGTGGATAGATAGGATGAGTGAAAACTTCAAGATTGGGAAAGAGAGTCACTCAGACCATTGTGGCTATGGATCACCTTCTACTTAAACTATAGCATTAGTTTATTTTGATTAGGAATTTGTGTCCAATGAGAAAAAACTGAAAATCTCTTGATTGCTAGAATCTCTTTGAAGGTAGAGTACATTCATATTCTTTGAATGCTCTGCTCTTATATTCACATATTCTTCTTTTTTCATCTATTTCTTCAATCCACATTAGTTCCTAGAAAAGATCACTCACATTAGTTTAGAGGATTCTCTTTCCTTTGTCAAGGATTTGTATTGGCAATATGATGCGATAGCATCCACGTCAACTATTCACCCCGTTCCTGTTCATGACAAGGCCCATATCAAGGAGAAGCCCAAGTCTTATTTAGTTCTTATATCAAAGAATTTGGGCCACCATGGGATCCAATCCACTATTTAACAATGGGGGCCCAACAAGCCCATTAAGCCCAACCTACCTACCCATTTGGTAGGTTGTCCCCCATTTGGTATTTAAGTCCAACCTACCTAACCCATTTGGTAGGTTGTCCCCCATTGGGTATTTTTATCCCAACCTACCTAACCCATTTGGTAGGTTGTCTCCCACCTATGTTTAATTTATTTTGATGTTTTCATTATTTTATCTTTTTGTGTCCCCTAGCTCTCCCTATAAATAGAGCTCATTTGTAAAGAACAAGGAGGAAGTCCAAAACCAAGTCCAAGACCAAGAGCTTTGAGTTCAAGCTTGTTTGTAGAGAGAAATCTAAGTGTTTCATCTTTGCTACTTTATTTCAATCATTTTCTTTCTTGTCTTTACATTCTTGTTCTTAAATTCCAGTCCTTACATTCTTGTTCTTAATTTTGAGTAATATCCCTCTTGTCCTAGCCTTGAGTTCCTTCCTATCCGCTACTTTTGAACATGAAATTCTTATTCCTTGTTTTAATCCTGAGCTCACTCCTTAGCCCATCACGAATCACATCACAATATTTATTGGGTCAACTCCATTAATGCTCTAACACACTCAGTATGTTTTGTTTTCTAGGCTGAAGAATACTTCTCTAAAAATTGGGCCAATGTGTGTTGTGTACTCTACTACCATTTGAATGAAGTCATTCATATAATTGGTTATCTTCAAGATTGATGCGGGAGCAACTCTACCAACACTCGACAACGTTTACTGTTCATCCTATTACTATTCATGCCGAGGCCCAAGATAGGGAGAAGGTCCAAGCCTTGTGGAACTTGGGCCAGTATGGGATCCAACTTACCTAGTCAAGGCCCAACAAGACCATTCAACATTGACTAAAATTGGATCCCAAACAAACTCATTGCTTTGACCAACATGGGATGCTACTTTGACAAAAGATGGACCAACCAACTTATGGTGTTTTATTCCTTTCTTCTTTTGTGTTCCCTAGCTCTTCCTATAAATAAGGGGCAAGAGGTCATTTTAGGAAAAAAAAAAACCAAGAGATTTGAGCTTAAGCTTGTTTGAAGAGAAACCTAAGTGTTTCATCTTTGTTTTCAAATTCCAGTCTTGTTCTTCAATTTCATTCTTCATATTCTTGCACTTAAATTCCAGCTCTTATATTCTTGTTCTTAAATTCCAGCCTTTATATTCTTGCACTTAAATTCCAGCTCTTACATTCTTGTTCTTAAATTCCAGCCTTTATATTCTTGCACTTAAATTCCAGCTCTTACATTCTTGTTCTTAAATTCCAGCCTTTATATTCTTGCACTTAAATCCCAGCTCTTACATTCTTGTTCTTAAATTCCAGCCTTTACATTCTTACTTTAATTTCCTTGTCTTTCCTTTTCAGCTTCTATCTTATGCCACTTTAAATTCCTTGCGATTTATATTTCCGTTCTTCATATTACAATCTTTAAGTTTCTGCCTTTCAGTTTCCAATCCATAATATTCCTTACTATTCCAAGTTACTATTTCACTGTTCATACGTGTTCTTAATTTCGAGTTTTCACTTTGAATCCTTTACATTCCAATCTTAATATTCCAGTCTATCATTTTTCTATTATCCATTTCCTGCCATTTGCATTTTTTTCTTATATTTTAAGTTCTCAGTACTACAGTTTTTGCTCTAGTTTTTGCTCAAAATCCCTTTTATCCTAACCTTGAATTCCTTTCATTGTTATTCCAATCCTCTATTTTTAGACATGGAATTCTTATTTCTTGTTTTGATCCTAAGCTCACTCTTTAACCCATCACGAATCGCATCAAAGATTGTTGGACTTGTTTTGTGGTCAAGTTCTCATTTAGGAATTTGAGTAATTAACATGCCACATGTGGTTGTAATTCATATCTTTCTTTAGTGATTTCATTTTAAGGAGATTTATCACATTTGGGACTTAGTATCATTATCTTTTTGTCTGACAACTTGATCTCATATCTTTGTACTACATTGTTGAATTGCTTCAAGAGAAGTATGTGAGATTCTTTATCTTTTGACAACAATAAGACATCATTAATGTAAACTAGGGTGTGATGTATTTTATAATGCAAAATCTTCATCATTGTTTCTTTGGAATAGTGAAGGAGCTACTTAAGTTTGAATGGCATGATTATCCATTAGTAATGAGAATTTGGGGTGCAAAATATTGTTTTGGACTACTCCTTGAGCTTCATTCCAAGTTGCTAGAAGTTTGCTTTTAGATCAAATTTAGAGATAATTTGGGCCTAAGAGGGATGAGCAAACAATGTGGACTAGTTTGGCAAAGGCAATTTGTCATCCGCAAACAACTAATTTAGTGACTTAGAATTATGACAAGCCTTAGCTTTTCTGTCACCTATTTTGCTTATTTGTAGACACAAAAAGCTTCAAAGGCCCATTTTGACTTTGTGGGCTCAATCTATCCATCAAGGTAGCACTACGCTAATTTTGCTTGGGTGAAAGAAAGATGTTCTAGATTCATTCCTTTGTGGCTAGTTGTGGTTGGGTTGATATCTTCATTCCTTTTGAACAAGAGAGTGATGAGGAATTCCTCATTTTTTTTATAATGGATTTGGATGCTTAATTAGAAAATCTATGTGCCCTTCTGCATACTTTGTTTCAGCTATCCTTTTCTTTACACCTTGTAGTCCTTCATTTACGTGAAATAGATTTAGGACTTTCGACCATGGAAGTAAATGATTGTCAAGTTTCATTCCTTTTTTAAACCATCTAACATTCTTAAGTGCATGATGATATTGAAACCTACTAAGACATCCTTTCCTAGGAGAATAGTTCCATAGAATGATGTTGTAAAAGTTAAACTAATAATTAACTTAAGTGTTATCGGTTTACTTTTGAGTTTAACTTCAAATAATTTACAACTAGCAACTTAGAACATTTGAGAACAAGATTTTCCAATATTCTAGGGGCAATACCTTCTGGCTTCATGAAATTAAGTACCGATGTTATGTCAAAGAAAGCTATCACCTTTGATCAACTTCTCATACTTTTCACGAATGATCCATAGTTGGGCCATTAGAGATGGAAAATCCCTAGTACGTGTAAGCTGGTTTGATTCTACCTTGGGATTTAACATCATATTATAGTAGCATTCACCATTGTTCGAATTGAATTATTTGTAATCAATGTCTGATTCTAGATACTTTTTTGCTACTTTCAAGATGGTGTTTGAACTACCCTTCTTCTTCAGAGAAAATCGACTTGATGTCTATATCGTCTTCCCTAGGCATGACTTTGTTCAAAGATTAAATGAGTTGAACCTGCTTTTTCTTGTGCGGGCACTTATTGGCAAAGTGGCTTTCTCTTTGACAAACAAAACACCATATGCCACGTTTCTTGACTCTGAATCACCCTTCCCCCCCGCGCCCCCCCCCCCCCCCCCCCCCCCTTTTTTTTTTTGAAGAAACTGAATCATGTCTTCTATCCCTTCTTCTGGAATGGGTAATACTTGGCATAATGGCTCGTCCTTTTTAAGGGCCAAATATAGAGTCTATCATTGCTTTTAGATTTAATTTGCAAGTTCGGCCCTTGACAATTGAATCTCCAATTTCTTCGACAATTCAAGAGCAATCAACTCTGGTTGCTTCATTTCCTAAGAACTATGCCTAGAAGCAATTGGAGTCCCTACTTTAAGAAGTAGCTCCTAATGTCTAGTTCAGAAGGAAAGTGGATTCATGAACTATGGCACACTAAATTGTTCTTACATTTTCAAGGCTTTTCATCTCAAAGACCATCCAGATGTCAACAACACTAAAGCCACAATTAAATATATTCTTCCAAGATTCTAATTGGCAAATATAACAAGTAGCCAGTCAATAACATCCACTGTTCAAATGCCATGTGAATAATCTCAATACACTCATGATCCCAAGAAAACTCTTAAATCTCTTTTACTTCTATGAATACTTCTATGAAAACTCTGATAAAAAGGATAGATTATTTCCAGAATATTACTGCCTCTACTGAAGAAGGGCATAAGCACGGCATTTTATTACAGATTAAGATTTTAAAGACATGAAGAAACCATATCCACCAAGTCCAAAAACTTATGAGATGTATTTAGAAATAGTTGCCGAAGAAAGACAGCTAAGAATCACGGCACTCACAATTTGAGTCAACGATTAAGAAGGAATATGGGTGACTAATGTGGAAATACATTGGGAAATGGTCATTGACATTGAGGAGCACAATCTAAACAATATAATGGAAGGATAATGCTGATCTTAATAAATAAATTGATAGCCCTAATTTTGATAGTGTTCTATATAGATGTGTATTGTGTTTTCAATAAGGATTTTCTAAAGAATCACTACTCCATGGTCTTGTAAAAGTTAGGTTAACTTTTGAAAGTGAGTGGTCAATTTTAAAAGTTGAAAATAAGTTGTAAAACCTATATATAGAAGCCTTTATCTCTCATATCCTCGCAAAAGTTTCTCTACAACTCTTCCCATAGACATCTATCACCCTTAAAAGACCGAAACGAACTTCTCTCTCTTTCTTATCGTATGGAGAATTGGAGGTTAAAGCAGATAAATTTTGGAAAACCCAATATCTTCTTTCTTTTAACTTTCTCTCTCAGCCTCCCTCTCTTCTATTAAAAGACAAAACTGTCCTTTCGTCCACATCAGCGGATGACAAGGGCAACACTATGTCCCCGCCACCGCTCCCAAACATTCTCATTTCCAATTGGAAGGTGCCACCCTAATGAATGAGTTGGTTTCCAGAAGGCGTCTCCGCAATTGATGCGTCCTCAAAGCATCGACGCCATCAAACTGAGTGCAACACTAGCCCAACCCCGTCATTACGCTGTCCACAGCTGTTGCTCGGTTACCCATGCTTGGCTTCTAGAAATTTTGTCACCAGCTTTTGGTAACAAGTTGCCAGAAAATAAGAACCCACAGTTTCAAATGACCCCACAAAGGCCATTATATTACAAATGGAAAAAGCAACTAGTAGTGTCCAAGAGAAAATGACCGAAGCAGATGATAGCTAACTCCCACTATATGGTTCAATGCATTAGGGAGGTTCTTCTAACTCCTTGGAACTTAGAATATGAGCTTTGATAATGCTCAGGTTTTCTATTTTCTAATGTGAAGATCTCTCACATGTTGCATGAAGCAAATTATCTAGCAAATGAACTAGCAAATTTTGGTCACTTAGGGCTACAAGTTTGGACAACATTGAGCTTACTACCAAACAATTGCAGGAAAATAGCTTAAGAAGATTAATTAGTCCTTAACCACTACAAGCCCCCTTGAAGATATGATTTTCTTTAACTTCTATTTGTTTTATTTGTATTGTTCTTTTTTTAGTGATTCATGTTACAATAATTTCTCACTTTGTAATTGTTTATTTTATACCCACTAATTGGGGTAATGTCTTAAAGGATTAGGTTTAATGTCTTGCCCATAAATCATCTAAACAAGTCTAATGATTTAATCAGCCTATGATATCAATATGAATGACAACAAAATTTTGTGTTAAAAAAAGAAGAAGAAGAAAAAAATAAGGAGTACAGGCTACCTACCTACATACCCGACTGGAAATACATATCGGCGGCAAGCATCGTCAAAAGTAGTTAAGACAAAGGAGGCGGCGGAAGTAAACTATCTATTTTTATAAATATCAGTCGTGACAGGGCAGCGACTAACAAGCTTTCTTCTGTTCGGTTGTGTCTGTACCTGTAATTTTTAATGCCCGTCATTCAATTATTTGTTTATTTTTCCTTTGTCAAACCAACAGGCATCTATGCCATTTTTAAGCTTAATGCAGTACTAGGATCAGAATCTACGCCACTTTTCCATGTTCAAGTAAATGTTAGAAGAGAAGAGATACTAAGAATCAACAAATGACATAGAAGTTGCCGGAAAACAATAAGGATGTCCCCGGAGAGTTACACAAAACTGACGGTAAGCGAAGCACACTAAATCGGATGCTTAATGACAATAGCAGAAATTGGTGAAGTGAAGTCTCTTCAAAACTATCAGAAACTAATGTTTTTTCGCAGCCAATCATAAATCAACGAGCTCACTACAAATTTCTAGACTGGCCTATTACCCAAATCTAGAGTCTCCACACAAGTTTCCTAGCAAGTGATATTGAATCTAAAATATAGATTGGCGTGGTTTGATCCTATGTGGAAATCGAATATTAAAAGTAGATCATATGTGGACTATGAACTGTCTTTCAGTCCACATTTTGTAGCATCATTTTGTATTAAGGACGCATGAAATAAAATCTTCAGACTCTGTCCAGAACTAGAATGGTTCATCCATTTTACCAAAATGCCTTTGGAACTTGGGTTATCAGTTCCTAAACTGAGGTAGCCATAGGCTTTGATACAGTACATCGTTGAACATAATAACACAGATTTCCTTTTCTTTAGGTTGGGTCGGATGCGCACAGGTTCATAACTAGGGAAGCTTTTGGATAAAAGTAACGGACATTTAAAAAGGAGAAACCACAAGTCAACTTAGAGAAAGCCCAAACAACTGCATTTCCTAACACCAAGTTCTACTGGTTCCTTGACCACATGGTTTCCCCTCGTGTAGTCATGGTTTCCACTAGCATTCAGTTAATTCTATGGGGCAACCTCGAAACTTAACAACTAAGACTTGTATCGCGATTTTGACATTTCAAAAGTCCACTATGGTCCTAGTTTAGCGCTGAAGAAAAGCATAATATTTAGATATAGTATATTACCCCACGGAAGAACAGGAAACTCGCATCTCTGTTTAGGGACCGTGATGACATATGAGGCTACCTGCAACTAACAGGAAAATAGTCAACCGAAAAAAGGAAGACTTAAAAAAGAAAAAACTCAGTGAATAGATTGATGAAAAGGAATACATGCCAGGATTGATGCAGCAAGAGAATGAGGAGAACTATAACGGATCAATGTCTCCTTTTCATAGAGAAGATCCATGATATGCATGCACGCTTCAAAGTTCAAAAGCTCCCCAACTTTTGCCACTCCCCTGTACAAGGAAGACAGAAAAGATTTACCTAGATGAACCAGTCATATAAATCAATTTATTGCTTAATGTAAGAAACTACGGTTTCAGAAATGAGGAACTTACTTGAAACTAATATAAAGCTCTTCAAAGAATATGAAAGCATTGTTTGCCGTACCAATCTCAAAATTCAATACCTTCAAAAAGATAAACATACCATGTTGGTTGAACGGCAATCGCACAAGAAACCTTGTGGTTCAATGGGATTACCTGCAAGAAAACCAACTCCTACAGAATATCCTTATCAGACATAGAAACATATTAAAAAAAAAAAATTAGGAATTTTTATTTCAAAGTTAAAATATCATTATTCACAGTAAGTTGGAAAACACTATCAAAATTTTTGGTTGCTTGACTATTCTTGAAAACCATGCTAAATTGGAAAATATTTATGATCATATCTGAAAATCAATTTTTCTGTAAAATGATTTATATTTCTAATTCCGGCTACTGCTCTCTCCAAAGCCCAGTTCTCATAAGAATAACCATATTATGACGCATACTAAACATCAGATACTACACTGTGAACACCAATATCTAGGAAAACCACCTACAGTAAAACCGGGCAACACCAAAATAAACCCTTGCTCGACCGCCTACAGACTAACAAGACCTTGAGACTTCAAAACTATTTGAATAAGTTTTGTTTAGAAATGACTTAGCCTTTTTAGTAAACATGAAATGTCAAAATTGTTTTGCTAAAAACATTTTCAAGGTGACGACCTAACATAGAAAATTTAGGCATTATTAAGTAAAACTTTTTAAAAACTGTTTTGACGCTTTTAAATTGGAGAAATTCTTATCAAGTATCAGTCACTTTGATAGAGCTTTACAAACGACTCGCAATGTACGCATTTTTCAAGAAATTTAAACATTTTCTGAAACAAAAACAAATATTCTTATAAAATAAACTTAACTTAAGGCACAATTCATAAATTGATTGTATAGTAAATCTTTTTAGTTGTGCAGGTGTTAAATGTATGTAACTACAAAGTAAAAACGAAATAGACAGTAGCGTAATGGCTACCTGCACATGGTGGCAACAGCCCACAACACCGTTTGGCTACCCCAGCTTAGCTGCATATTGGTCTGTGTGGTCTTGCCTTTTGTCGATCTTATGTATTTCTATCATGGTTGCCGGAATTGATTTGTAGTTCCATGGTGATTGTTAGATCCCAATCACGAAGTTCATGTTATAGAGACTAATCCCACCACCTTTTTTATTATTATTATTATTTTTAACTCTTTTATCATGTAGATACAATAATTAAATTTTTATTTCTCAAAATGCTTACCAAAACTTTACCAACCCATTCTTTTTGTGGATCCCACGTACAATACTTTCATGAAATGTATCCCCTCACCGAACGGATTATTTATGTTTAACTTCTCCAAAACCAAAAATACTTCTCAAAACTTTATCAAACCTTTCTAGAAATATTTTCAGTCGAAAACTATTTTTGCTGTGGAACAACCGAATTTTAGTATAATGCAGTTTCTAAGAACATTCTACAAGACCAGTAGCTTACTGCTTCTAAGAAATCTCGAGTAGTAAAATGTTGATCCTTGATAGTCTTATTCCCCAAAGACTTCAAACTTTTCACAATCAGTGGACGAGAATCATGTATCTACAAATACGCCAAAAATGGTAATCAGTACCAAAAATATAAAGGAGAAGGAGCTAAAGGGGACCATCCACCAAATTAAACATGAAACCTACTTTGCTCGAAACCCATATTGAAATAAGCGCAAACAACTGCAAATTGCTCTCTCTCATTGGTTGCAAGAGCCAGTTTGCTGTGTCATCGTCTTGTGCGAACCTTTTACAAGAACAATGCAACTTCACGTTTAACCATAAATTTAAAATGGGAAAAAGAAAAATTATTTCTCTCGCTGAAAATGTACGGCACGTAGTCAAGTGGAGGAAGATTTTAGCCCGAGTCTGAGGCATATACGACACTTACATAGAGGAACCTAATCTTCCAGTTCATGAAAATCACATAACTAATCACAAATTTTAAGAAACTTCAAACAAAATTTGTGAGTATAAACACATATATGTATAAATCAGCAGTCAAATCCCTCAGAAATAATAAACTAAGAGAGACAAACAACACCTGGACAAAGACGGATAGAACCGATCAGCGTAGAGTGACAATGCAGTGTACTTGACAATCGGCGCAACCTCGAGTACCTTTTTGGCACAATCCACAAGAAATACAACGAAAATTTTCATTTTAGTTTTTAAGAAATACTCGACAGCGGATTGCTTGAAGAAGAAACTTATGAGTTCTTGCCTGAGTGGATTGGATGAGGAGCTCCATCAGTCGAAGCCGCATTTGGGCGCTATAGACGCCGGAAGCGGGAGGACAGTGATCCATTTCGTCACTAGACTTCTCCCCGTTAAAATCGTTGGATCTGAAACGAATGACCTTTTGGGCGCACGAGATACGGTTCTCGAGTGGAGTAGAGGGGCAGTGGCGATGAGGCGAACGAGCGCAGGTGGAGAAGCGCTGGCGCGCTAGGACTCGATGTCGCTTGTAGAAATGCATTTTGTTTCTGTTGCTACAAGTAAAAACTACCTTGGAAGATTTAACACGTATTGCTCATAATCTGTCTTTGCTTTTTATGACCTTTCCCAAACGAAAACACAATAAGACTTAAGAGAGAAATGGATACTTCATTCTAGGATAAGAAATTAAAGAAACGAAACAACCATAATTTATAGAACTAGATACAAGTGGGAACGGGTTTAAGGAGCCAATGCGCCGGTATAAATTGAGTTTATGAACTCATTCTTAATATTCTTCCTCAAATTAATGTTTTGTGAGAACAAAATACCATATTTGTTAAAATAGAACTTAACAGACCACAAACCCGTTTGAGTTGACAGACTTGAGAGCCCAATTTTGGTTCGTGGTTCAAAGACCCAATTGTTGTTTGTGGGCTTGATGGGCATAGAGGTTCAATTGGGTTGGGCATGGAAGCCTTACTTTTGTCTTGGGGCATAAAGGGCCCATTGTTTTTGGACACAAAAGGCTTGATCAATTTTGGACATTGAGGTTCGACAAATTTTGGGTTTATTGACCTGACAACTTTTTGTTCATAGGCTTGGGGCTTTTAGGCCCAAAAAGTTTTTTCAGGAAACTCTTCCTTTATTTCCTGCAAAAAGCTTCATTTCCTCAAATAAGCGGCACTCCTTCTAGAATGGGCTACCTTTCGGAGTAGATTGGGCTCCATTTGGATTGAGAAGATAACAGGAACTTAAGCCACTCTCATTAATCCCGGAGGACAAAAACATAATACGATTTGAGAAAAGTGATTGGTAAGGAGACGGGGAACCCATACCCAAGCGAAGCGACGAATAAAGGAAAGAGAAGCTAACCAAGAGAGGCAGGAGTGAAAATTTGGGAGATCAAATTATATCGTATTGACTTGAAACAAACTATGTAATATCCCTATTTTTAATGTAAGTAAGGATTGGTTATATAAGGAAACAATATTCACAATAACGAAAATATATTCTCTCTTGCTAAGAACATATCTATTCCTAAAATACATATCAATCACATTTCCAACATTCATCTCGAGTTGATAGTCTGTATTTATATATATATACAAGGATACCAAGTAAACACAATATATGCAAATTAGCATACGCACAAGGACTTTGTGAAGATATGCACAGGTTGCTCCATGGTCTTGATTTTCCTCATCTTAATCAGTCTTTGAATCTTTTTTATATTGGAATGACAATCAATTTTATATACTTCTTTTGCTCATAGAATACATAATTGACTACACATTTGAAAGGGGGCCTTCTTATCACAAATTGTCCTTTCAACTTTAACACCAAGATCTTGGAGTAAGCTATCTATCCAAGTCATTTGATAGTCCGTATTTGCCATGGCTTAGTGTTTTGACTCCACTTAAGTTTCCTAACTTAATATAGAATCTTGTAAGCAATTGCCTACACCGATAAGTTTTCCAATTTCCATCACAATAAGCTGATATGTCCAATTTTCCTTTCTAAGAAAGAACTAATGTTAAACCAACACATCTTTTCAAATACTTCAAAACTTTCATAGTTGCATTCATGTGAAAATGTATCAAACCATGTATGAATTGATTAAGTATATGTGTTTTAAAATAAACATCAACACTCATTATTGTAAGATAGATAAGCATTCCAACTAATCATTGCTAACTTAGGGGATCATCTAGTAGCAGATCAAGTTCAAGAGACATAATCCCATAATCATGCTTAGGAGTCATTAGTTTTATATTATGTTCCATGGGATAATTTTTAACTTGCAACTAGATAGACCTATTTCTAAAATTATCAAAGTATATACTTGTGTTTGTTAAGGTATATCCTTTCATCTAAATAAGAAATTTTATTCCTAAGAAGTATTAAGGAGAACCCAAGTCCTTAACATAGAACATGATTGCAAGTGCCTTTTGAAAACTTTTACTATTGACTCATTTTTATTAGAATCAAAATATCATCAACATACATGAGAAAGTTGGTGAATCAAGTATTTTGCACTTATGAAAAGAGAACATAGTCATACTTGGATTGTTTTAAGTCTACAACCTGTGAAAGTAGCTATGAACTTAATATTCCATTATCGAGAAGTTTGCTTAAGACCATAAAAGGATTTCCATAATCAATATTCTCTATATTTTCCCTAGTTGCAAATTTTCTAAAGTGGGTCAATATAATGCCTTCATTGAGATCAACATAAAGGAAGATGTAGATGTCTATCTAATAAAGGTGTCAACTATAGAAGTGAAGTGTAACTAACCAATTCTTAGGTGAAATGGGAGATTTAATTAGGTTATAATGTTGCATAAGCTACTTTGAACTCCTTTTTTCTTTTCTATTTTGATTGTTATGTCTTTTGTTTATGGCTTGCATGACTTGATGTTGTTCCAGGGCCATGACTATTCAACCTAACCCATGTTTTGTTATTGGAAAAGCCCCCACATGCGCATGCTTGGAGTTAAGGTTTGAGAAGGGAAATTAATGTTATGCTTGGTACTATTGTAGCCACTTGAAAAAAAGTTCACTTTGGTGTAGTGTCCCCATTGTCATTGTTGTTTTTCTTTTCTCACAATAATTCCTAGATAGAAACATAAAGGTAATTGTTAATAAGTTGGCTCACATTTATTACATTCATGGTTAACTTAAATCATTAATCGCAAAGGCAACCTTTGTTGACTTCTATGACCATATGCAACTTTGCATTAAACGCCTTATGATTAGCTATACTTTTACTATGATGTGGGCATGTTCAATGTTTCATCCAAGGCCTAAGTGTTATTGGCTCATAGATCAAAGAATTGAGGCCACAATGTAATTAACTTAGTCAAAGGATAAGGATGTTGGTCTAAAGCGGTTACACCATAAAGAGTAATTTCAACAAGTGTCCAAAGGTATTTTTTTTCTATTACAACTCACACACATAGGGGAAGGGGAGGGGATTTAAACCCTGACTGGGTGAACTCCAATCAAGAATCTGACCCAGTTACCACTGGGTTAGGGAAGTCCCTCATCCAAAGGTATTACCCTGAAGAAAGTAACTTTGACTACATTTATTCCTAGTTTGTATTTCCAAAGGCCGAATTTATGATCTTGATTATTCCAAAAAAACTATATTTAATGCTTTGTAAGTTCCAATAGGTCTTTTTGGCAACATTTATTGTTGTTTTCTTTTTGTGTGTCTTAGCTTTTTATAAATAGATTTTATGAACTAATTTGTGGAGAAGTACCTTTGAGAGGAAAAAAGAGCTTTCTATCATTCTAGCCTTTACTTTATTTTCTAGCTTTTAGTTTATGCACCTTTAATTTCTAGCCTTTATTTTCTTGTCCTTAAAAGCATGCACTATTATTCCTACCTTTACATTCCTCAGTTAAATTTCCTTTCCATTTACCTTTCTTGCATTTTAATGTCAAAATCTCTACAATTACCTAATTCTAGTTTCTTATAAACCCTACCTTACTCCATCACTCACTACAAATCACATCAATGGGTATCAAAAGCCTAGGTTGGTGAGTGAGATCATTTTCCCTATCTTTTCATCTCATCCTTGTAATTTCTAGCCTCAACTAGAATTTTCCACTATGTCTCAAAGTGGAGAATATTCTTCATGTCATCCATTGCACCATAAGACTCTGCTTGTTTAAGGTATAAGAGTGAGCTCACGGAGTTAAGGGTTCAATTCCAAGAATTCATAAAGGAAACCAAAGCTTATTTACAAAATGCTTACCACCATTATCCCAAACTATTTTACCACCACTACATACAATCCAAACATTGCCCCAGTTAAAATAACAATTTCTACAATATATTGTAGAAATTATTATAAAAATATGAAGAACAATATAAAGAACAATATGAAGAATAATATGAAGAACAATATGAAGAACAATATGAAGAACAATATGAAGAACAATATGAAGAACTTGGAACTCATGAAGGAGCACTATTTGGAAGAGCTAAGATGCATTTCAAGCCTAGCCTATACACTCCATTACCAATTCTAAACCAACCATGAGAAGAGTTTAGTACAGATTTCATTATGGCTTTCCCTAAAACTCAAAAAGGAAAAGACTCCATCATGGTTGTAGTAGATTGGTTTTCAAATATGGCTCATTTTATTCATCATAAAATTAATGATATTACTAACATTGCAAATTTATTTTTCAAGAAGATTGTGAGACTATGTTGCATGCCAAGAACAATTGTTCCCAATAGAGATACCAAGTTCTTAAGTTATTTTTAAAGGATGTTATGGACAAAGCTTGGCACCAAACTATTTATTGTTTAGTAGCTATCACCATCCTAAGCAAATGGGCAAACAAAAGTTACCAACCAAACACTCAAAATGCTTTTGAGGACAATGGTGAATAAAAACCTTAAGGATGGGCATATCAAACTTATGTGGAATTTGTTTACAATTGAGTTTTAAGTGTCACAATTGGTCATTCATCATTTAAGGTAGTCTATAGGCTTAATCCACTTACAACTGCTAAACTATCATTTTTACACATTGATGCATAAGTCAACTTTGATGCAAATGAGAAAGTCAAGTTGATGAAAAAGTTCTATGAAGCCGTCCAATTCCAAATTGACATAGAAAATGAAGCATACAAGAAAAAGGCTAACAAAAACCATAAACCTTCAATTTTTTAACTAGGAGATCTAGTATGGGCTCACTTAAGGAAAGAAAGGTTTCTATATATATATATATATATAAAGTAACTTGGCACCACAAGCTAAAAGAAAATTTGAAGTTATTTTAAGTGTTGGAGACAATGCTTACAAAGTAGACTTGTTAAGTGACTATGGGAGAGTTTTAGCCACTTTTAGTGTTGGAGATTTATTAACATACTTGGAAAATGAGAACCCTATGGTTTTGAAGACAAATCATCTTCGAGTTGAGCATAATGATGTTATGGGCATATTTAATGTTCCATCCATGGCCTAAGCTAATGAAAAGACCCAAGTATTGCTAGTCCTACATTAAACAATTAGAGCCACAATGTCTTACATTTGGTCCAAGACCAATCAACCCAATCAACTTAGTCAAATGATAAGGATGTTGGTCTAAAGGGGTTTACATTGTAAAGAGCAATTTCAACAAGTGTCCAAAGGTATTATCCTAAAGAAAGCAACTTTGATTACATTTATTATCTTGATTATTCCAAAAAAAAAACTATATTTAGTGCTTTGTAAGTTCCAAAAGGTCTTGTTGACCACATTTATTGTTGTTTTCTTTTTGTTTATCGTGGTTCTCTATAAATAAAAGGTTGAACTCATTTGTAAAGAAGTACTTTGAGATGAAAAGAAAGCTTTCTGTTATTTTGGACTTTACTTTATGTACTTTTAATTTCTAGTCTTTACTTTCTCGTCCTTGAATACTTGCACTTTTGAATTCCTAGCTCTACCAACTAAAGGTGGAGTAGACATAGTAGCAATTGCAAAAAACAATGATGATGGTGCAAATGCTTTAAATGTTAATAAGAGTTATTTTGGTAAAGAATGGATTCTTAATTTTGGTTATTCCTATCATATGTGTCCTAATAAGGATTTTTTTTACCACATATCAACCAATAGATTATGGTTACATTTTTTTAGGTAACAATATAGCCTTGGAGGTTGTTGGGATAGGTATAGTCTAAGTTAAGATGCATGAAACGTTGTGAGAACATTGACAAATGTCAAGCATTCCAAAGATGTAGAAAAATCTCATTTCCTTTGGCATATTGGACTACATCAATTACAATTACAAAGCTTGTAATCAGATACTAAAGGTCTTGAAAGGTGCACTTGTCTTCATGTAAGTTGAAAAATATAATGGCCTTTACTTGCTCATTGGAAGCATAATTACAAGTGATGTCACAACTTTTTCAATAAATACATATACAAACTCTACCAGGCTATAGTGCATCCGCCTTAGGCACATGAATGAATGAAGCTTGTTAGAGCTTAGCAAATGAGGTTGCTATGTGGCTAAAAATGTGGAAAGTTGGAGTTTTGTGAACACTGTATATTTGGCAAACAACTCCCAATAAAATTTAGAATAACAATTCATTCAACCAAAGATGCATTAGATTACATCCATTTAGATCTTTGGGTGGTGTTAGATACATGTTCATGTATTCTGATGTAATTTTATTTATTTCACTTAACATAGTAATATAATGAATTAATAAACTAAATAGGTCTACTATACTTAGATATAAGATAGTAAATAAATTAGGAAGTTCCATCATCATATAACTATTATCATTCTTGTATGTATAAACCATTAAAACTCATATCTAATAGTTATGGTGAAATTGAACACTTTAACATATTTCTTGTATTGAGTATATTAATTTAAATTTAATTGTCTTAAGTTTCAAATTATACTTTAAAGAATATTACTTTTAATCAATTCTCAATCATTTTGATTTGTTATATAAACTAATAGGTAATTCACAAGTAATGTTTATTCATTAATCTCTGTGGGATGATACATTTCTCATAATTATATTATTTGTTCAACATATTCACTTGCATTTAAAATTTCTATGAACAATGTTGCATTTGATAAGTTTTCTATGTTAAAAAAGAAAGAATTTTGATGATACAAAAGGGAACCAAGTAGTTAGAGAGCAAATGGAGCCAGAAATTGAAGCTTTACAAGGAATAGATACAATTATTCTTGAATAGACTATAGATGAAGTTGTATCAAATTCTAGTGATGAAGATGTTACCAAAAGAATAATAACCATCAAAGTAGTAGAGTTTACAAGATTACAAATTAGCAAGAGACATAGAAAGAAGATCTATAAGACCACATAAAGATTTGGTCATGCATATATGGTTGTTTATGTATTGCCTATGGCTAAAGTTAATACTTCAAATCTTCTTACATATGATGAAGCTATTAGTGGGCCAAAATCTATGCAATGATCTAGTTGCCATGAACAAGGAGATAGAGTCTATAGACAAGAACCAAAATTAAGAGTAGTTGTAACTACCTATAAGCTAGAAATTCTTGGGTACAAATAGGTCTTCAAGAAGGAAGCAATCTTGGGTGTTGAAGAAGCAAGATTTAACCATGATCATTTGCTAAAGCATTTACACAAAGTGAAGGTATTAACTTTAATAAAGGCTTCTCACTTACTATGAACCATTGCTTCATTCGTGTATTACTTGCTTTAGTAGCTTCCTTGGACTTAAAGCTATAACAACTAGATGCAAAGATTACTTTCTTACATGGAGAGTTGGAAGGAAAGATTTATATGCATTGACTAAAAGGATGCACAATTCAATGAAAAGAAAACTATGTGTGCAAGCTGAATAAGGCTTAAAGCAATTGCCTCAATAGTGGTATAAATGCTTCAACATATTTATGATCAATCATAAATATTGCAGAAGTAATTATGATAGTTCTTTATATCATAAAAAGCTTCCAAATGGTTCATTCATATATCTCTTGTTATATGTAGACAACATTTTGATTATTGCCAATAATATGCTAGATATTAACAAATTGAAGAGTTCACTCAATGATGAGTTTAAGATGAAAGATTTAGGTGTAGCAAAGAAGATCCTAGGCATGGAGATCATATGAGATAAATCCAAAGGCATATTATTTGTCACAAAAGAAGTACATTGAGAAGGTGCTTGAGGGTTCTAGGATGAGTTAATACAAACTTTAAAAAACTACTTTTGCTACTCATTTTAAACTTTATGCTAAGTTGTCACCTAAAACTAAAGAGGAGGTGAAGCATATGTCACATGTTCCATATGCTGGTTTTATTTATAGCATCATGTATGCAATGATGTGTACTAAACCAAACATTTTTCATATTGTAAGTATGAGAAGTAGATATATGGATCATCTTGGAAAAGCTCATTGGTTAGTAATGAAATGGATTATATAGTATCTCAAAGGTACAATAGATGTTGATTAACATATAAAAAAAAAAGTGTCATTTGCATTACTAGTTATGTTCATTCAAATATATTGGTAATTTAGATTGAAGAAGGTCCCTCAGAGGATATCTTTTACACTTTCAAAAAGTGCTGTCAACTAGAAGGTAGTATTTTAGTCTATAGTTGCATTGTCTACTATTGAAGCAGACTATTTGGCTATGATAAAAGGTATCAAGGAAGCCATATGGTTGAAAGTTTTGGTTAGTGATCTTGGTTTAAAGCAAGATCAAATTATGGTATATTGTGATAGTCCATGTGTTATATATTTGAGTAAAGACTAAACATATTATGAGAAAATCAAACATATAGGTGTGAAATACCACTTTATCTGTGAGACCTTGTCTCAAGGTTTTATAATAGTCAAGAAGATTGCTACATTTAATAACTTAGCTAACTTATTGACAAAGCTTATTCCTACATTCAAGTTCAAGGAATGCTTGGACTTGATCGATGAGCCTTTTCAAGGGTTAAGCGAAAAGTGGAAAAGAAATATGTTACAATTGGGAGCCATGAAGAAAATGTTCACCAAGGTGGAAATTGTTAATAAGTTGGCTCACATTTATTACCTTCATGGATAACCTAAATCATGAATTGCCAAGGCAACCTTTGTTGATTTTTATGACCAGATGCAACTTTGCATTGAAAGGACCTACACCTCCTTATCTAGACATGATAGGTGAATTGTCTACTCATTCATGATTCATGCTTCCCATGTGTCGTTTGCTAATAAGGGAGTTATCATTTATGATTTGTTGGACTTCTATGTGAATATATTAATGGTGAAGTGTATAGCCTAGACACCAAGACATGCAAGTGAAAATTTTAGTGATGAAGTTAGTGATTTCCTTTATAAATATATATTTTGTGTTTCAGATACAACACAACACCAAGGGTTAAGAGAGAAAAATTGAGCTAAAGAAAGATGCATAATGTTGTGAGAAAATTCAGAGAGGGTGAAAACACTTGTAATATATTATGATGGGTATATTTAGGATTTGGATTTCATAGGGAAACATTATGTGGTATTTTTAATTTGTAACAATGAAGTTATGCCTTTGGTTTAACTGTGGACATAAGCTTGAATTAAGCAAACCATGTAGGTCCTTGTGTTTTTCTTAGTTTTATTTTCTTACCTTATTTCTTAGTGATGCGAATCTTATGGTGGGCTAGAGTGAGCTTGGATTATAGGAGATAAGTAAAAAATTGTTTTTTTGGTGTTTTTAGGGTTTTATGTGAGAAAAGTGAATGTTTGGGTGGGAGGATGGGAGAAAAACGAAAATACAAATAACAAAAACAAAAGATAGATGCCAACAAGCTCCAAAACGTAAATGCAACACCACCAGTCAAGGACCACCACCAATCCCTGGCAAGAATTGGATAAAAGATGCAAAAGTTTATCACACAACTTTGGGGTTTCTATTATCTAGAAAACAAGTCTGCTTACAACTGAAACAATGCTCCCTTTAAATAGGTAGCTAAACCTAATTTTAAAAGGATCCTGGTAAATCATGAATCCTTAAAACCTAATTCTAGAAGGATCCTGATAAATCAAGAATCCCTAAAATTAAGGAAGCCTTAACAAATTTGGATTTTGACAAATAAAGGAATCCTAAACAAGTTAGAGATCTAACAAATATGAAAACCCAAATAAATTAGGAATCTAGACAATTAAGGAAAACCAAACAAAAGGAAATATTCTCAGACAATAAAGAAAACCTAAGAAATTAAGGACTCAACAACTATTTAGGAAACCCCCTATGTTAAAGACTACAAAGATGCTACAAAATATTCTTGGGCTGCTTCTTCAACCTTGGCTTTCTTGGACTCATTGGATTACGTTGTGGCTCAAGCATGTATTTGATGACACACAACATATGGACTGGGCTATTATATTGGGCTGGCATAGTCACTACCGCATCACTTAGTTATGTCAAATGCCAAAATACTATTCACATGAACAATAACTTTTGTACTTGGATAATAGTTTGTCATAGTAATTGGCTTGACTTCAATTAACCACCTAAATTATCCTTACAAGATCTCATGTGTCTCAATTTCCCTTACAACACATAGTTTTGGATTAGTAATTTTTTCCATGAAATAATACTTATGTTTTTCTTTAATGAGTTATTTATTTACCATATGTTTGTGACCCAAGTTTGATAATGTTGCTTTGTAAGAGTGCACAACTTTCAGCAAGTTCTATTTTTGTTCTTACATTAGTTTGATATGTGGTGTTTGTGATCTCAAGGTTATTCAAATTACTAAACAATCAACATATTTAAACAAAAGAAATATCCAAGAATTGCATAAAAGGAATCAGGTAAGAATATAGGTGCACTTTTAAAGTGGTTTTGCTCAATGTTATTGAAACTATGTCCACTTCCTTTGGCTTGTTGTTAAAGGGTCTCCTAATGACGTTTATATACTTTTCTTATAAGGATATAATAGTTTAGTTTACAAAAGAAGATCAATAAATTTTCTCTATCTCAATCAAATATATTAATTTGGAGGTTGACTTATGGCATGCAGTTATGTGTTTTGGTGGAACTATAGAATGAGGACTTAGAGGACATGAGATTTTGCACAAAAAAAAAAAAATCATTATCTTTTACAAAAACTATTTATGGTTTAGGTTATCCTTTAAAGAGTTGCTGCATTGAATTAGACCTAGAATCTTGTCTCTAGTTTTTTAGTTATGTTATGTTGCATTGCACTTTTAGTTATGTTATGTTGCATTGCATTTCAGCTATTATGTTGTCAAAATTTCTAGAACTCTATAGTGAAATTTTGTGATAAAATCTAATGGTGGTATGAAAGCCAATGCCATGTCTTATGTTTGAACCATGGAAGGGGTGACTAGTGGAAATATTTATCCATCACTAGGAAGATAGGCCACCATGGGCATTGGTTGTGGAAGTGTGGTGGTATGTAATAATCATAGGATTGGAACCTATACTATGGTTGGCATGGGCTTAAACTCTAGCACTAGGGACCCAAGTTGTTAATGGTATTCAAATGAATTTATCTTTGATAAGTTATAAACAAGGCCTTTTCATATAATAGTTGAGGATCATGACATTGAATCAACTAAAATATAATCAATTGAATCTTCAATAGTAAGTAGAGAACTTCACGATGTGTTTAAAAATCAATAATTCAAAAATTGATTAAGTAAACCTTAAATGATACTACTCCTAAAATTCTCCTATGGCTCATTTGAATTAAAGCTAACAAGATTCCACATTTGAAGCAACACACAAGCCTAATGACTGGACATCTATTCCTTCCAACATGAGGAATGATATGTCATAAAAGCCACATGCTTTGTTACAAGTAAGTCAACATAACCTAAAACCTAGGTGCCATGCTCTTAAATCTATATATATATATACACACACACTTCTTTACATGAGAAGAATCAATTCAACTAATAAAGGAATTCAAATAACATACAATTGAACTCCTATCCCTTTTTTAATAAGATAGATATACAACACTCTCAGACTGAGTTGAGTCACCTACTTAACTATTAGGCTAGGGGCTTCACCATATAAATTTAAGCTCAAGCCTTCTACTTATCTAAATCCAAAAAAAACATACCCTCCTTTTCAAAATAGCCTTCTCCTCAAGGTTGGAATTCACAAACAATGGGAAGAAAATTCAAGTATACTCCTTGAATTGGTCCTTTGCCTCCCAAGTCACCTCTAATGGTAGCTTCCTTTTCCAATGGATCAAGACTTCCTTTATTCCTTGCCAAGTACATTGCTCTAACACCATTTAAGGAACTTCCTCATCTTCCAATTCTTCACTAGTGTCATGAGACTCCTCTACATCTTGCTCCACAATCCTAACACATTTCTTTAACTTTGAGATAGGAAAGACAGGATTTACTTTAGCTCTTGTAAGAAGGCAAGCTTGTAAGCAACCTTTCCAATCCTTTGTAATACTCTATAGGTTCCATGAAAGTGGTTAATGAGCTTACGAAAGCAGTAGTTTGATAGTGAAATTTGGTAGTATTGAGAAGGTTTCACATGCATATAATCTCCTTTTTGAAATTGTACTTCTTTCCTTTTTTTATCATCCACCCCTTTCATATGCTCCTAAGCATACTATAAGTTCCTTTTCATCTTGATTATCAACTCATCATGCTCTATTAGTACATGCTCCACCTTAGCCATCTAAGCTATGCTCGGTACATATGATAATAGTGTGGGAATCCATAAACTATTTCACAATGAGTGTACATTGTCACCTTATGCCAATTGGTATTATAGCAAAATTAAGCTCACATCAACCACTTCACCCAAGATTTAAGGTTGTCTCCCATATCTCTAAAGTTTAGTTAAGTACTCTTATTGGCCATCTGATTAGGGGTGGTACACTAATGTGAAGTTGAAACTGGTGCCCTACAATCGAAATAATTTATTTTAAAAATTGATAGTGAAGTAAGGATCTATATCATAGACAATGGACTTTGGAATCCCATTTAGCTTAAAAATATTGTCAAAGATAGCTTAGGCCACCTTCGAGGCCATTTATGGATGAGACAATGGAATGAAGTGCCTATATTTAGATAGGCTACCCATCACACCTAAGATAACAAACTTGCCCCATAACTCTAGGAGTCCTTCAATAACATCTATAGCTATGTCTTCCCAAATTTGCTTTGGTATAGGTAGGGGCTAAAGTTTACCTCATGGTAGCATATATTTGTTTTTATGTTGTTAGCATGTGTGACATTCCTACACCATCTAATCCACACTATTTCTCACACCTTTCCATAAAAAAGAAAGAACTTATCTAAACCGTTGTAACATTTTCTCCATACCCTTATGTGTATTGTTATGAATTTCTTTAACAATCCTAGGAATTAGGGGAGAACCTATAAGCAAGTGTATGTGACCTTTAAATAAAATTACTCCTTTATTATATTTCTAAGGCTCCATTACTTCTTCTTGCTCTACTCTTTATATTAATGCCTTAGTATTGGCACTACTACTAATCTTTTCCTCATAGCATTAAGGCAAAAGGGTACAAGGATAGAAATAGCTTTGCATTCCCTTTTCTCCTTCTTGCCACCACCATCCTCTATGTCCCAATCTTTCCTAGAAAGACCATTTGTTACTACATTATCTCTTTTAGCTTTATATGTCACCATAAAGTCATACCCTAATAATTTTGATAACCACTTTTGAGTAGAAGTCTAAAATATTTAGTCTCAAATGAACTTTAAACTTCACTAACTTGTCTTCATAATGAATTAATTGCCCAACAAATAATGCCTCCACTTTTGCATTGCCATGACTATTGTGAGCATCTCTTTTTGTTAAGTAGACAATTTCAAATGGCTTCCATGCTATGCATTACTGAAGTAGGCTATAAGATTCTTTCCTTGAGGCAATAATGCAAAAATCCCTTTGCAAATCCTTTGCTTGAAGCATCACATTCTAATACAAATGGCTTGGTGAAATTAATAGATTTGATTTGATAGAATAAATAATGATTGTTGTCAAGATTTGAGTCCTAAACAATACGTAGTTTTGGTTTAGGCTAAAAAGGAAGTGGGTGAACTTTTCCTAATCATTGATGGTTGAATACTCCTAAAGTGTCTCCCTTGTAGTTTCTAGCTCATTCTATAAAGTTAAGAAATATTTGAAATAAATAACAGTGGCGAGGTTGCTTTGTTTTACCTCTACCAGAGCTTATTAGATAGGACGATTTCAAGTATGCCATTTATTTCTTGTTGAGAAAATACTATACTTAGCCATATATTATTATTACCCATTGGACCAAGGCTTTGTGTATAAATGGCCTTGACCAAATACCTTAGCTTTCTTGCATTAGGTTTAGTTTCTTACTCTATTTGTTCTCATGCATCCTCAATTCTTATAAGAAAACCTTGTATTCTTGTTCTTGAGTAAAACATTTTATTCTAGGATTCATCATGACTCCTATTATTTAATATGATATTGGAGCCAAGAGATGGGCTTTTGCTTTGTAATCTTTCATGTCTTAAAGTTAGACTTCTTGCCACATGGAATACTTAAGTTAACATGAATGTAAGAGTGAGTGTTAAAGGTGGGTATGGTCTTATATTGGAAGCTTGAGAATGGACCTTTAAGTATATAAGTGATGAGTTTTTCCCTTCTAATGCCTTAATCTTCGATGCAAAATATTACAACCATTGAAATAGAAATTTTTTACATAAATTGTTTGAATGAAAAGGAACAACAACATTAACAAAGGTACTACATTGTCTATAGAATTATTGTGACGAGTTTCTTCATGAGTAAACTCTAGGAAATATAGCATATCCTTTACTTTACTTTGTCCTATCACTTTCCTAATCAAGATGTCTTGTCTTACATAAAAATGAGAATGAAAGTAAATAATGTTGTTGTGATGTGGGTGCACTTAAGGCCCAATATTATGAGTTCCAACATCAAAGAATTGAGAGTCTATAATGTAATCCAGTGGGTCCAAGAAGGCCAAGATTGAAGAGCAGCCCAAGAATATTCCATAGCATCTCTACAATCTTTAATATGGGGGGTTTTCTAAGTAGTTGTTAAGTCTTTATTGTTTGAGAATATTTCCTTTTGTTTGGGTTTCCATAATTGTCTAGGTTCCTGATTTATTTGGATTTTGACACTTGTCATATCTCTAATTTGTTTAGGATTCTCTTATTTGTCAGAATCTAGATTTGTTAAGACTTCCGTAATTTTAGGGATTCTTGATTTATGAGGATCATTCTAGAATTAGGTTTTAAGGATTTATGATTTACCAGGATTCTTCTAGAATTAGGTTTAGCTGCCTATTTAAAGGGAGCACTATTTTAGTTGTAAGCATACTTGTATTCTAGATAATAGAAACCCCAAAGTTGTGTGATAAACTTTTGCATCCTTTATCAAATTCTTGTCAGGGATTGGTGGTGGAGCACCTCCTTGACTGGTGGTGTTGCCTTTACGTCTTGGAGCTTATTGGCATCTATTTTTTGTTTTTGTTCTTCATATTTTCGTTTTTCCTCCCTTCCTTCTTACCAAACACTCACTTTTCCCATAGAAAACCCAAAAACACAAAAAAAAAAAAACAACTTTTAGTTATTTTCTTAACCCGAGCTCGCTCAAGCCCACCATAAGATTTGCATCATGTTGGTTTTTATGTTGAATTTAAAGGTGGAGATGAGGTTTAAGGTGAACACAAAAGAATTCCTTAAGGTATTCATCATAAAAAAGGCAACAAAGTTTTTTGCTTAAGGAAATCCTTTTATGATTAAAAACAAGCATCAAGACAATAGTTTCATAAGTTTTCTAAGGTTCTTATTAACACCAATTGTCATCAATCTTATCATGACACTTCCTTATTCATTAAATAGATTAGTAAGGTCATTCTTATCATATTCATTTATTTGGATGATATTATCATCACAGGGGGAGATGATGCAGGAGTAACTATGTCAATCCATACTAATAGCCTAGCCCATATAATTTCTACTATTTGGAGTTTCCATTCCTATCAGGATTCCTACTACTTGGAGTTTCCATTCCTATCAGGATTCCTACTATCTGGAGTTTCCATTCCTATCAGGATTCCAACTATCTGGAATTTCTATTCCTATCAGATTCCTACTACTTGGAGTTTCCATTCCTATCAGATTCCTACTACTTGGAGTTTCCATTCCTGTCAGGATTCCTACTATCTTGTGTTTCCATTCCCGTTAGGATTCCTACTGTTTTAAGGTCCCTAATTTATTAGGATCCTATTCCTAATTTGTTTAAGATCTTAATTTGGTTAGTTTTTATTTTTCTTGATCCTACTAGACTTAGGTTTTGAGTAATCCTAATTGTTCTAGCATTAGGTTTAGTCATCTATTTAAAGACACCGTTATTTCAGTTGTAAGCAGAACATTATGAGAACTTTTGAGATGAGAAAAGTCATTAAATTTTGTTTTCTTTAAGCTTTGCCTTTTAAATTTCGTGCTTTTACTTTTCAGCCTTTATATTCCAACTATTTTAATTCCTGCACTTAAATTATTGTCTTTACGTTTTAGTACTTTATTTTCCAGTCTTTACCTTTCCAGCCCTTTATATTTCTAAATTTTCCTATTATTTTTTTGTCCAATCTCTCTAGAATCCAAAGCTCGCTCCGTTGCCCATCACAATCCGCATTAAGAGATGAGCTATCTATTCTTAAGTTTAACAAATAACTGCATTCCAAATTTCAAATGAAAGATCTTGGTCTAATAAAGTATTTTCTTGGAATCAACTTTGCTAGATCCAAATTTGGTATTGTATTAAATGAGATGAAGTATGCCTTAAAGCTCATCTTAGAGTATGGACTTTCTAGTTGTAAACTTGTAAAGACTCCTATGGAAGAAAACCTTAATCATACTTCTAAGGATTATAATGTAACAAGACAAAAGGGAAGGATGATCCACTACTTGTAGTTGTTATAGAATTTAAGTGATTGATTGAGAAATTAATATCTCACCATGACCAGGCTTGACATTAGCTATGTTAGCCAGGTCTTGAGCCAATTTGTGCACACTCCTAAGTAGTCATTACAAGATCCCTCTTATTATGGGACTAATGATGAAGACAAACAACATACTTGACTTGCATGCATTTTGCAATTTTGACTATTTGAATTGCAAAATGAGTAGAAGATTTGTTATACATTTTTGTGTCCTTAATTTCTTAGAAGTGCAAGAAACAAAGCATTCTCTCTATGTCCTACATTGAAGCAGAATATCAAGCCATGGCTTCTACTTCATGTGACATTATTAGCTATTAGGATTACTGAATGACTTACAAGTCAAGTCCTTCAAACTAGTTGCTCTTTTTTGTGATACTAAATTAGCTATGAATGCTTCAAATCTTATTATGAATGAAAAGAGTAAACACATTAAAGATGATTGTCACTTCGTACAAGAAAGGGTTGCATGAGACATCATTAGAATGACTCATGTTTCTACTAAGTAGCAACCTATGAATCTTTTGACTAAAGCTATGGGCATTGAATGACATCATTTTCTCCTTGGCAAAGTAGAAATGCTCAACTTATATAGAGCACTAACTTGAGAGGAGATATTGAGAAAATAATGTTACTTTGCTATATATTATTATTACCCATTGGGTCAAGGCTTTGTAAATAAATGGCCTTAGCCCAATACCTTAGCCTTCTTATATTAGATTTACTCTCTTACTCTATTTATTCTCATATATCATGAATTTGCATAATAAAATATATATAATAAAAACCTTGTATTCTTGTTCTTGAGTAAAAATTTTATTCCAAAATTCATCATAACCCCTATTCTTTAAGATTTATCAAATGCTTGCCCACATCATTATGGTATCTTTGGTTCTAGGCAGATTGGCGATGGTCTCTTTTGTTAAAGTATTGTCAATCTAAGTGGGAACCAATCGGTTCCATTTCTTCCATAAACAATTAAGCGTTGGATCATTGGAGTACCAGATGGTTCCATCAAGGAAACTGTCTTTATCCTTTGTGGCCAAAGCTTGCTAGAGGCTGTGTAGCCAAATTGCATCATTATTTGGCCTTGAAAGGGGCTAAGCAATTTAAACTAGCTCCAGTCCATCAAACGACGATGTATACAAAGGGCTCTTTTGGCTGTACCTAAGTGTTGGTGATTGGGAAGAATAGGGGAAAATTGTTGAATACATTTTGATGTTGACTATGCTTATGTAAAAAACGTGATTGAAAAACTATATGAATAATACTTTTACAAATGAATTATAGGTTTTATTAATTCTTTGGAAAAGCAAGTAGTACACAATTTACAGAACTTTAGCTAAAGTAAAGAGTTATAGACCCAACCACTTGTAAGATAGTTTGGATTTTATGACTACTTTAGGATTTGAGAATAAATATGTTGCAACACATTTCATTACTATGTGACAACAAGATATCCATATACATAGCTGCAAATCCTACGTATCATCATGAAGAATAAATCATATAAAGATGACTATCACTTGATCAAAGAAAGTGTTCAGCAGAAAATTATCAGATTTATATTCGAGATCAACCCATAAAATCTTCTCATGAACGTTTATATATAAGACAACGTAATCACATTAAGCAAGCTTAATCTATAAGAAACCAGCTCAAGAGGGAATGACACAAATTCTGCGTCCGATACTTATAACTGCGGCTCTTTGGGTGTTGATGTTTGAAATCTATGTCCATCTCGAAAAGGTGGAAACTAAAATCTGTTTATATGCTTATCAAATCTGGAAGCATCACAGCAAGAGTCAAACGCAATGTTAGCACAATTCTATTTGGTGTGAGAAGCCATCCAAAATACCTTGAAAACTTGTTTGTTTTTCTCTGAAGTGCAGCGATGATGTTACCAATGGAGTATCGACACTGACATTCTAAAGAAGACCGATTATTGAGTGCCTCATGACGTAAGAAACCACTGTTCACTTTCCTAATCAACGTAAGAACGAGGGAAACTGATTGTTCAATAGCCACTTGAATTCAAATATTTATTAATTGGTGCTCAACCACCGGGGGAGGTAATGTGTAATAGGCCCAATTTCTAGAACCATTATTCCCTTTCAACCACTTAGATCAGATCTCAAAATGCGAAAAAGCAAACCGCTTTATATCTGCTACTACATGTTTTTTTTTTTTAATAAGTATCTGCTACTAGTTAAATAAATAAAGAAACAGATGATCAACATGGAGTCAGTGACAATAATGTGTTTTCCCACTTGCCTAATAGGTAAATGGTCCCAAATGTTTCTCTGTCCGAACTCCTCATTTTTTATCTAATCATAATATTCTGTTCTTTTTCTTCTTGTCTTGTTTCTTTAATCATACGGTTGAGAAGCGCCTAGCAGATGGCTTTCAAGCGGCGGTAATAGTTGAGAAGTTAGATTTAATTTAGACAACAGGGCTTGCATAAGGATGGGTATACAACACCCTGGCCGGAAGCATTGGGCTACTTAATTTGGACTCTTGTGGTTGGACCAAAGCAAACCTTAATTTTATATCTTTGAAAGGGAAATGATGACTTGGATAGGCTCTTTATTGTAACTAAACATGAAGAACATCAAACTAAATTCATTGTACATTTATCAGCGTAGAATATCATCTTACAGGCTTTTAAATCTTTCTATTTCAGACAAAGTCACACTATCTTACAGGCTTCTTTTAGCTTTACGACTGAAAACTGGATCTGCCTTTACATAGAATATCATCTTCAGAGGAAACTTCAAACTGGCCGGTAAGACGCTCAAACCTGTCGGAGAGGAAGAACTTGTGGAACCCTTTAAACGTTTGAGAAACCCCAAATTCTGCTGAAAATACGGCAGTGACAGGTCTATGATCTGACAACTTTAACTCAACTCTGGTATATAAATGCTGCTTTAGACCCTTTCCGCGCCAAATAATTCGGTCACACCTAGAAGGGCAGAAGAGAAAATGAGCTTCCTCTTGTTAATATGAAGGAATATCATTAAATCTGGGAGAAGATTATACGGAATAAAACTTACCATGCAGGGGCGCGTCTCTTTTCACCCTTTTTGCCTTCAACGCCTCCGAAATAGATATCAGAATCCGGATAATATTTGTAAGTGGGAGGAAATTTGATAACTCCTTCGTGCCAATCTTGGAATACTTGTCCATCCATGAGCTCCATCCTTAGCTTCAGTTCCAATAAAAATTCTTCTCCACTTAGCAATTTTTTATGGAAAATTTTTGAAGTAATTGATGGGTAATTTGTCTATTTTGGGTACCTGATCATTTTCTAGTAACGCATTCCATTCTTCTCTGTCTGCTAATAATCGTGTTGTTGCTTCTGGTAGAGATACTCTATAATTAAAGTCCCCCAGAAAGACAACCCGGCTGCAAGGAACCAAACATAATTAGCCGACATCGTCAAGAAATGCCAAAATACAAATTAATGTAAATTTGCTAAGTCGGTTTCAGATTATAATTAACCCTCGATCAAAGTCAACATTTTTTTTAAAAAATAAAAAATCAAATGGGCTTTCGAAGTACTTGGCGGTTTGGCCCTTAAAGCAACCATGCATTTCAGGTGGTTTAGCAAACCTTTCAGCTCCTTTTGTACACCATATAAAATATTTTTCCAACAACTACCAGGATAGAAAAAGAATTACACGGAACCACTCGTAAAAGACTAATCATGGAATAATTTTTTATGACTTTGTCGGCCTTAACTTTAATAAGAAGGACAATTTCTCAAAGCTGGATGGGAGCAATATGGGTTTGCTTAAAACTAAACTATTTCTCAGTTGGCGTCTTGTTCTTATGATTTGCATCAGAAGAAATATTAATTTAGAGAATATGTATAACAAATGGGTTTGGACGGTTTTGGAAACGTAATTCGCATACTCATGATCAAGCATCTTTCGAGGCAAATCAAGTGAAGGGCCTCCAGAAAATCTGGTCCGAGATAATATCTCAGCAACGTTCGAGTTTCTATACTGTTTATCCCCTTCTCTACCACCTGAAGCAAGATGACAGCACACGAAGCAGAAGCTTGTTTCATGTAACCGAAATCTAACTGACACAGCGCCCTGCAAACGGAAGTTTGGAAAAGAAAAACACAAAAAAAAAGGGCAATAAGATAGTTTTCAAGGGAATCGTATCTATGTCCTCCTAAGCTACCAAGATGAAAAGGAAACTTGTATTTTGGTTTCACGATATTGCAAAGACATGGAAGAGGACCCTCGGTTGGTAAAATTCTGCGTGATATGCAACTGTAGCTTGTGAGTTTATTAACAAGGAAACACGGAATTACCTTATTTCCCAGGCAGCCCATGGCGCCACAGCCTACACAAGAGACGCTTGAATGCCGTATGAATGGCCTAAGTTCGCTTCGAACCCAGACCGATATTAGAATCCCCACCATTTGTTTACTTATGATACACTGAAAGTCTTGCGTACGGCTGCTTTCGGTTGATTTTCCGTCTTTTCCTGGAAACTGACTTTGCATTTCCTGTGGATTACTATACTGGTTTTTGTCCCCGAAGCAGGTTCTCTTGTTCAGAGCTTCTCTAATCAAGGAGTTCCACTTCATGGAAATTTTGCTGTTCTCTGATCCTAGAACATTTGATACTCTTAAGGGCACAATTTCTTGAAACCTTCATAGAGAATGAGAATTCGTGAGAAATTTTACAGACTAATAAGTTTAAATTCTATTCTCTGTACAGACGACTAAGTTTATTGGAGTTATAAAATTACCCAAAAACATAGATGTCACAGGACGTGTTGCATGTATCGAGCAAATCCTCAATACTAAAACCATCATGTGGTGCAAGCCCGCCAACATTCCAAGTACTAACGAAAACCCTAAACAGGAAGATGAAATGATAAATGAATCATATTTGGATACAAGAGATGGTATGTTAAGCTATGGAGAGAAGAAATTTAAGATATTAGGTCGAGAGTCACAGCATTAAGCGGTTACTTGTACACGTTGTTTTGATGATTGAAGATTGTGTTGGGGCTCAGAGATGGTTGGTCTGAGCTTGGAATTCCCAGAATGGTTTCCGTGTAGCTGGGAAAATCGGTAACGAAATTGTTGCTTCCCAGTCTCCTCCTGAGGATTTTGTTAGCCACTAACCGAGGCCACATGACCTGAAAAGAGTGTAATTTCAGCAAAAAATGATGCGAAAACCGCCGGAACTGGGGAGGATGAACTCTGCGTGTGTGCGAGAGAGAGAAGGGGAGGGAGGGAGAGAGAGAGAAAGAGAGAGAGAGGAGTTACTTACTTCTCCTTGCGTTCCTGGCATAGATAGAGAGCTGACGATGGAGAGAGAGAGAGAGAGAGAGAGAATGGCAGGAAAACATGGGTCATTGCAGGCTTGAATCTTTGTTTGTTGGGCCGATTGGAAGGATTTCTCATTAGAGAATTGTTTAAGGTGGTGCAAGTGGGCTGCAACATGACAAAATTTACAAATTGTTAAAGGATGAATTGCTGTTGGTCTCAACGAAAGGAAGCCATGCTTTTTGCAGAGGTGGATGATGTTATTGATGACCCAGTTTTCTTATCCTTGCCCTAAATTATGGAATATCCTCTTCTTTCCAACTCTCTGCTTGATGATTGGTCACGTTATGGATGGCATCTACAATTTGATCAAGAGAATCCCCTAACTAAATGTCTTCCAACGATGTTGAAATAGAAGGAACTGAGATCCCTTGCCCATCGCAGAGCCACAAGGGAGACTTCTTTGGGCGCTTTCAAATTGAAACCTATCACATTATATCCTCCAAAACCAGCCGATAACGAATGGCAGAGCACATTATAGGGTGGTGTATCCAAGTTTGAGATATAATCTACAAATGGTAAACTTCTACTCTCACATATTGCATCACAGTTACAGGAACTTCAATTTTTCAGAGTACATGTATATGCATTTACGACCAAGTTGTAGTTTAATATTTTTGCGTAATTGAGTATGCATATCTACTATTCATTTGGTCGCAAAGGGGGTAGAAAAAAGAACATATTAATCTCTAAAATGATCATTTATTTACGAAAATATCATTAATCTTCTATTTTTGACATTTAATATTTTCCTGCTATTATTTTGTAACAATCGTCATCATTACATTTTAATGTTGAACAAGTGAAACCTACATAATGTGAGTGTTAATTTTCTAATATTATTTTTATCTCTGCATGGCTGATATAATGTCTTTCAACAATCAATAATGACAAAGACTGATCAACATATCATTGGCTAATATTATTATTTCTTTATAAGTTTTTAGATAAAAGTTATCCTCTTCTTTCATAAGGAAATTTTAAGATCTGTCAAAGCTAACTAGTGTTGACTCAATAGCACTTGTACAAATTGATTCCATAATTGCCCATGACTTGGTCTCCATTTACGTTTTTGCTATTTACCAATAAGAAACCTATGAAAAGTACATGAAAGGATCTATTTTGAATAACAACAGATTATAAAAGGATTAAGTCTTTCTAGAAAAGTAGTGATTTGATAAGCAGGTCAAATCATGAGTCCTTATTGTTTTCAATAAGAGGGACAAAATAAATAAAACAAAGAGTTAAAAAATTAATTAGAAAAACTGGATGTACATAGGATAGTTTCAATAAAAAAGTGACGAAGTGGTGGAAGAAGTCAATATAATAAAAATCTACCAACGAAAATTACGTGTAAAATTGCTTGGTCACTATTGATATTCGTATATAAATTGCAAAGTAGTAATTTGAAAGAGTGAAATGTAAGAATTTAGAATCTGAATATATTTTCGAAAGCTATTAGTAGTAAGGAGGAGAGAGGGTGTTGGAGAGAAATTCAACCATTGGCTTCACGTCGTATTTAAGATCAACTGGGCATGTGGTAGCTGGATTGGTTGGCTTAGGGCAAGTTAGCGTGTAGGTCCAAAGACGCCGGCACAAGTTGATGGACGTGCTCTTTTATTTATAGGAACAAAGATAAAACAATTCCTGTTGTAATTCTGTCGTGTAATGGATTAAATAAAAGATGCTGACCCTGGTACAGCATTAGGGTCCAATCTAACCTAAATAGGCTTGGCAGGTTTGAGCACCTTTTTTCCTTTTTCTTTTCTCTTGTGCAAAAGGTTTTAGCTCTAACTAAACCGTTAACCGTAGTCTACACCACGGATTGTAGCATGTATCTACGTCTGCATAAAAAATGCCAATTGGCTTTTGGCTGTTTATATTTATAGTAAACAATCTCATTATGTGTTGGTAGACATTTCCACATTAAACTATGTTCCGCTGAATCAGTAGATATCTTTCAAGGTTTTGGATTTGATAGGCAGTAGAGATCGCCGGTAGGTGGTGTTTTTGTCCTTTTTTCTTTTCTTTTCTTTTTTTCTTCTCTTTTAACAGTGATAGACAGCATTGTCAATGGATATCACCGCTCTCTTTCTTTCTGTCTCTTGCTTAGAGATTTCAAGTTTTTATGTTCTTGTTTGTTTTTTGTAGTTTTTATGTTCTTGTTTGTTTTTTATGTTCTTGAATTGAATGACAATGTCTCAGAATAATAAACCTTTTTAATTACTATTGACTGCACCAAGATAGTGATATTTGAAGTGGTGACCGCCGTTAATGAAAATCAGGTTTGTTTTTGAGCTTATTAATGACGACAAAATATCGTGACTTCTTGCTGGATTTGACTTGATAAGCTTTTGGATTAAGCTCATTGTCAAGCCAGACAAATTCTGTTCTTACCTTTTTAGGGCACCAAAATAGCATTGAGCGAGAAATTTCTAGCTAGAAAATTCAAGTAGAACTAAGCAACAGTGTTCCTTATTATTTGAATGCAATGTACATGCATCGGACTAATAAGGCAATTGTTGTGGGTAGAAAATATAGAATTACATAGAACTACAAAGTGGCTTAGCAGGTGGCATGCACACCTAAGAGGGAAGTGGGGTTGGAGCTACTAAATCTCAAACTATTAAATAAGGCTTTGTTAGGCAGTATGTTTTGAAATTTCATAAATCTCTTAGTCTTTTTTACGAAACAAATGGATATATAGTACATAATTGAAAAGAACTCCAATAGCCTGATATCAAAAACACACACGTGCCCTAATTTCAGTAATCTCCAAACTTACATATTTTAAGAAAAACAAATAGTATAAGAAAAAGAAGAAGATTGCGATTTGGAAAAAACAAGATTGAACTTTATATATCCCATTGCAGGTCTCTATATGTATGCCTATATGAGGACGACAGTTGAGCAGAGGCAATGATATGTTTGAACATGTGCGTTATCAAAGCTTTACCACTATCATTGGCGTAGGGGAAATTAAAAAGACTAAAGGCTATTATTTCGGTGTGAGGTTTCTAAATCTTGACCAGAGATAACAAAAATATGTACCTTCACATATAAAACTAGAAAATTCTATTAGGGTCACAAGAATAAGGCTTTTTAGTGATAAGTTTTAAAGAGAAGTTTCTGATATATGTGAGAGTCTAGATTGCAGGTCTAGATTGACAAACACACATGAACAGGTTGAGGCAAACGTTTCCAAGATTTTTCATAGAAGCATAACAAAATCTTACAAAAGCATCCTATGGAACTTCAACTTTGAAAAACAAAAATGAAAAAAGAAGACCTAGTTACAGATACTAATCCATGTCGACGGTAATCCTAAGTTTATCCTAATTTTCTACTGACATTACAGAATTCTATGTCGATGTGTACACCAAGAGGATGGTTTTTATTTACATTGCCACTTTACTATGACATGCCATTCCATGCTTCGTCTGCTTGCACTTTACGTCACTGGTTTACCTTCTTTGCTTTACTACTGGTTATCTAAATGAGATAGTGACCTCTTCCGTGACCGACACTTCAGCTTCACGGGATAACCTCCTCCTCATTTCTGGAGCGTGGCAGCCACGTCAATCTTCAACACCCTCCTTGACCGGGACGGTCGTCACCACAATGAGCTCCCGCAGCTTTTCATGTTGGACACAAGCAAGTGCCTTACTGAATATATAAACCTGATGTTCACCGCTTTGACAGAACTCGAGCACTACTTTATTGAATTTTATAGATAAGGGCTCTTATCCAACTTTAAACCTTAAGACATTAAGTGGTAAAATCTATAATCTTATAAGTAACATTCTTAATTTATTATTTAGTAATGTAGGATTTATTGCTTACATCTTAACATACTCTCACCATGATGGTTAAACTATTGGACCAACATGATGCCACACAATTCTCCATGTCCCCTCATCATGATAGTCTAATTATTTAGCTATCATGGTGGGATATTATGTGAGTAATGTTTGGGCTCAAATCAAGGAAAACCCATGGAGTGATAAAAAGAATCCTTAGCAATATGAAATAACTCGACACTATTTCTTTAACATGTCCTCTAACTGTAATGGTCCAACCCAAATTACATTGTGATGCCTCTTTTATCATGTGGATATTTGATTTGTATCCATAAGGGTGCTAAGGTAGGACTTTAACTTTAACATCTAAAATTTTATAAATAAAGGATCATATCCAACTTTAAACCTCAAGGCATTAAGTGGTAGAATTCATTATCTTATATATAAGATTCTTAATGTATTCTTTAGCAATATGGGATTCATTGCCCACATCTTAACAAACCACCTCACCATAATGGTCAAACTATTGGACCATCATGATGCCACACTACTCAACATAGTTCCTTTGATTTAACAAGTTCTCATACATAGTAAACCTTTATAGCCACATGTTTTGTCTTGGAGTGGTGACTTGAATTTGTAGTCATTGCTATTGTTGCGTTTACTAACATGGAATACCAAAGTTTCTTTATTCTATTCAAATCCTATTTCCATGAGTAACCTTCACAGCCACATTTCTTGGCAGGTAGTAGAAGAAGCTGCAACAAACCCAGCTTCAGCTGTTGAGAGAGTGACACAACTATGTTTTCTTAATGACCATTCAAGTCTATTGACCCCATGTTAAATACAAACCCACAGGAGAAACTATGACATTCTCAATGGGAAAATCAGAGGCAAGTTAAGGTAAAGCATGAGCCATTTGTTTCATTAACCTTTCTCTCTCTTGTTGAGAAAAATTGTGTAGAAAAGAGCTTATAAAAGGAAAAAACGTGCAGCTGGAAAAATCGATCTTTAATGCTCACAAGCTAAGCTATATCTTGTTCATATCTATATAAATCCTATGTGGTTTGATGTTCTCAACCCTCTTATAGTTTGATTAAACTAATTTGAGTTAAGTCATTGAGGAAAAATCTGATATCAAACTATTCACAATTACTATTCATCAACATAAAGGGTATTAACACCCTTTTGGGCCTTGACTTTATCTTTATTAGTCACAATAATTGTGATTGTTGTTGGAGCAATACCCAAGTCCATTGAGGTTGATGCCTTGGTCTTTTTCTTTTCACTCATTGGGATCATTGATCACTTTGGCTAGCTGATTTGCTTTTGGTTTCTCTTGCCTATACAGTTTCTTTTTACACACAAACACATCGTGCCCTTGTGTGTGGCTAAATAAACAATAACGCACATTCATTTCATAAACAATTTTTTACCACTTTTTGCCCTCCTTCATAAACTCTAGTAGGAAAAGGCTTTGAGAAATCCAACTCCACACATATTCTTTCTGACATGCAATTTTCTAAGAATAGAATGGCATCATCTGCCTTTGAAAAATGACCAAAAAATTCTCTTATTCCTTGTAGAGCAATAAGATTGAAAAGGGGAAGGGGTAGACTGGGTAAATGCAACCATACTGTGGCCTTTTTTGGTTGTTTGTGCTTGTTTAGCTCCTAGGACCATTTCGTGAGGATGAATTGATGATTCTCAAACATCCTAGATTTATGTGACCATGCTATGATGAGGTCCCCTTTCGAAGCAAGAAGAATCCAAATGCTGCACATATCCTAATGCGTCTTGTGATGGGCAATTGAGTAAGCTTTGGATTCTAGAGAGATTAGAACAAAATAATAACAAGAAAATTTAGAAATATAAAGGGCTGGAAAGGTAAAGAGTGGAAAATAAAGTACTGAAACGTAAAGACAATAATTTAAGTGCAGGAATTAAAATATCTAGAATATAAAAGGTTGGAAAGTAATAGCACAAAATTTAAAGGCAAAGCTTAAAGAAAACGAAATTCAATGACTTCTCCAATCTCAAAGTTCTCATAATGTTCTGCTTACAACTGAAATAACAGTGTCTTTAAAAAGACGACTAAACCTAATGCTAGAACAATTAGGAATACTCAAAACCTAAATTTGGTAGGATCAAGGAAAATAAAAACTAACCAAATTAAGATCTTAAACAAATAAGGCATAGGATCCCAACAAATTAGGGACCTTAAATTAGTAGGAATCCTAACATGAATGAAAACGCGAGATAATTGGAATCCTGATAGGAATGGAAACTCCAAGTAGTAGGAATCCTGATAAGAATGGAAACTCTAGATAGTTAGAATCCTGACAGGAATGGAAATTCCAAATAGTAGGAATCCTGATAGGAATGGAAACTCCAAGTAGTAGGAATCCTGATAGGAATGGAAACTCCAAATAATAGGAATCATATGGGTTGGGACATTAGCATGGACTGGCATAGTTACTCCCGCATCATTTGACAGGAATGAAAACTCCAAATAGTAGGAATCCTGATAGGAATGGAAACTCCAAGTAGTAAGAATCTTGATTGGAATGGAAACTCCAAATAATATGAATCATATGGGTTGGGACATTAGCATGGACTGGCATAGTTACTCCCGCATCACAATTGCCCATCACGAGATGCATTAGATCCATTTTGCCTATGTTGGTAGGCTGAACTAGGCCCTATGAGAATGTTGCTTGAAGGAGTTCGCCAAAAGGCAAGTAGACTTGATGCTTGCTTTTATGATTAACTTATGAAACTTTGTAGCTAGGCGGTACTTTGCTGGAGTGATGCAAAACTTGGATTCCCTTCGCAAATGGTTTTTTTCTTTTGGAAAAGGGGGAATAGGAGGAATTGGTGGAGGCCATATGTGGTAAGGCTCCTCTATGAGTGCAAGTCAATAGGAAATGAGGGTGGGTATGGATGTTAAAGACCTAGGCTAGAGTGGAACAAGGGATGCTTCTATAGGTGGAATTGAAATCCCCCTAATAAATTTAAAAGTTGTGCCACCAGATCCATGTAGGTTTGACTCGATTTTTACCAAATGAACCTCAGTTGAAGGATCCAAAAGCCCTATAGTAGTCGTCGATGCACCCATATAGGGATTGCAAGTTGTTGATGCTAACCCATGAGAACACCTTTGTCGAGAAACCCATCAGACGGCGAGTAGTGAACACCTCTGGGTGCTCAAGAGCTACTCTAAAAAGTTAGATTTCGAGCATGGTTCACTCTTTAGAGTAGGCCGAGAATCCATTTGGTCCATACCACTGTTGGCATTACTCTCCGAAGGTGGAAGGAGACTAAAAATGGCCACTATAGGTGATCGAATTTGTGGGTTAGGCAAGAATCAATTTTTGAAAAAGTTGATAGAGTTTTTAGAGGAGAGAGAAAAAGTCAAGCTTAGGGTGGGATTTATGCAATGCAAGTATTTAAGTTTATTTATTCAAGAAAAGGAGAATGCAAAGGCTTAAAGTCATAGTCCCACATTCTAGGTCATCAAAGAAAAAATCAAATTTGAAATCTTTCAGCTATGACATAACAAAACATTTACTTGAAGGAATTTAATGTTCCTAAATAGAAATGATTTCCCACATACTACTTTCTCAATTTTAGTGAATAATATTAGTATTTCAACCATCTTATGTTGGAAATGTCTACGATTTCATTTAAACTATATACAATAAATACATGCTAAGAAAGAAAGTTTAAAAGGTTTTAAAGCCAACTCATTTCTTTTAGTTTCTTTAATCATTCATTGCAATTTAAAATTCTAATTATTAATAATCTTATAAATGCCTTATTGTGCAAAGATACTTTGCCAAGTTTGTCTAATTCATGTACATTGAAAAAACAAAGTGTGATATGCCTTCAAATTGAAATCTATAGAAATTATACTAAAGGTTAATTGAGGGGAGCTGTCAAGATAACACTTCTGTAATAGGAAGTCTATTCTTACATATGAGTTATCCAATGAACTTATATTTGTTAATTCCACCTAATCATATTAACTCATGTCATTCAATCTCAACATTAACTTGGCATAATTCATTGTATGTCTCTTTATAATAATAAGAATGTTTGAAAAGTGTAAATGTGAGAATTTTTTGTAAATTGAGAAGACCTCTCTGACTCCATGTTATATTTATTTTGATATCAAGATGCATAACTGAAGTTCTCCTGCATTTAATACTGTAAATCCATATATTTTATAAGGATGATTTTGGATAAATGATGAGATTCTAGAGTGACTACCCTAACAAAACCTTATTCTCTACTTTAAGATCTAGTAGCCCAAGTCTTTCCTTCCTTTTAGGTGAGCAGACAACCTATCAAGTGGCTTTATGAGTTTTATAATCTTTCAAATTACTTACATATAAAAAGTACTTAATCTTTTTTTCAATCTAATAAATGATTTGCTTTGGAAAAGGGAACATTTGCATCCAAAATGTACAAATAAAAGTAAGAATTGATTTTGCCAATTGTAATCTTCTTACATAGTTAAGATGTCTTATTCCCTATTAATTAATTCTTCCAATGATTTTTTTTATCAAACCCTTACAATTAGTATAAGCAAGCCTCTTTGTAACAAAGGGAACATCAAGATACCTAATGAGAAGAGTTCTTTTAGAGAATGGAGTGGGATCCAATATTAAAAGTTTTCTTGCTTAGTGAGCCTTGAAATTGTTTTTTGGCATTTGTTAGGATTTAAAATGTAAACCTTTGAGTATTGCAAAATCCTCTAGAATATCAGTGAGACATAATATTGAATTAACATCTCCACGTAAAAATAAAAATAAGTTATCAATTATTAAGCTTATTGATTGATTGTTCTATTCCAAATGAAGTCATAATATATTTGGAAAATTGTTGTGATTCTTATGAAGTTATTTCTAAATTAATGAATTAGATTGAGCCTAATATAATCTCATGAGTTTTATAAAAGTTAGGGATTTTTGCTTAGGTTGTTGCCGGTGCCTTATACTCACTACAATTTACTTTGCACCATGTTTGAATATCTCTCTTGCATGCTTAAACTCTTGTGTATTTATAGAAAACATTATGAGCATATAAATTGATTGTATATCATTTATTACCACTTGAAACTCACAGACTTAACACTCTATTTGTTATCATTGCACAAATTGTACACTAAACACAATATATCCATCATCCATACATGTTATGTGTTGAGTTAAACTTAAAGCTTGTTGATTTAGATTATTTACACTTATGATTAGTTAGAATGCATTATTGTGTTGGTTGAACACTTATATTTTCTAAACATATTGATTTTGATATCTTGTATGGTTGTGTGACTTATACTTATTATTTTTCAAATATACTTGATTGGTTGATTATTGTTGCAGCTACATATACTTGATTTGAACATGATACCTAGCTGTCCAAGAGTTAAGGAAAGAGCAATACTGGAAAAGATTTAATTGCTAGGTGCTAGAGATTTATGTCATTGTAATATCATTATTATAGGAGTCAATGAGGGATATAACTTGAAACTTACATCTTTATAATTACCATGATTATTTGATTTTGGGTGTGTTGATACCTGTGTATTTGAGATTGTGTAGGACTATTACAAAGGATGTGTAAACATTGTGACTAGAGAAAATTCCTCGAGGTAAAAGGAATTTGTATTTAGGTGGCATATACTTATGTAGTACATGTATGTGATATAAGAATCCTCTCAATTGCATTTGATTAGGAAAAGGGTGGAGGTAAACTCATAGGGAGTTGAAACATCCTTAAAAAAAAAAAAAAAAATGCATAACTCTCTCTCTCTCTCTTTCACCTTAGATGGTTTACTTAATATACACAGTTAGGATTTAAAAAGAAAGAAAAAGATAACAAATAGATGATCACTTAATTCAACCTCCTTCCTTCTTAGGTTGCCATAATACTTACAATTCTATTTATTTTTTCCTCCTTCAACTCAAATGGCTACCTCTTGCTTTTTCCAAACTAGCATCTGTTACACACTCCTTTTGTACTCTTCGTAAAAGGAAGGCCTTCCACCATTTTTTGAGTTATGCATCTCCTTATGGGACTTGAAATTTAAATGCCCAAAATTTTTATGCCAAAGCTAGCGTTTGTCCTCTAAGACACTTAACATAACGTGGTTTGTATGCTTAAATTATGGAGGAAATTTTTTGGCATGTTGCATGTCAATGGTTGCTATTTCTTTTGTCAGGCCTCCCTCAATAGATATGTGGCAGAATTTTCCTTTGAACAAGAGAACATAGTCATTCTCCATCATTTATCCTAACCTTAATAGATGTGAGAGCAAAACCTTCTGAATCTCCTTCACCCCATGTGCAACTTTGAAATATATCAACACTTTCCCAAGTATATCAATGTGTTTATTATTATCACCCAGTTGTACTCAAGACCTAAAACTGCTATCAAGAGAACTGAATATATGTTCATGAAGGGTCAGATGGTTTATGCATCCACTGTCAAAGTACTAGAGTTAAGGTTGGTATAGATACTGAAATACTAGCAAAGAATAGTGTTGCTTCTACTGGTTTCTTACAAGGTTTGCTTGCTAGCCAACTTTAAATTTATAGTTCTTTTTCACATGCCAAATTTCTAGTAGTGTTTGCATTAAGGTTTTCCTTTATACCAACAAAGCCTATATGGTAGACATTGGTTTTACCTTCAAGAGATGGTTCTACAGTTTGGAATGTTTCATTAATTGGTTTGGACTCAATAAAGACCTTGGACTTAAATGAAGATGATATTGGCCCATTTTCTCTTGTCCTATTGTATCCTTTTCTCATAAGCTTCCAACAAGACTGTCAATTCATATACAAACATAGTTGCAAAATCTTTCATTTCTTCTAAAGTTATCATAATTGCATTAAATATCTTGATAAGGCTAACGAGAATTTTTCAACAACACCTAAATTAGGTAAGTCTTCACCCAACACTCTAATTTGATTGACTACCTCATTAACCCTTGAATAATATTCTATACTAACTAATTATCCTCCATTTTCAACATTCCTAAGTCACATTTCAAACCTTAGAGTCACAACACATGCCATTATAGTTTTAAGGAGCCCATTTTTTAGCATGGTCATGCTTGCTGAGGTGAGGCTACATTGGATATGTAGTTGAACTATGACCCAACAATGGCTAGTTTTAGCATGAAAAGAGTCCTCAATTTTATTTTTTATGTAAAGTGATAAATTGCATTAATAAAAATAAAAGTACAAAAGCAAAAGAGTATACCCCAATATTACAAAAGTTTTTTTTTTTTTTTTTTTTTTAGGTTAGAAGCCTCCAAATCTTATTCAAAATAAAATTTTCCTAGTAAGTTTTTATATTTCTAAGCAAAGAAGCTTTCCTTCATACAACTTTCCTTACTTTTGCTAAGAGAATTGGGATACCAATTGTTTTTCTCTAAAATCATTTTTGTTGTATTCAACCAATATATAATAAATACAAACTAAAAATGATACCTTAAGAAGTTTAGCAACTTACTCCCTTTCTTTGGTTAATTTGATTATCTATTGTAATTCTTCATTTCATTCTCCAATATTATATTAGATGTCATTTTGAGTGAGGATACTTCTCCAAATTATCCATGTCAATGCATATTCAAAAAAAAAAATCTTATTTTCTATGTGGGACTAACATAAATCAAATATATATTAATTGAAGAAAGCCATCAATGATTTCTACTACCATAGAAAGTCTATTTAAACAAACGAGACATCCAATGAAATTGTGTTGGCCAACACCACCAATCTAAATTAGATGATACCAATCCACCTTTTCATCAACTTGCCTAAGGTTTTTATAGATCTTTTGACAACAATATGTAGAACTAGAGAAAATTGAGATAAGTGTGAACCTTAACTTGAGAAGATTTCTCCAACTTCATGTTATAGTTCCTTTTATATCAAACTGCATAACGAGAATTCATTTGTATTTTGTATTATGAATCTATTTACTCCATAACAAAGATTCTAAGAAGTTAATGAGATTCTAAAGCATACATCTCAAAGGAGTTTATTCCAAATTTTGAAATTTCTCAAAGGACTTCCTTCTTTGGTGAGCAAGTTGTTTGCCAATTATTTTGTGAGATTGATGCGCATCAGTATCACTTTCCCTTAGGAATTTCCTCATTTCTTTATCTTGATTCTTCTTGTGACGCTCACATTGAATTGGTGTGAGCATTTCTTCTTTAACTCTAGGAATACCCTAATCAACAGTATCTCATATTCCTTTGCATTTCAAGTAAGTATTCATGTGATGCGAATCTTATGGTGGGCTTGAGCGAGCTCGGGTTAAGAAAATATATAAAAATCATTTTTTTTGGTGTTTTGGGTTTTTTTGTGGGAAAAGTGCGTGTTTGGTAGGGAGGAAGGGAGGAAAAACGAAAATAGGAATAATAAAAATAAAAGATAGATGCCAACAAACTCCAAGACGTATAGGCAACGCCACCAGTCAAGGACCACCACCAATCCCTAGCAAGAATTGGATAAAGGATGCAAAAGTTGATCACACAACTTTGGGATTTCTATTCTCTGGAACCTAGACAATTATGGAAAACCAAACAAAAGGAAATATTCTCAGAGAATAAATTAAACCTAAGAAATTAAGGACTCAACAACTACTTAGGAAACCCCCTATATTAAAGACTGTAGAGATGCTATGGAATATTCTTAGGTTGCTTCTTCGATCTTGGCCTTCTTGGAACCATTGGATTATGTTGTGGACTCTTAATTCTTTGATATTGGAACTCGTAATATTGGGCCTTAAGTGCATCCGCATCATCATGTGAATGGACCAAATCTGATAGTTGGTACCATTAAACAAGGGCAGCAGAAGTAGGGAATTTGAAGTAAGTGAAGTAGGTCATGGGTTAGTTGTGGTCGAGGAAGAAGATGAAGGACAAAATGGGGAAGCCATAAGGACTCCAAAGAAAAGGCTCATTTCTTTTTTTTCCCCCTTTCTTTATTTTTTCTTTTTTAAGATGAGTATCAATAACGTAAATGGAACTAATGCCACTATAATTTTTAAACAGATGTTTCTGGTTTATGTCTAGTTTATGTTGGAGTCTAAATTGCAAGTCTAGGTTGACAAACACACATGAATAAGTTAAGGCAAACGGTTCCAGGATTTCTCATAGTAGCATTACAAAAGCTTACAAAAGCATCCTACAGAACTACAATGCAAAAGAAACAACCTAATTACATATACCAGCACATGGCTGCGGTATTTATCCTACGTTTCTACTTACATTACAAACAACATCATGTCGATGGTTACACCAAAAGAATGGACTTTATTTACATTTCCACCTTACCACGACATGCCATTCTATGCCTTGACTGCTTGCACTTTACGTTACCTTCTTTGCTTCACTACTGCTCATCTTAATGAGACAGTGGCATCTGCCGTGACCTTCTCCTCATTATTGGTGCATGACAGCCACGTCAATCTTCAACTGTTAGCAGTTAAAAAAATTGAGATGGAAAAGGAAACAAAGATTAAATCAACAAAACATAAGCCACTACTATGCTCCACTATAGTTATCAATGTCCAAGTATATATATAAAGGAAAATTTGGTCATTTTAGATAATGTCAGTCATATTATTACTGACTTTGCACTTGAAAAACATTACAAAATTTAGTTAAGTACCAAAAATTCTAATACATTATAGTTTGATTCTACTATAACCTTTTAGAGTTGCATTTCCATTGATCTTAGTAACCTATGGGGCAAGGAGAAGTAACTAAGTTCATTGCACAGGACGAGATAGCCTTTGTAGGGTTGGTACAAGGAGATAATAAAGAAGTTGCTTTAAAAGCTTGTTTCATTTTTCTTGTTTTTTTCTTTCTTTCTTTCTTTCTTTTTTTTTCTCTTTTTTCTTTTTTTTTTCTTCTTTTTTTCTTTTTTGTAGGTAAAGGCTATCTCGTCCAGCCATTGAACTACTATTTCAGTCAAAATTTATTGCTTTGGCATGATGGATGATATAAAATTAAAGTATCTTTTATAGGGGAAGAACTTGGGCTTGACGGAATCATACCAAACTGAATATTTCATCTGTTAGAATTGCCTGGTATAATATTTTGTTAATTTTAGTCTATCAAGGTCATATTTTTCTTTTGGGATAGCTACAGTAACAAGTGTGGAATTCTTTGGGTGGATCTGAATGCTTTCAGGGTTTTGTTAGTGGTAGTCTACCACTAGTTGGAGTTAAAGTGAAATTTTAAGATTAAATTGAAGATGAATAGGCATTTTGATTGGCGTCATTAGATGAATAGCTCTTAGGAAGCCCCACCAAAAAAAGTGAAAACTAGAGATACAGGGGCCTAGTGTTTACTTGGACCAATCAAGATGAATAGAAACTTATTCTAAGAAGCTAGATAAATCCTTGTTTTCTTGTCTGTTACTGTTTACTAAAGTCAATTTCTTCGTTTTCAGGTTTTTTGTTAGCGTTCATGCTAATCCGTGGCTCACGGTAATCAAACTACTAGATTTGTTTAAAATCAAGAATCCTTTAAGCTCTTTGGTTTCTAGCAAATTCATCCCAATTTTTTCTCATAATTCAACAAAGGAAATTTCTCTCATTTTCCAAATAGGATTGTCTTATTAGAGAAGAAATACGAAGGGACATAAAGGCTTCTTTAGTGGAATTTTATTAATACTTGTGTCTTAGAGGAGGAGACTTAGGACGGGGGAAAAAGGACTCTCAAGTAAATTGTTTGGGATTAGATATCACAATTGAAGCTTTCCTTTTTATTAACAAGTTCATTCTTACCTTAAAAGCTAATTCACAAAGTCAAGAGATGCACCTATATTTTACAAGGCACATACATTCACATATTAGCAATGTAAAATTACACATCCACACCACAAGATGCCCCTTTACTGCAACATTCTAATGCAAACCATCTTGCAGTGCTACTTTTTGTATGGACTTTGGATTCACTTATATCAATAAGGGTGCTAAGGGAAATTTTGGGCTCCAATATTATTTTAAAAAACTAAAAATTCTAACTCAAAAACTAACTTATAAAGTGAAATAAGATATTTATATTTAACTAGAGACACGCTTTTTAAAGATGAAAAGCCTTCATGGTGTAATTGGATGCAAGGGGGAATGGCTGGAAACTCGAGGATTTGAATATTTGAAGCAGGAATCTATAAGTTCTATCGTACAAGCAGTCCCTCTCAATTTAGTGACTTGGTTTATTATTTTACTGCAACTAGGTCAAAATTCTGTTTCCCCTCGAACGGTAGCACGGCCCAACACGTTCTAACAATTTTTTCTTAATGCTGATGTGGAGCATCGTGGTTCCTCTTCGATCAAGGCCATCAAGAATATATATATTAAAAGATCTAGAAGATTACTTAAGAGGTCAATGCTATTAGTATGACCGTAATTCCTAATGTTTAAAACCCATCATTAGTGATATGTTGCTAGCAAATGCAATATAATAGGCAAAGATACTTATTAGCTTTTAGCTAATCGACTCAAGCTAATTATTTTTAGTTTTGTAAAATACAAGCAGTGTGTTTTTATGCAAGATTGAAAAGTTGGAAATAACATCTTTTTGGAATAAGACCTCCATCGCAACTACAAATAAAATCAAAGGGCCATTGAATTGATTTAAAAGAAATTGTTGGGAGTATAGGGTGGGATTTTATGCATCTTCACCCCTTTCATTCCCAGTATGCATTAACTCTAACTAAATGTATTCTTTCAAGGGATGAAAGGCTCAAGCCAACAGGACTCAAACTCTTTATGTTTATGCTTGTTAGGGAATTAGTCTTTGAGTCTTTTGCAAAATATGGTGAGATAGTAAATGATCTGTCCAATTCCGTTGTAAATGCCGCGAATAGAAAATAAATCATACCTATTTTATAGATAACCTCATAATCTTCTACAAATATGACTCATAACAATTCCATGAACATTTCGCATACAAAGTTTATGATGTTTGCCTCGAACTCTCGGTTGTGTTTTAATGATGCATAATGAATAAACTCTCGTGTACTTTCAAGTTATCATTTTGTGCTCGTTTCCAATAAGGTACCATGATCGTTTTTCCAAAAACTCCTAATTCAAAAGTTGAATTATAAGAACCTGGGTAGAGAAATTTCATGTTAGGAAAGAGTGGAGCCTGTCGGAATTTTTCCTATTTAGGTATATTGTAACTTGTGAATTTTATTTTTTTTGGTATCCAAATTTTTTATCCTTTTGCGTCCATTCTCTGTAGTGAAGTGACAAAGCAAACTAAGCAAGCCCTTGCACAAAGACTGCAATGATCAAGACATGAACTGGAGTGATGAACACGATTTCTAGTAAAGGAATTAGAAGCAACCACAGAAAAGTCTCTGAAATTGTATTTCAAAGATTTAGCCTTTCGACCTATTTTCACAATTGGAGGAAAGGAAGGGGGATTTCTCAATAGGGAACCCGAGACCTCAGACTATGACTAGTCTATTCAGCAACTCAAAAACCCCTTACAATCGACCCCCTCTTCTTATTTATAGCCTTGTCACTTAACTGCTTACGGCTATAACAGACTTAACAGCAATAAGAGAAAGTAACTGTTATTCTAACAGAAACAACGGCTATTAACCAACATAACTATCAGCCATTTGACTATATGTTTTTATTGAATCACAATGCTTAGTAATAAGAACAACTTCGTTTCAGCCCTCTTGGTCTGCCACTTCAGAATCTTTAGAGCTTGACTTCTAGGAACGTTGCATCCCTCCCTTCTTGACAACAACTTGTCCTCAAGATTGAAGTGAGGATATCTTTTCTCGAACAAACTTGCATCAATCCAAGTGGCTTCTTAAACAGGAAGTCCTTACCAGTGAACGAGAAATTGATTCTGCCTCTTTTTAATTCTATGCTCCAGAATAGCTTGCGGCTGAGGACTTATAATCCCTTCATGATGTAGGTAAGCTGGCAGTTCAGATTGTACAAATTCATCTCTCCCTAAAAACTTCTTCAGCAGGGAGACGTGGAACACATTATGAATTTTTGAGTCAGCAGGCAACTGTAAACGATATGCTACCACTCCAATCCTTTCAATGATCTTAAAGGGCCCATAGTATCTAGGAGATAGCTTGAAATTTCTTCTAACCTCCACTGAGCTCCCTCTGTATGGCTGAAGCTTAAGATAAACTAAATCCCCAACATCAAATTCTTCTTCCTTTTGGCCCTTATTATAATACCTTTGCATTCTTTGTTGAGCTCCCTTCAAGTGTTCCTTAATGTCTTTTAGAACAATATCTCTTGACAGAAGCTCATACTCTACTGAGGCCACAGAAGTAGATCCTGGTAAGTATGATAACAGTGTCGGAGGTGATCTCCCATAAACTACTTCATAGGGAGATTTCTGAGTAGCTCCATGTATACTGGTATTGTAGCAAAACTCTACCCACAGTAACCATTTAACCCAATCCTTTGGTTGATCCCATGTAAAACCCCTCAAGTAAACTTCAAAAGTTTTATTAACCACTTCAGACTGCCCATCAGTTTGTGGATGATAGGCAGTGGAGAAATTGAACTTGGTTCCTTGTAGCTTGAATAATTGTCTCCAGAATTTGCTTGTGAACACTACATCTCTATCACACACAATACTCTTTGGCATGCCATACAGTTTGAAGACATTTTCAAAGAATATCTATGCAATACTTACTGCTTTGTATGGATGAGCAATAGCTATAAAGTGAGCTAATTTGGACAACCTATCCACAACAACAAGGATTACCTGCTTGCCTCTAGAATTAGGCAAACCTTCGATGAAGTCCATTGCTATATCTTCCCAGATTTGATGAGGAATTGGCATCGGTTGAAGTAAACCACTCGGTTTAGTGTTCTGCCATTTAATCTTCTGACATACTGTGCACTATTTAACAAACTGCATCACCATTTTTTTCATATTCAGCCAATAAAACACTGCCTTAGCTCTCTGTAGGGTCTTAAAATACCCTTCATGAGTGGAGCCATGAAGTTCCTGCAAGATAATAGGTATAAGTGAAGAGTTTTTTCCTATGAAGATTCTGTTATTAAAAAATAGAATTCCATCACGGTATTGCCATTATGCTCCTGCTTCTCCAATACTTAGTTTGTTCAATATTTCCTGACTTTCTTTATCTTTGCATACTTGTTCTTGTATAGTGTTAAGCCACTCCGGTACCACTACAGACAGTGCCCTTATATTATAGCTATCTATGTGTTGAGAATTGCTGCTTTCTCCCACTTCCCAGCAAGACTGCCTTTCCTTATGATCAACAATACGTTTCCCTTTGTGATCACCAATCTGGTTCTTCCCCCGCATATCTCTTGAATTATCTGAAGTAATATTTTCCTACTGTTGAAGTGATGGCATATTATAAGTTTCCTTCATCCCCGAATTAGCTTCTTCACAAAACTGAGTTTGCTCCATTTCCTCTTTCCTGGATAAGGCATCTACAGCAGTGTTGGTTTTTCCTGGTTTGTAATGGACTTCAAAGTCATATCCAACCAGTTTAATAAGCCATCTTTGTTGAGCAGGTGTGATGATTTTCTGATTCCAAAGATTCTGCAAACTCTTCTGATCCGTGAGCACAATAAACTTCTTGCCCAATAGATACTGCCTCCATCTCTTAACTGTCAGAATAAGAGCCATCAATTCTTTTTCATAAGTTGATAAAAGCAGATTTTTACCTTTCAAAGCTTGGCTTTAATAAGCAATTGGTTGCTTATCTTGAGATAATACTGCTCCCACTCCCACGGCACATGCATCACATTCTACCAAAAAAGGTAAAGAGAAATCAGGTAGCCTTAAAACTGGAGCTTGAACCATAGCTTCTTTCAATCTGTTGAAGGCTGTTTCGGATTCCTTAGTCCAGTGAAAGGTTTCCTTCTTCAGCAACTGAGTAAGTGGAGCTGCTATGAGGCCAAAGTGACGAATAAACTTTCTGTAGTATCCAGTTAAACCTAAGAATCCTCTGAGAGCCTTTACTGTTTTAGGAACCAGCCACTCCACCATAGCCTTGACCTTCTCATAGTCAACAGCTACTCCCTTCTCGGTGATCACATGCCCAAGATACTGCACACTTCTTACTCCAAAAGCACATTTTTCTTTCTTGATGTAAAGCTGATTTTGTTGGATTTTGGTAAAAACCAACCTTACATGCTCTCTATGGTTGCTTCTAATTCCTTTACTAGAAATCATGTTCATCACTCCAGTTCACGTCTTGATCGCTGCAAAGTGGTATCCAGAGCCATGACCACTGAAGATCAGGAGAAGATTTCCAATGAGCATCTCCAGCTTCAACTTAAGGAGCTTACCGAAACTATGAATCAAATAGTTGATGCTCTAAATGTTAAGATCGATGGTGTTGCAGCACGAGTGGATCCTCTAAAGGAAAATGTTGAGAGTTCTTCGTCTCATTCCAATCGCAATCGCCATCGTGAAGACAGGCGATCCTCAGGGGGGCAGATTCAGACTCGTACTGTTCGTTTGGAATTTCCTAAGTTTGAAGGAGGCTTGGATCCAACCTGGTGGATTGATCGGGCAGTTCAGTTCTTTGATTTTCATGACACTCCCGCAGAGGACTGTTCAGTGAAATTTAGATGCAAGTGAACATGTCGAACAAGTAATATAATGATAAGAAAGATATCGTCCCACAGAGATTGGTGATTACTAAACCAACTAATTACTAACGGTGAATAACTTCTAGAATTTATCTAGCAAATCCAATGATAAATGGTAGATTAATTAACTAAATTTAAGAAAACTTAATAAAAGAAATATGTTAGAGCATATGATTTCATCATAATTACTAGGTATTAATATTGATTATTTATGCTTGCAAGAGAGATAATATCTATGTGATGACAGAATTTCCTAATTTATTTACTATCCTATGTCTAGGTATAGCAAACCTATTTAGTTCATTAATTCACTATATCTCTATATGTGAATTGAAATAAACCAAATGCATTAGAATCTATGAACATTCTCAGTTTACACCGAAAGCCACACAAACAATATGGTATATGTCTATCCATATTTAATCTATGGTTGCATATTACAAGAAGCAACTGCATGCTATTTCCTATCGGTCTCTAACATGCAAATCAAGTCATCTAAGTGGTAGCTAATCACCTAAAAGCATTAAACTCCGTAATATGTAACTTCACATAAATAAAATATCTTACAAAACATAATAATCATAAGATTCATACCATCATAATTAGGTTACATCGTAGCTCTAACAAAAGTAAACTAAAACATAAAGAAATAATGAGGAAGAATGGTAATAAGAAATAAAGAAGGCATCTTGAATCCAAGAATAAGAAGTCTGTCACCCTTTTTGTCTTCTCTTCAAGAAAACCTTGAATTCTTGGCCTCTTTCTTGAGTTGTGCTCAATGTCCTCCTCCTTCTTCAGCGGCCTCTTCTCTTCTCTTAAATAGGGTTTAGGTTTAGACCTACCTCCTATCCTAGTAGAATTAGGTTTTAGAGATCTAAAATAATTGGGTTTTGAACTTCTAAATTAATTAGGATTTGAATTCCTAACATGATTGGGTTTTCTAAATAAATAGAAAACCTAATAACAATAGAAAATCTAAAGTCCAAGCCCATCATGACTCTCTTGATCTTGATATTACGATTTTGCCACACAATAAGCATCAGGTTCTCCTTATTCATCCTTTTTCTCCATGCCTCCTTCCGCTACATAAACAAGACAAATTTAGGTAAATAAAGAGGAATTCAAATATTTTCTCATAAGCATTGCATTATTTATTGCCTAAAAATAGGTCAAATAACTCTATAAAAATAGAGTTATCAAGGACCAAGTTCGAATAGCTTCCTGGCATCTTGATGGTGAAGCTCAATTGGTTTATCAACTCCTAAAGAAGGAGTATGGCGACAGACAACTAACCTGGCTCTGATACCACTTTGCAGCGATCAAGACGTGAACTGGAGTGATGAACACGATTTCTAGTAAAGGAATTAGAAGCAACCATAGAAAAGTCTCTGAAATTGTATTTCGAAGATTTAGCCTTTCGACCTATTTTCACAATTGGAGGAAAGGAAGGGGGATTTCTCAAGAGGGAACCTGAGACCTCAGACTATGACAAGTCTATTCAGCAACTCAAAAACCCCAACAATCGACCCCCTCTTCTTATTTATAGCCTTGTCACTTAACTGCTTACGGCTATAACAGACTTAACAGCAATAAGAGAAAGTAACTGCTATTCTAACAGAAACAACGGCTATTAACCAACATAACTATCAGCCGTTTGACTATCTGTTTTTATTGAATCACAATGCTTAGTAATAAGAACGACTTCGTTTCAGCCCTCTTGGTCTGCCACTTCAGAATCTTTAGAGCTTGACTTCTAGGAACGTTGCAAAGACTCAGCATCAGAATCTTGGTACCAGTAGCTATATTAATTATCAGATTCTTTGCTCTAATGGAAAACACTGACTCTAAGGCTATTTAAAATAAGAACTTCTAGGAAAATGTGCGTGTTAGGGATCAATTTTAGGTATGGGGTAAGCGACTGAACTTAAAACTCTTGCTCTAGTGAATCTTGTTTCCCAAAGCACGCTGGTGTGGAAGGTTTCTCCTGAATACTCCTTTGATTGAAAGAACATGGGAAAATCTAAACCTACGGACTTTAATGTCAGTTAATACAGTGTTGTGTGATCTAACTAATATAAGGCTTAGACATGCATTACAAATACCTTTTCTGATGCTTTGTCAGACGTCTCTTTTACGATTTGGCTTTTCCCCTAGAGTAAGTGCACCATCTTTTAGGATGATAGAAGTTCGGTAGAAGTTACTGATTGAAAGGTAACTTTTTAACTTTAAGAAATGTTTAGCAGTTCTTCAAAATGTTTCCTGCCACAATAAGCTACAGTAAAATTATTAGAACCTTTTGTATATTCAATTTCCAAGAAATAATTTTCAAAGTAAAACACAATTTCAATCGTCTGCCTTCAAGAACATGCTTCGACTTGTCAATAAATTCCACTGTTCCTTTTATCTCTTTTGTTAACGTCGTTTGGTGCAACATACAAATGAAAACTTCTTAAAGGTAATTTAACAATCGAAATTTCATTATCAAATTGATATATTCCTTAACTACATATGTCATTCGGTTCACAAGAAATTCTACGATCTTCGATGACAAGTCTAGAAGTGTTGTCTAACTGCTCTTTGACATCATTTTCTCAATAACACTCAGAAGATTAGTTGTTGTCTAGCTTTCCACCTTCTCTCTGAGTTAAGGTCCGGCTATTAATATAGTTTGGTTATCTCCCTCTTGTCCTGGTGGGTTCCCACTTGTTTTAGTTTAATTCCTGTTTGTTCCGTTGCCTTTGAATGTGACGGCTTACCTTTGTTAGATTACTTGTATCCTAATCATTCATTCATTATTCTTGTTTTAAAAACTTGTTCTTCAATGTAAAAAAAAAAAAAAAGAACGAAGTATAAACAGCGAATGGTAATTCCGTATTCTTACGTTATGCCCACATAAGCAACATAATTGTGGTATTGGATAGTCATTACATGTATGTATACATTTTAGCCAAAGATAACGCAGAGCATATATGATGCAGATCTTGTGGTGGGCTAGAGCGAGCTCGGGATAAAAAATCATTATTTTGGTATTTTTGGTGTTCTTTGTGATAAAAGTGAATGGTTGAATGGGAGAATGGGAGAAAAATAAAAATACAAAGAACAAAAGCAAAAGATAGATGCCAATAAGTTCCAAGACGTAAAGGCAATGCCAATGCCAATAAGTTCCAAGACGTAAAGACAACGCCACCAGTCAAGGAGGTACTCCATCACACCCTAATTGTGGTATATATGATGTATGTATAGTCATAATTGTGGTATTGGATAGTCATTACATGTATGTATACATTTTAGCCAAAGATAACGCAGAGCATATATGATGCAGATCTTGTGGTGGGCTAGAGCGAGCTCGGGATAAAAAATCATTATTTTGGTATTTTTGGTGTTCTTTGTGATAAAAGTGAATGGTTGAATGGGAGAATGGGAGAAAAATAAAAATACAAAGAACAAAAGCAAAAGATAGATGCCAATAAGTTCCAAGACGTAAAGGCAATGCCAATGCCAATAAGTTCCAAGACGTAAAGACAACGCCACCAGTCAAGGAGGTACTCCATCATACCCTGGCAAGAATTGGATAAAAAATGCAAAAGTTGATTATACAATTTAGGGGTTTCTATTATCTAGAAAACAAGTATGCTTATAATTGAAACAATACTCCCTTTAAATAGGTAGCTAAACTTAATCGTCGAAAGATCTTGATAAATCAAGAATCCTTAAAATCTAATTCTAGAAGAATCCTAGTAAATCAAGAATCCCTAAAATTAAGGAAATCTTAACAAATCTGGATTCTAACAATAATGGAATCCTAAAAAAAATTAGAGACTTACAAGTATAGAAACCCCAAATAAATCAAGAACCCAAACAATTAAGAAAAACAAAACAAAAAGAAATAATCTCAAACAATAAAGAAAACCTAAGGGATTAAGGACTCAATAACTATTTAAAAAACCTTCCTATTAAAGACTGTAGAGATGCTATAGAATATTCTTGTGCTAATCTTCAACCTTGGCAGCTAATTAGGGGTTTGATTACTACCTATATAATTATAGTAGCTACTGAGGAATGATTGTCTAAAAAGTTTCCAAAAACTTTATGCTAAAACCAGTCTTGGTCAACATGTATGAATGTGTCTGGTTTCCAATGATATTATTCATTGTTGCAGCTAACATTTTTATTTTTTTATGGTGGAGTCTCATACATTATTATTTACTAAAATTAATTTTGTTAGTATTATATATCCTATTAATTACACACATTCAACTATAGTACCTACAGGCTTGTTGATCACTTGACACATAAACATTCATACACATCCTATCAAACCCAACAATCTTCTTCCTTTTCCCAAAAACTAATTGACAGCATGGGTTGAATTGACAATATATTTTGATTCCATTTGTTAGAATGCTCAAGATGATTCTCACGATACTAAAAGCACTTACTATTAGTGAAGAGATATAATGAATGGTAGATAGCATTAGAGGATAGATTAACTCCATCGATGACTGATGTGCTAAAGATTGGTTAACCTATAAAGAGAAGGGAAAAGTTTGGTTGTTGAATAAGTTGACGTCGTAGTTTTATATAATCAAAGGTCGCAGACTGACAAGAAAGCTACTTTTGTTTTCAATTTAATTTTTGAAACAAAATAAGTCCGTTAGTTGCCGTGTTAGGAACTAAAAGTTACTCGCATAAGAAAAAGGTGAAAAGAGAAAGAGGCCTGGGCGTTAGTTGGGCACAGCTAAGGCAAGCCACAATAGAAATATTAAAATAGTTGTGGCCGACGTTAGAAATTTGTGTATCTCCTTCGGCAAGGAGATGGTTTAATAGTAAGTCGAAGTGCTTTAGGCAAGCAGTGCAGCACGTGCCTTTCAAAATTCATTTCCCGGAGGCAAACCATGCAGGATTGGATGGACGGGCGAGCAGCATTAATATAAAACATGGACGACCGAAATTTAATACCAAAGATAAACTTTTACATGAAGACTGTGGATGAATACAGTTTACAACGAAAAGTGCGTTTTTAATTGCTACTTGCAAGAATATGCATCACCTTGTGGCCTCTACCTTCACCAATTCGACTCTATCAGGAAAATAACTGCCGCAAAAGAAGGATGATTGGTCGCTTTTATGTGTTCAAGAAAGGTCCAACTTTCAAGTGACGCATAGCGAGTCGCTAACTTGCATTGTACGCCAATGGATCACTCTCAATTTCTCGCTTGTTGAATTTAAAAACCGTTGGTTTGGATAATCTTTTAGTTTTTATTCTTCCACTATCCACTTTCGCCATTAGTGTTAGCCGCATGATCAATTATTTCGATTATTTTAATAAGACGTATTTAGTAGAGCAACTTGCACATTAAATAAACCCTGCCCTCCAAAACCATGGGAATACAGCTGCAGAAAGTTTTCTTTTTACTGACCAACGAAGAAGCAAAATCAAATTTGGAGTAAAGCCGTAAAGCTTAGCTTTCAGTTCCGTAAATGGACTTGACTTCCACTGCAAAATGACAAAACAAAAGAACAAAAAAACAAAAAGAGAAAAAGGTTTGTGATATTTTCTAGTTTCCTGTAGATTACAAACTGATTACCTGTTATTCAAGAGATATTTGTCAAAAAGCCCAGGAAAATTCACATTTCTCTTACTGATACTACATTGTAAAAGTATTTAATCATAGTCAACACATAAAAGAAATTTTCTTCTGGGTTCAAGAAATTAAGGATCTGGAGTATAGGAGTTTACAGATAATTCTGCATTTTAAGTTAAATTGAAAAATATAAATTATCAAGGCCTTTTGCGTTAGGGTTTAAAGTCAAATCTTAAAATGAAACTTTAGTTGGAGAAACTTATATTCAGATATTTTGAAAGGGTTTAACAACGGGGGTTTTCTGCAAATTGGTGATAGTATGCACTTAACATCCTGAGGAATTCTAATAAAAGCTCCAGTTGTTAAATCTGATGTCTGATTGCAGCAAGAAATGTGAGGACAGATCTAAGCAGAAGGGAGGATGAATTTTCCATGAAGATGTCATTTTCCTTCAGAACGTTCCATGTTTTCTTTTATATCAGAAGATGGGTAGTCTTCTAACGTTTTCTCTAACATTCTCTGCATCGCATTTCTTTACAAGTGGATGCCGGTCTCTGCTTCTTTTGCTTGGGTAGCGTCTTATGTCATGCATATTTGGTCCATTAACCCATTATCGATAGTCGAGTCGTCTGTGCATGTGTTGGGTGTGTTGGATGTCGATGAAGTTTGGACTAGCCGAACGGATTGGCCAGTAAAAGTTTGGGCCGATTTTAAGCTCAAACTTGTAAAGCCGTGGGTTGTGCCCATGAAGGCTTTTGCACGGGGAGATCAGCTTGGGAGGAATCAGGGTTCGGGTTCGAGTTTAGGTTCAGGCTTATCAAATTCATTAAGATCTCTTCTTTTCACTTTAGAGGAATATAATATCTTTTCCTAATTGAGGAGCCTTCTAATAAAAAAAATTAAATAAATAAATAAATTTTGGAGAATGATAATCCTTGAGAATGAGCTTGCGTTCTAAGAGCCAAGTTAAGGGGTAGAATCTCTAATTTGAAGATTTGAGATTAATAGGACATATTCAAGATTTTGGTTTGAGATTTGTGAAATTGTCTTTCAAATTACAAATTTGAAAAGTCCCCAGTAAATTAACTAATTTTAACCTTCGTTGCATTTAAAAGGAAGTTATTCTTTCAAATGATTTTCAAAATTTTTTACTTGCTAACATTCTAAGAAACAAAATAAGTAAAGAACAAATTCTAAGCTGACTTTCAAAGGTTTAAAACATGAAAATACTAACTAGTTCAGGTTAATATGACATCAACAAAATAACAAGGGTCTTGAGAAATAAATTCTTTTAAGTAGAAAGCCCCTCACTCCTCCACTCTCTCCTCCCCCACCTCCAACCCCCCCCCCCCCCCCCCCCTTCCCAAAAAGACTTCTTTTTGCGCCTTCCTTCATAGGAAAATTTTGATTATCTTTTGTTAAGGATTGGTTCGGCATAGTTTAGGTCTTAATTTGTCCTAATGTAATGATTAAAAGGCACCATCCTAGATAGTGCCAATTAAATCATAAGAATTTGAAGCACCTTTAGGAACCATTAGGCTTAGATACCATTTACCATAATCTGCCTCTACGGTGAAAGGTGAGAAGTCCGCTGGAAAATAGTTCGCCAGAGAAGATGAAGATCGCTGAAAGTATAGAAAAATTAAATAAGACGAGAATTAAAAATACTATGAATCCCCAATATGTTTTATGCAATCCCTATTGTTGTACAATGCATTGACAAAGCCTAGATGGTCAACATGAAGTTGTCATGCTGGTGAGCATCTTCTGCATAAGAGGAGTTAGGTTTCTAACGTGGCTACAAAAGTTGACATGGAAGCTAATGGGGTGGAATGAATGACCAGCTTGGATTGAGAAGCCAAAAACATGCAAAAGATAATTCTTTGGTGAAGATAGTATTTGGGTTGGTTAATGAAGGAGATGAAGTAAATCAAAATTTGTTTGGGAGTTGTTCCTTAATAAAGTTGTAATTAATCTCAATGTTCTTCATGCGAGCATAGAAAACAAAGTTCAGCACAAAATAAAAGTAGATAGGTTATCACACCATAAAGTGGGTGGATGATGGTAGAAGATACTTTATCCATTAGTTTTGCTTAGTGTTAGCAAGTTACTTATACTCCACTTTAGTGCTAGAATGACTAATTATGTTTTTTTCTATCTTTTTTTTTTTTTTTTTTTTTTTGCAACTCACACACAGGGGGGCGCTGAGGGATTCGAACCCTTAACCAAGTAGCATGAACATACTGACATACCATATTTATCGATCATGCATTATCCAACTTTATGAAGTTGAAATACTATAAAGCACTAACAATACTCCAATAGTAAAGTATTAGGGAACGAATCACCTATGCATAAAGGAGGATCATTAGTAGCGTAAATAATGGAGATAGCTCAAGCATTAGTCATATTGAAATGGACAAGGATCTCATGGGTGAAATAGGCATGATGTAGGAAAAACCCCTTAAGCATGTGTTGTACCTTGATACCAAGAAAATAATGAAGAGATCCTAAATCTTTAATTGGAAACTCATAATAGAAAGCAATGAGAAAAGCTGATAATGGAACTTATAGGAACACTATCTAGATGTTGTTATCCATATAAACAAAAACAATATGTTAAAGTGATTTGTATGGGGGATAAGCATAGAGACATTTGCTATGAAGATAACAAATCTTAGGCTCATGAGATAGGTGTTAGCCCAATTTTTGTTGAGCTTACTAATGTGGGCTTGTATTAATGAATTGAAGATTGGTCTAATAAAGTAAGGCATATAGTTTCTTAATAATTAAAACATGGACTAGCTAGTATAGGTTATGGTTTACCAAATAAGACTATGATGAGTTGGGCTTATTAGGTAGCATATAAGGTTGGGCTAGGTCCTAACGTTTAACTTAACATATATAATGTACTATATAGATTAGGGTTATGGGGTGAATCATTTTTTATAAGCCATCTCCCTTTTGGTAACCTCATCACGCTAGTTTACTATAAGCAAAAATAAGGGATATGAACCAAACCTAAAGATCATATTCCACATTTGTGAATCTTCATAACAAATCAGAAGAACACTATGATTTCTTAATTTCCTGTTTAATTATGTTTACATAATATTTACTTGGTGTTTTATATCTAATTATACAAATCCTAGGTTTTTGTCTCCTTGAAGACCAATTAATCCTTACGTGTGGAATCAGAGCAATCACGTGTCAAATCTAAGACCCATATCTATTTTTATATAATGCTATTTGGAATTTTTAATCCAAAATATGATCTCATTTGCATACTTGTTCTTTTTGTATATTTGTCTCATTGGCATTTGAAAAGAACAAAAAATATGTGTTGACATACTTTAGATCTATACGTTTTGGCATGGCATGTATATATAGACAATACAGTTTCTTATAGATCCATATAACCTTGATTTGACATCTAGATTTGTCAAAATCTAGTCAAGTAAAAAAAATAAAAATAAAAATAAAATTTGGTAAAAGATAATTGGGACCAAATCTATACAACTTTGGACTTAAAGTCATTGACCAACTTGTATTTGTTGGCAAATGATGTTGGCAATCAACAACCACCAACATTAGCAGTTGTAGAATGCCTAGATCAATTTAGGCATTGGCAGCTTGTAAGGACCCAAATAATTTCAGCTTCCCACTATAGTGGCCATTAAAGGTCATTTGCCATTGTTGATGGCAAGAAGGTCTATTAGCAGTGGAAAAGGTAATTTGTGTGGATTGAACATGATCCATGTGGATTGAATGTAACTTGAGCACAAATCGTTCATAATATGTTTAGGTTGAACACAACTTGTTTGGAAATGATTACAACCCTATATGGGTCTACCTGAACCGATCTAGTTAAACAAGTCAGTGGGTAAAACTAGCCCAATTTGGGTCAACACATCCAACCTAAGTCAATGAGTCAAGAATCAACAAAAACCCGGTCAAAGGGTCAACGGTAAATGGCTAGATTGGTCAACAATCAATGGTGAACCAACTAGAGCTTTTATGGTGGCATGTGAAGGTGCGTGAAGAGTTCGATTTGGACATGAATTGGACCAAAATATTTGTTATGAATATATGGTCATTATGGTATATAGTTTTTAATTTTTAAAGTATTTAAAAAGTTATTTTTGGAAATTTAATGCTTATGAAGCATGTTTCAATATTTCTTAAATTATATTTGATGATGTTTTATGCCATGTTATATGCATATGTCATGTAGCGATAATTATATAGTTTGATAGTATATTTTTGACACCTTTAAGTGTGAATATAGAGAAGATGCATTATCATTTTAGCATATTCTAACTCATGAATTAGCATTCTTAATGTTGTAAAATATTTATATAATAATAGCATGCATTTAGTTAACACTCATTGTAGTTGTTTGATATGTAATTTTAAAACAAAAAGGCCCTTATTTTATTATACATACCATAGATTGTGAATTACATAACTATATCCCGCAGCATGAGAGAATTTCATGATCAAGTTAGGTTGTGATTACCAAAGTGGCACTTCTTGATTGAATTGTGGGATATATGTCTCGCATGGTGAAAAGATGTTTTCGATTCTAATGTATAGTCATACTCCCAAAGGAGGTGACTATATCTTGGAATTTGGAGGGATATATAATCAAAACTTGCATGGTTTTGGACTAATTTGATTGGTCTATACACCTAAAGGTAGTGGATTATGAAGATTAGAATATTTTCATGGCCACTAATATATAGAGATTTTACAATTACATGTCATTCATTCTACCCAACAATGTTTACATTATAGTGTATGTGAACTCTTTTATGGTATGTTCATATGGTTTTAATTCATATTATACTCACATTATTAACCTTGTCTCAACTTTAATTTGGTCACCTTTTGTGTCAATAAAAGCTTAATTATTAATTAGGGTTCATATAAGGTCTTACTTTTGGAGTGGAAGGAAGACATGAAGTTTTCAATAAATATAACATATGTGGGTTTTGCCCAAGTTATGGATAAATCAATGGATTTCATTGACTAAAGTGGTAAAGATAATAAGTTGGTACATGCTACATGTTAAAAAATAGTTGCATTTATATATTATCTATAAAGGGGTCAACTTAGAATCACCATAAGAATGATTTGTTTTAGAATCACCATAAGAATGATTTGTTTATTGATTGCATTACTAAGAAATTTAAGTATTTAGTGACATTAAGATACTTTGCCTCATTAAACACTCTAATTAAGAAAATTTCTACAATCTACTAAAGTTTAATGGTTATAAATGTATTAGAAACCATATTAAGAGGTTGATAGATTATCAAACCAAATTCTAATACTAGTAAAGGTAAAGGTAAAGGCACTTATAACACCACCAAGGATTTTGAATTATTTTGCAAAGTGTTAAGGGTGAAGAAAACATCCTTTAAGGACCATAATGATAATTGCTTTTTTATAAAAGAAGAAGGATCACCTGAAGAAAGACTACAATAGATATTAAACTTGGTTGTGAAAGAGTAAGCCTAAAGATGATAGTTCTTTGGCATTTGTTTGTGAATCCAATTTATATGAAACCTCATCTAGTTTTTGGTGTTTAGATATTAGTGCAACTAATCATGTTATTTTTATCATTTAAGGATTCATAAACAAGAGGAAGTCAAATAAAGATGAACTAATACTTATAGGTAGGAATAATAAATAAGTGAACATAGAATTTATGGGAGATAGTATTTTAATCCTAGATTCTAGTTTTTTGAAATGATATTGAAAAAAAAATTCTTGAAATAATTTTTGAAGTAATTTGGTTTTAGTCTTTAGTTTTGGACAAGCATGATAACTTTTTTGAGAGATCTCTATGGTTGACTTGTCAATTTAAATAAGTTAGTTACTACATTTAGTCTTATGGGTTATATAAGTAGTATTGTTCGGTGAAATTTAGATGCAAGTGAACATGTCGAACAAGTAATATAATGATAAGAAAGATATCGTCCCACGAAGATTGGTGAATACTAAACTAATTAAGTACTAATGATGAATTAATCCTAAAATTTATCTAGCAAATCAAAATATTGTTAAAGATGAATTAAAATTTAAAATTTCTAAAACGAAAACTCAAGACTAATTAAAATTGAATCCAAGTAGGAAAAATCAAGATGAGACACATGTTAGAGCTTCCGATTTCACCATAACTACTAGATATGAATTTCCATAGTTTATGCCTGCAAGAATGATATTATCTATGTGATGGCGGAATTTCCTAATTTATTTACTATCCTATGTCTAGGTATAGTAAACCTATTTAGTTCATTAATTCACTATATCTCTATATGTGAATTGAAACAAACCAAATGCATTAGGATCTGTGAATATTCCTGGTTTACAATAAATCTTTCGATCATCTTATCACCAAAAGCCACACAAATAACATGGTATATGTCTATCCATATTTAATTCATTGTTATATATTATAAGAAGCAATTGCATATTATTACCTTTCAGTCTCTAACATACACATCAAATCATTCAAGTGGTGGCCAATCACTTAAAAGCATTAAGCATAATAATATATAACTCACATAAATAAACTATCTTGCAAAACATAAACCTTATAGGATTCACATCATCATAGTTAGGCTACATCTTCGCTCTAACAAAAGAAGTTTAGAACATAATGAAATAATGAGGAAGAACAATAATAAGAAACAAAGAAGGCATCTTGAATCCAAGAACAAGAAGTCTGTCACCCTTTTTGTCTTCTCTTCAAGAAATCTTGAATTCTTGGCCTCTCTCTTGAGTTGTGCTCAATTTCCTCCTTGGTTTCAGCGGTAACTTCTTTTCTCTCTTGCTTCCCCTTCCTCCTTCTATGCAGGGCTCCTCCTTTATATAGGGTCTGGGATCTAGAACTTTCTCCTTATCCTAATAGCATTGGGTTTTGGATTCCCAATACAATTGGGTTTTAGACTTCTATATTAATTAGGCTTTGGACTCCTAATAGGACTAGGTTTTCTAATTATTTAAAAAACCAATAACAATAAAAATCTAATAACAATTATCCAAAGCCCAAGCCCAAGCCCAAGCCCATCTTGATTTCCTTCACCTTGATAATTTGACCATCTTCTGTCATATAATAAGTACCAGGTTCTCCATGCTTGTCCTTTTTCTTCATGCCTCCTTATGCTACATAAACAAGACAAATTTAAGTAAATAAAGAGGAATTCAAATATTTTCTTACAAACATTAGAGAATTTATTATTTAAATTAGGTAAAATAACTCTATAAAAATAGAGTTATCAAGTATTCAACTCACAATGATAAATCTCCCCCTTTTAGATGTTGAGGAAGTTATTTCTAAAAGGTCTCTAAGTAAAAAGCAATCTTACACATTGTGGCATAAAAAACTTGGTTACATCTTTAGAAAAGAGTAGAAAGGCTAAAAACATTTAACATGCAACCTACTTTTGAAGGTAATCTAAAGACTTGTGTAGAGTGTTGTAAAGGCAAACTGACCAAGATAAAAAAAAAAATTAGTCTAGAGTCCATTATTTTAACTTATTAGAGGTCATACATATTGATATTAGTAACCTTTATATAACAACACTATGTAGAAATTTTTATTTCTACACATTCATAAATTTTTTTTTTCTTTTTACAATGGTTAAATGTACTTATTAAGAAAGTGTTTGAATCTCTTAAAAAAATGCAAAGGCTATAGCGCAGTGATTGAGAAACAATTGAGAAACATTATTAAGTTTTAAAATCTGATTGGGATGATGAATATAATAGTAGACATGGGATTCTACTTAGTTTAAAGGCTCATTTACCTAGAAGATTCTAAGAGAATTGCCCAATCAGGATTCTTAAGAATCTAGAGTAGAATGGTGTAGCCAAAAAGTGTAATTGCACTCTTATGAACATGATGAGGACTATGGTTAATAAAACTAATTTACATATTTTTCTAAGCAAAGAGGCTATCCCACTAAATTTTTTCAAGGTTGTGCACTGAAAGTACCAATCTTAAACATTATAAAGTGTAAGATATCTTATAGAAATAAAGTTTTTCAATCTAAGTCTTAATGAGTAGGAATGAAGGAATAAAGTTATTTTGAGATAAAGTTATTTAGTGTCTTTCTTGGATCATTCAAAAGAGTATTGGTTTTAAAACCTTATTAAAGGTTCTTAAATTGTAAAATTATAGATAGTAAAGTTTCTAAAACTCAATGTAGAAAAGAAATATGAATGTGAAGCCTACGACACTCAAGTTAAGACCTACTAAGGTAATTGAACTAGTTATTGATAAAGTCCTAAATGAGGTTCCATAGGTCTAGGATCTTATTATAGTGTTTCTATTTTGGAGATCCACAAGGTATAGAAAATTGATTTTTCATTCATATTATTTAGTCTATTTAGATTAATATGACATTGGTATCTTGGTGGACCCAATTACTCATATAAATGTTATTTCTACTCCTCAATTAGATTTATGATTAAATGTCATGAGTAATGAAATGCAGTTGATGGGGCATAATGGTGTTTGAGATTTTGTTAAATTGTCTAAAAGTTAAAAGCTTGTGGAATTGCCTAAAGGCTAAAAACTTGTTGGTTGAATAGATATACGAGACTTAGAGAGCTTCTATAATAAAGATTAAAATGTTTAAAGACACACTAGTTGTTAAAGGGTTTACTTAAAGAGAATGAATAGACTATCACAAAACTTTCTTACTTATTGTTTCAAAGGACTCTTATAGAATAATAATGATATTAGTAGCTCATTTTGAAATTACACCAAACAATTGTGAAGAGCATTTTTAAATGAGGAGGTCTATGTGTGATCCAATCTTAGGGTTTTGTAGTATATAGTACAAATGAACTTTTGTGTAAACACAACAAGTTTATTTATGGACTCAAGCAAGCATTTCAATAATGATACTTGAAGTTTGATAGTTTTATATCTTCATGCGATGTTACATAAAATAGGATAGATTGTTGTATATGAATATATATTTAGTTTAGCGGGAGTATACCAATATGGATGACATCTTACTTATAAGCAATGATCAAAGGTTACTCCATGAGACAATATGATTCTTTGTCAAATTGATTTTTATCCTAGAAATTAAAATCCATAGGAATTACTATTGATGATAATTGAGTCTTTCTCAAAAGGTAAATGTTAATAATGTTTTATAAAGGTTTCATGTGAAAGCTTTCAAACCTAAGAATATTTTTATTTTTAAAGGGTAACAAACTAAACCTATTACAGTGTTCTAAGAGTAAAGTAGAGAAATAGTCAATAAAAAAAGTATCATATATGCTTAAGTATGCATTAGGCCTAATGTTGCTTTTGCAATAAGGCTTCTATAAGTATTAATCAAACATTAATCAAGATTATTGGATTGTTACCAAAACATTTTGAAGTACTTAAAAGATAAATGTTTATATGTTGACCTATAGATATGTAAATAACTTGTAGCTGGTGGAATATATGGGCTTAGACTTTGTAAGCTACAAGAATAATTCTTGAAATCTACATTAGGATACATTTTTATGACAAGTAGGACAATATCATAAAAATATGCAAAACAAAAACTAATGATTTCTTCAATCATGAAGGCAAAATTTGTAGCATATTATGGAGTAGCTACTTAGGTGATTTTTTTAAAGAACCTCATTAGAGTGTTGACTTAGTTTAATTTCTTTGTTAGACCTATCCAGTTATATTATGATAATAAAGTTATTTTGTTGCTTAATAATAACAACAAATATATCACATAGTTTAAACACATAGAAATCAAACAGTTAACTATAAGGGAAAAAACTTAAGAAATGTGACATCATAGTAGAGCATATTGATACAGATGCTATGTTTGCACACCCACTTACTAAAGCTTTATATTTTTATAAACACGTCATCAGTATGGGCTTAAAAGCATCATAGGATGCTATTATTTAATGGGAGCTCTTTTACAATATTTTCTATAATATAAAGTTTTAATTTGAATTGATTACTGTGAGGTAAATTGTTGAAATATATATTTCCTTTATTAGTCATGTTAGTTATATTTAGCACGTGGGTGCTTTATATCTTGATAGGTCAAATCTTTATACTCACATAATGTATATGATATTAAAGTCTTAAGAAAGGTGTAAATCTTGAGCAATGGCTGAGACATTTAATGGTTAGTTATAATGTATGTCTTATGACACATAAAATTAAACTTGAGTTATTAAGAACAAGACATATAGGTTCATTGGAACCATAAAGTATATTCTCTAATAACAATTTGTTATCTAAGTAGAGAAAATTGGACTAACAATGTAAATAACACTTGAAGTAAACTTTTATAGTGTTATCTAGTTGGTACACTACTATATTAAATCCATATTAGTGAAGTTAAGAACTTTATAATTATGATTGGTCCTATGTCGTTTAAATGATGCAATTACTGCTATGATCCAAAGTTTGAGACTTTATAGGATCGGATAAACTTTTAAGAATTATCTCTAGATCAATATAAAGGTGCACACAAATAACTATTTTTGTAAAACTAATTACTATTATTATATTATTTTTATTCCTATTAATATAGCCTAAGTAGGAAAATTCTAGCCTAATTTGTGTTAGGCTTATTGATGTAGGCTTATATTAATGAATTCAAGATTGATCTAATAAAGTAAGGTATATGGTTTCTTGTTAATTAAAATATGGACTAGCTAGTATGAGCTATGGTTTACCAAATAGGACTATGATACGTTAGACTTAGTGGGTAACACATAAGGTTTGGGCTAGGTCATATTCTCTAGCTTAGCATACATAATGTAATATATAGATTAAGGTTATAGGGTGAATCATTTTTGATAAGCCATCTCTTTTTTGGTAACCTCATTGCACCAATGTACTATAAATGAGAGTAAAGGATATGCACCTAACCTAAAGATTGTATTCCACATTTATGGATCTTCATAACGTATCAAAAGAATAGTATGATTTCTTAATTTCTTATTTAATTATGTTTACATAATATTTGCTTGGTGTTTTAGATCTAACTCTATAGATCCTAGGTTTTCTATCTCCTTGGACACTAATTAATTCTTATAATAGGTACTTTGCCATTGGTAACAAGCATGTGAAGCTTTTACTTGAGACTATAAATAGACCGCTGCAAGTAAAATACATGGTGGGTTTTGGTCAAATCAACAAACCTTAGGGCTTAAGCCATGTGGACCTTTTATAAGATATGCCTATGAAAAAAAAGCATTTAACACATCTAGTTGCTAGATGGCCCACCCATAGGAGTTGCAAAGCTAGAATAGTCTAAATACTCATAGATTTAGCAACAAGATCAAAAGCCATCATGTAATCAAAACCAAATTACTGATGGTAACCCTTTGCAATAAAGGTTGTGGTTGTAGTGCTACTATTGGAAGTTGTAGTGCTCTTGGCATGTGGAAGACCTATGGCAAGGCAATAGTAGATATTGCAAAATGGGACATTTCATTGTTGGTGATAGGTGGTTTGCTAACAAAGGGGTAATGGGCAAAAGTGGGCTAGGTGGATTATGTAAGGTAAGAAAGTGGGATGGTGGTAATGTTAAGCATTAAGCCCATCACCTTTTGGTCTTTTGTAAGCTAGCTTGTATATGCCAAATTTTGGATAAAGATGGAAGGTTTGGTTGGTTATGCCTAGAAGACCTATGTTAGGGGTGCCAACTTTGTTATAGACACAATGGAGAAGCATAGGAGGATGAATGTATGCCAAACCACAAAGTTGGCTCTACTTAATTTCTCTTTGATGTAAACTTCTTGTCTCTAACCAACAAAGGCAAAGGCAAAGGCAAAGGCAAAGGCAAAGGCAAAGGCAAAGTAGGGAACGAGGTCCCAAATGATTATGGGTAGATTAAGGAAGGTTTTAATCACCATCGGACTTCCAAATCCTATGGTGGATCCAGCCATCTAAGTTTCTTTTTCCAACAGCCCCAACTTGATAAGGAGCATTGGTGTAAAAGATCCCAATCGATGATTTCTTCCTTGAACCACAATTTCTCCAAGTCACTCAATGGTGTAAGTTTTCTAGGTCATGAACTATCGTGCTTTGGATCATGCAGTAACTTTTTGGGTCATGGTTGAAGGTTGGTGGATCAGAGTTTCATGTTGGTGAACGAAACTCCTTGTGAATCATGAGGCTAGGCGGGTAGTGACTAGGCAAGTGGAGACAAGGAGTGCATAGTAAAAGGTAGATCCGGTGGTGTGATCCCATGTGTGACTAGTGTTAGAAATATTGCTATTTCACTATTGTTTTTATGATGAAAAGGAAAAAGGAAATATATCATGAAAGGATATTTTGGTGTTAATTATCTTTCATGATTTGTTTTAAATTATAATAATCATATTATAATTTAATACATTTGTGAAAGCATCATTAGGAAGAATAAATGAATCAATACTTGATGTCATTATTTGTTTTACAAGAAAATTGACTTGTGAATTTTCTTGTAGGAAAATGTTCCAAGTAAAGACCAAAAAGAAGTAGCTTAAAATGGGTTTAATGGACTGGTCCATTTACTGCACAACCTAGTGCAATAAAAACAAGGCCAGTGTGACTCGGCCCGAGCGAGATCAAGTCCAGTGTGCAATCTGCGTAAGTGACCCAGCCCAGTGTCTACAGATCCAACCTGTAAGGCTTTCAAACTAAAGCTCAAACCCACACCTGCACTTAAGCGGTCCAGCTCACGACCCGCAACTGAATTAAAAGAGCAACCCGACTTACAAACCCATAAACGGGTGTTCGACAGTGCCGTGACTTCGCCGATAAAATTGGCCATCGTAAACTTCTCCAATCAAGCTTAAAAAGGGTTCGTTGGAAAGCTAATGAAGATATGAACAATTCTGTGAAGAAAGATCAAAGACCCACTACTCAAAGAAGATCAAATTGAAGAGATTATGGGTGTTCTTCGAGTTCTTGACCTAACTACTCAAAAGAGAATTGGAAGTAGATTATAGAGGTTATGAAGCTGAAATCATGGGGCTTATGTAAGGAAGAAAATGCTCTATCAATCTGTGAAGTACCCATGAAGAAGTACTTCAAGAACAAGAAGAATTGAGGAAGAATCTTGATGAAATCCAAGAACCCGACCCATGACCTGAATAAGCTTTGTGAGATCTGATTTAAAGAAACAACTAAATGATGCATTTTGAGAGCACGTTTAAACCAGAAAGGAGAAGTTGCTTACATAAAACACTCTGCCTCTCCAACGGTTCAAAAATTAGTCAAAATCTCTCCATAACGGGAAGAAATTCTAAGCAAGTTAGAATGACTATATTTAGGGATTAAAAGGTGCATTTTTTATATCTATTAAGTGCGAAAAAAAAGAGAAGCAAAACTAGTTGTTAAAAAGCTGGTGATATCTTGAGATCCGAAAATCCACTTTAAAGAAGAAAAAGATCAATTTGTGAAGCTTGAGCTAAATATAAATCTCAGTGAAGTTCTTTCATTCTATTACTTGTAAGATTACTTGAGATTTCTACTTGTATATGTGTTAATTAGATTATGAATATTGTTGTGCACATATACTTATTTGTAAATCTGAAACCTTAACTCTATTATCATTTAGGGGTTTAGTGATTAGGGCTTGATTAGCTATTTGATTGTCTTTAGAAAGCCCTTAACTTAGCAATCTCCCATATACATTTCATATCTTAAGGGAATTGCTTAAGTTTGTAAAAGGTTTGATAAACCTTAACTTGTTAATGTGTATTGAGGCACATATTGTATTGTAATCCTTGGAGAAAGAATTGTATAACTCCTTGAGGAGGAGTTAGAAAGTGTAGGGGAACATTTTCTCCTAACTTTGTAGTAAAGTAGACTTTAACTGGTTGTGTTGAAGGAGAAGGGTGGACGTAGGGCTCAAGGGTTGAGTGCCGAACCACCGTGTAAACTTGTGTGTCATATCTCTTATGCTTTGATTTATCACTATTTTATGAGACCTTGTTTGACAACATCTTAGAACAATTTAAAACAAATTAGAAAAAGGGAAAAGATTCTAATCTAGACTTAAAACCAATTCAACCACTCCCCCCTTCCCCCTTCTGGGTAAGCCATAAAACCAAATAACTAGAAAACCAAGGTTTGGTATCATCGGATTTCTTAGGTTCAGGAGGTAAAGGATAAAAAATAAAAAAATAAAATTCTACCTATTAGATTGTAATTTATTGGTTAGATTCTGTTGTAGAAGTTTTGTTGAATTTGTGAGGTAATTTGGTGGATGTGATTGTTGTTTGGGTAGCTTTGAGTTGAAGTTTGGTGGATTGAGATTGTTTGATTGTTGTGTGTGGTGAAACTTGTTGTAGTGTTTTTTTTTTTTTTCACGGGTGTGATTTGAATTGTTGTTTGGTTAGTTAAAAGTGTTTTTTTAGATTAGTAAGAGGAGATTATACATACCAAAAGCCATGTGTTTATTAGTTCTTTATAAGTAAATTTAAAGGGATTAAAGTGTGGAATTTTAAATGAATCTTCAGTAGAAAAAGGCAGAATATATTAGGTTTATTATACTGAGTAAATAATTAAGCGTTTGGTGAGTATCATCAAAATCTTGCCCATCAAATTAGTTAGCTACTAAGTTGGTTCATTGTTAATGGTGAAGTTGTTCCAGAGAACAAACCAAAATAGTGAAGAGTTTAAGACAAATACTTCTTGCAAATAAAAACATGTCAAAGGAAAGTATAACTCTAAAGGACAAGGTGAGAATGAAAAAAGAAATTCAAGAAAGTTTATTCATAGTGTAACCAAAAAATAAGGAACAAAAGGAAAAGTTAGAAGAGACAAGCAAGGTAATTTCTAAGAATAAAGTTTAACATACATGAAAATAGGATTCTTGGAGTAGTATTATAGTAGGAGGATTAGCACAAAATGCTCATATCACATACTAGCCCCCATTGTTAAATGAAGGGGAAATTAGAGTTGCTCCTCCTACGGAAGTAATTCAAAAAGGTAGTAAATTTTATGAAAATTATATTGTAGGTTTCTTTCTAGGATCAAAACTACCTTTTTTCTGTAGTAAAAGGAATTATGGAAAAACAATGCAGAAAACAAAGTTTATTGGATACTTTTGAAACAAATAGTGGTTTGTTCTTTTTTAGATTTACTAATAAAAAAAAGATAAAGGAAGTATTAGAAGTTGGAGTTTGTGATGTGGTAGGAAAACCAATGTGTTGGATGCTTAAGTTTATACATGTCAAAACTCTTTTAGATGTACTCCATGTGAAGGTGTTAAAGTACCATAAAGGTAATCTTGATCTTAGTTGTTACAACCCTTGCCTCACATGCTAGTCACATGCAGTCATGCCCCCACATTTGTCACTAAGGCACCAACCACAATTGTGCCTACTACATTAGTTGCCATGTCATTGTTCATGTTAGGAGGTGCACTGCGTTAGCCCTAGCCATGTTAGCATTGCTATTGTAATGACCACATTAGTTCTAAACCAAGAAACACTAGCCAATGCCTCTGATGAGAAATCTGGCAATAATCTTACAGATTGATCTTGTGTATCGATTTGAATAGACCGAATCTTGCACTACAACTAGTTTTTCACAAACTTATGAAAAGTAATAAAGATGTCATAAAATTAGAATCAAGCAAAAAAAGTATAAAGCCAAGTGAAATAGGAGAAATTATCAATAATAAACACGCAATATTTATTATTATTGAAAGAGGTATTTGGAGAAGTTCCTTATATATCAAAATGAATAAGTTGAAGAAAGGCAGAAGCTCGAGAGTAATAAGGAGTAGAGATGGCAATGACTCTTATTAAGAACTCATGCAATGCAAGGGGAGAGAGAAAAATTGGAAAAACTAATGTGTGTTGACTTTAGGAGACGAATAAAAGTGTTAGACAATAGATGACTTAAGTAATGGTGCCAAAGAAGGAGGGAGTTGGTATGCAAAGCAACATATACAACTAAAATAAGGCCAACATTAGGTGATGAGACTTGATAGATACCATGATCAAGTTTATTATAGAGTAAAATTTGACCCAAGTGGATTGAGATGGCCTAAAAATTATATGTCAAAAATAGAAAAAGTTATTATCAACAGCAAATTTGGATACAAAAAAGAAATTTTTAGTACTAGAAAGGACCATTAAAACATTAGAAAAAAAAAATAATAATATGGGTACACAAGATTACCTGCATTTTAATGTTCAAGCATTGTTTGGGGGTCTTCCCTTTTGCTTAATGGCAAAAAGTCAAAAAAATCCCTAACTTAGTTAGGGTTTCAAAACCCTCCTTCCCTCTCTCTTTCTCCTATGTGTGCATTAAAAATAAAAAAAAATAAAAAAAAAGATTACCTGCATGGATAATGTGGGAAAAGAGAAACTATTTTCATTGTGAATTGTTGAGAGCCTACATATAGAGTGGCCTCAAATAGGGTTGCAGGGGAGTTTGTGAGATGCTGAGAGACCCTAAAATCAAGATCTCATGAGGCAACATCCAAGGAGGATGGAGGAGGTGGGGTTTAGGCCATAATAAGCTATAAAAGGGGGAAGGGTAGTATAATAGGCCTTGATTTGGATAGGTGGTGGGATGGGCATAACGAGCTTTCGGCTGATGGGTCAAGTTGCTGTATTGGGCCGTGCAGGAAGTATGGTAATTTGACATATACTAGAGTTAAGTTAGGCCGGGTGCCGAGCTTTGGAGGGATGGGTTGAACCGTTCCTAGCAAGCATTGCCGACGAGCTCGGGCTGGCAACACAACTGGCAGAGTGGCCCCCAAGAACAGCCACGAAACAAATGCGTGGTTGCCGCTGTAAAGCAGTAGAGGCATTGGCGGCGAATTTGCAGCCATCTAAACTATTGCAGAATTTGACGTAGAGAATCTAAACCATTGTCTTGATAACACATTAAAATTTTAACATATGTAAGAAACACAAGAAGCGAGACTACTAATTATAAATACATGTCTTATACACTCATTTTTCACTTATTAGAGAAATTACTTATGTTCAAAATGCTTAGAATTTTATAATGTTTGAAGTTTTGCCCTTCCCAACAATTTTGTTCATAATGCTTTTGTAAGCTATTCTATTAGTGTTATTTGAGGTAATGCTTTTTTGTTGGTCTTGAAGAAGACTATTGTGCAAAAAATTAACATTTAAAAGTTAAGAAATAATGCTTAATTTGTTAATAAAAAAAATAACGAAGAAATTTTTTACCTCTTCCATTTATAGAAAGATAATAAGAGACTAGTAGATGTTACATATATTTTATTACATTGACAAAATTTTAATATACTTTTTAATAATATAGAGTTAATTATTCACGTACTAGCAGTAATATTTGAACGCTTATTTGGACATTTTCAAACCGCGTTTGCTCGCCTCAAGACACTTGGTAACGATCGCGTTTAGAGAACGGTGCTCTTGACCCGAACGTTGAGGACACTGTTTTAAATTTGACAGTTGTTGAAAGTTGAACGTCTTTATCGTGTTATTGCCGTGTATATATAAAGTTGGGGAACGGAAAGAGAAAACTACTACTTTGAATCATAATTGAACGCGTTCCCCTGCTTCCTGAGGTTTCAAATCGGAGAGAACAAGAGATACAGAATGTCTACCGTGATAATACCTCCGGTGCTAACTTCGCCTCGTGACGACGCTACTCAACTCTACCGAGCTTTCAAGGGTACGAATCTTTTGCTTTCTTTTTCTGCATATTGTGAGTGTTTATTTGCTTCTTTGTGGAGCTTCTGTGTCGATATAGTTGCTTTAGATTGCAGATCTCCCTTCTCTCTTCCTCTCTTTCTGTGTGTCTCTGTCTCTCTCGCTCTCTGGTTGTCGTAGTTTATCTTCTTTCTTTTTTCCGTTATTTTCTGTAGGAAAAAAAATTAGAAGCAAAGAGGAAATAAAGACAAGAAACTGATGGAGATAGGTTTAGCTGAGGCAGAATCGAAAGAAATTTTGTTTTTCTTTTACGAAAATTACGGCAGTCAAACGACGTATAAAGTATTAGCCCCGACAATTTTTGAATTGCTGGGCCAGCAAATTCGAAAATAGTTGTTACTTCGTCCTGCAATTAAACTGGTGACTCATAAAACTATTAGAAGAAATTTCAAAAATAGAAGAAGGTAAAGTCGATTTTGTTCAGGAAGTTCTGGTAAATCCTTTCTTCATCATCGATTTTGAGAAGGAAAAAGTAAGGCACACGTGAAATTTCTGACGTATTCTCGAGAAGAGCTCATGAGAAGGCATATCAAACGCGTTTACTCCATTCAATAAGAAAGTTCCGGTCAAGTACGTTTTCTATTGTTGAAAATAAGTTGAATTTTGCTGGTTGGGTGAGAAAAGATGAATTTAGTTAAAACTCTGAAAGGTAAACTCCGTCAAATGGAAAAATTCTACTCTCATATCGGCCTTGCCGTGCCCGACAAGATATGTTATGGGTGAAACTCTCAATGAAGCCTACCCGTAAATGTGGAATCTTGAGTCCGCTTTTGCCTCTTTCCTTTTTTACTGTTTTTTAGATTCTTTCCTTTGTCTCTCTCTTTCTTTCTCTGTGCTGACAAAAATGAAGCAAAATATTAGAATCTCGTCAGCAGCAACTGTTATCCATAATCGGGTTCGTTTTTCTTGGTATCTGATGCTTTGATTGAAAATCGAATGACAAGACAAAAGTCTATAGCCAATTTCACCTACATTAATGAGAATAACGGTGGTCGTGGACTGAAACGCTTTTAATGAGATTCTGAAAGACCCACAAAAAAGGGAATGGCACAAGAAAGTTGTTGTCAGGATTGTGGAAAGGTGCAGTAATGACAGATTTGCATCTGAAACCAAGCAGTCTTGAACGTTGCAATTTATATGGAGAATGTGTACCAATACTATGAGATTAATCAAGCTACTGAAGAATAACTGAAAAAAGAGGAACTAGCTGGCAGGAGTACTAGGAACATATCTGAGAAGCAAAATGGAGTTGGTAACAACACAAGTTTAGCAATCCAAAAAGATGTCTGCTGCATACCTGTTGCAAGAAATTTAATTGGATTGAGAGAGCACTTAGTTTTACTTCCCCCAAAAAGTTTCTGCCGCACTTCACTATGATTTTCAACTGTAGTAGATTAACTAGGCTTGGGATTGGCAGCACTTGCCTATTGGTCGGTCCATTTCATTTTCTTGGCTTGTCAGCAAAATTTTTATTTCATTGGACCATGTAGCATCAAGAATACTACTAAACTTCCATTGTTGTATGGTGTCCATGTGAAGACACTGTACTACTCCGGTTACTAGTGATCTTCCCTAAAAGATGGTAGGTTTATAGTAGTTGGTGTGAAATCTAACTTCAACTTAATTGGTTCTGAAATTTGTGCCCTTGTTTGGTTCTTTATTTCAAGACTTGAGTTAACCTTTTCGTCTATCTTCTTTGCAGGATTTGGTTGCGACACTGGAGCGGTTATCAATATTCTAGCCCATCGGGATGCAACACAGCGTGCTCTCATTCAACAAGAATACAGAACTATGTATTCCAGCGACCTTAACAAACGATTATCTTCAGAGCTCAGTGGCAATAACAAGGTATGTGGCAGCTTTTTGCTGGTTTCAAATTCATATTCCTTATGCTTATCCTTTTCACATTTTGTGTATGGTTGTGTCTTTGAAGTACTGACAGTTGGGTCCCTCTCTCTTTTCTTATGTAAATGTGCAAGTTCTATTGCACTGACAAATTCTGCAGTTATTTTGGTTCCCGTTTGGAGTTTTGAATTCTGATTTTATGTTTTTGCTTGGTATCAGAGAGCAGTTCTACTATGGATGCTTGATCCTGTAGCACGGGATGCTACTGTAGTGAGGCAGGCCTTGAGTGGTGACTTTATTGATCTCAAAGCTGCTACCGAAGTTATATGTTCTCGAACCCCATCCCAAATTCAGCAATTTAAACAAGTTTACTTTACTATGTTTGGTTCATACCTTGAGCAGGACATTGAATTTCAAGCCTCTGGGGATCATAAAAAGGTCATTTTCTTTCTTCTCTCTCTGTGGTTTTGTTGTTACTCTTAGTTCTCTGATCTCTGGCTTAATAGTTTTGCAGTTAAATTCACTTTTTATGCTCTTTTACGCCTTGATTTTTGTATACGATGAGTTCTTTAGTACCAGATAAATGGAATTCAAATTCCTTTAAGGCTCTGTTCAAAAATACCTGTGAAACTACCTTGTGGAGACCAAGTTTGTGTTAAATTAGTTTATAATTGGATCAATTTTTTTGCTATGTATTTCTTGGGTGCAAAAATGTACTCTATTTTGAAGTTGTTGCATCTCCAAGTCAATCTAGATTGCTAAATGAAACACGATCCATATTTTGTGTTGGGGTCCTTGACTTCTTTCAAAGGCTGTATCAACTTCCAGATTTTTATGTATAAAGGGGAATAAACAGTTGAATAATCAGAACTTAAGTCAGAATCCTTTAATGCCTCATCAATATCTTTTAATTATTGGGCTTTGTTGGGTTGTTTTGTTGGCTTGTGGGAAATGCATTTTAGCACCAGAACCTGATTCCCTGCCCCATTGTGAATGGGCAAAACCAAACCAAATTAATGTTCTTATTTGGATTTTCGGCATTTAAATAATGTGTCATGATGTTAATAATCTCCGTACAGTTGCTTCTCGCATATGTAACTAGACCACGCTATGAAGGTCCAGAACTTGATAGAGTGATGGTGGAGAAGGATGCAAAAGCTCTCTTTAAAGCTGGGGAGAAGAGACTGGGAACTGATGAGAAGACTTTCATACAGATTTTCAGTGAAAGAAGCAGGGCACATTTGGCTGCAGTTGATTCTGCTTACCATCACATGTACGGAAACTCGTTGAAAAAGGTTTGTCTATGGTGCAGTATTGAGCCATCTGTCATTTTACGTTCTTTGATTCAATGCTTAAGCACACTTAACTTATTGCAGGCAATGAAAAAAGAAACATCTGGGAACTTTGAGTTTGCTCTTTTGACAATCTTACAATGTGCTCACCATCCAGGAAAGTATTTTGCAAAGGTATCTAATCTATATCTTTCCTTGTTTTTGCCAATAATTTACTGATGTTCTCTGACGATGTAATGTAATAGGTACATCATAGAGTTTGAAGGATGCATATCGTTTCCTTCTATTTCCAAATATCTTGGCTTTAAGGTTTTATTCGATATTAAAATTGCATGCTTATAATTTACTTCTGAAGAGTTGTGATGGATGACAGTTTTGGGGAATTTGTCTTGTGCTTGTGGTCAGCTTAGAGTTAAGAGAATCTCTGGATCTAGGGTTTGGAATTTAGTAGAGAGGTTGATGCTTACAGATTGGTGGGTTATTTGATTGTTATTTAGAAGGGAAACATTTGGGCTTTTATGGTGTCAACATTTGAGGATAAAGACTTAATTTGGAGATGCAAAAGAGAGAAGAAAGGAGAACAGTTTGTGATTGTTCATTACCTCTGATTAGTGCCTGTAAATAAAACCTCTGATTTCACAGTGAGGAAGAAAAGGGTAGAGAAATGATGAAGATGCTAGGAAACTTGTCTCAACACTCAAAACTCTTGTTTGTTGTAATATCTTTTTCTTTTTCTTTTTCTTTTTCCTACATTAATATGTTAACTTTTACTTAACCTTCTAGAAATAGGACTTCTGGGTTAGCTACTTACAAATTCTTAATCAAACTCCTTAAAGAGACTCTCTAATTTTGTTAGAAGTTTTAGGATGATCTTCACCCAAACATAATCGGAATAGTAACCTACAAAAGTGAAATCACAGCCAGGAGTTGCATGGAGATTAGATCTTTAATGCATATGGAATCTTTTGTAGCCAAAGCAATGACCAAACTGTTTATTTTAGTCTGTGAATTCCAATGAATTGACTTCAAATCACGTAAGATGCATCTACATCTGATGCTGTATGCAAGCTACACACAGGATAGGTATTCCCAACTTTGTCTTGTATTTTTTAGAGGGATACAACGGTAGATCCTATAGTTGGATCTTTGATTCTCCTTACATTGACATGATCACTAAAAAAGAACTTCTTTCCACATTCAAGTCTTGGACGTGAGCAACACACGTGACAGACATTCACCTGTTTGTCTTTTATTCACGTTGAATGTTTGATTTTCTTCCCATTGACATTATCACTAAAGCAGAACTTCTTTCCACGTTCAAGTCCCCCAAGGAAGATTATAAGGTACACAGAAAGATACAGCATGTATTAAAGGTGAAATGGATTTTATTAGCCCTATGTTGCAGTAGATAAAAGCAATGAAATGCACTGTTGGAATTGCTCTTGTTTGTGAAGATTCCAAGCAAGACAGCATGCAGCAGTGGTCCTTGGAGAATATGATAGAAGTTTTCACTATAGAAACAGTATCACCTAGAACTTAAGGATGACAAGGTGAGCCAAAAAAAAAAAAGGATAGATGCCAAAGAAAAGCTTGGTGAAATGCATGACAAAGATGATAGAGCACTGGTAAAATAAGTTTGATTTTACTGCTATGGTTCAATTCAAGAAGATTTTATGTTGCTAAATCTTTCAGTTATTGATAATGTGATTCCATATGAATTTGTTTAGTTCGTGGAAGAGGAAGACTCTTAAAACATAAACCATTGATAATGTGATTCCATATGAATTTGTTTAGTTGGTGGAAGAGGAAGACTCTTAAAGCACCTTGTTGGTCAAAAAGCAAAAGTTTGTTGCAAAGTCTGGACAGCAGCTGTGTTTGGGAATTTATGGCTGCTTTAATAGTTTGTAGTGAGCATAAATATGTTGAGTTACGCATTTCTATAAGAACAGATAGTGGTTGATCTTGGTGTTGTAAAAGAGAGAAGAAGAGAGAAGAAGAGAGAAGAAGAGAGAAGTGTTTGTGACCCTTCAGAAACCATGAATGGTGGATGTGGACGATATTTATGCATGGTTAAGAAGAAAAAGAGAGCAAAAATATTCTATAATGCAACGATAAACTTTCCTCAACACTTAGAAATTCAATATTCTGTGTGAATGACATTGGCAACGAACCATAAACTATTTTAAGCTAGAGAAGACAATTTAGATAATTGAGTGTGAGTCCGAGTGAGTTGAGAACTTGTAATTTTACTTGTACACAACTTCCTCTTAGGACCATTAAACTCCTTCCTTTTGTTATTGAAAATCTCAGAACACTGTAGAACAAACATAAGGTAGGAGTTAACCCAAACATAAAGTTAGTGGAAGTAAAAAAATGAGATTTGATAAATGCCTATAGGTAACAATTCAATGACTACGACTAAAAGATATTTTGACCATGAACTCTTAAGTAGTTGGCCTTAAATATCATATAAGACTTGCCTCAATTTGGCGCTATTTTTAAATTCCAAACTAGAAAGTTTTTTAAGGGCCTAAAATTGAATGCTTGGGTTGTTGAAACTAGAGATGATGATTTAAACTTTAAAAGTCCAAGTTGATTGTTTGTGTTTTGGGTTTGGTTATTTGCATTATAGGCTGAGGAATCCATGCCTTAATGAAGGTTGAATAAGTGAGGAATGAAAATCCTGAGTAATAATACACAGCTAAAAGGAGCTGTGCTCTATAAAAGTTTATTTTTTATTTTTGGTTGGACTGCTCTATGGAAGTTTATTAATATAGAAAGAAGAAGAAATTCCAAAAGATTTTAACTCCTTCAAATGAAGTAGATATGGAGCTTCCAACATATCATTAATTAAAATACGATCTAAAAGTGTCATGATTTTAACTCAATCATCAACTACTGCATAAATGACCGTACTAATGTAGACAAATATGGAATCTAGTATTTAAGATGCGATACAAGTCTAGTGGTCTGGGCTAATGACTCTTAGTTTCTAACTTAACCACCTCATCCCTGTACTGTTGACAAAACCCACTTTGGCAGTACATCATCCTTCTCATGTAAGAACTTGTCCACAAGTACTTATCCAATTCTATAGGATTTGTCAATAAGTCTTCAATATTGACAGTGGAAGTATTGATGTTGGGAAGAAGCGGAACTCAATCTTGTGAAGCATTATTATAATATCTTGAAGGGCTTGACATTGATTAATCTTTTCTACTTGGAACTTTTTGTGAAAAAACTAAGAGGAAATCTTTCATTCTTTAAGACAACCTGCCTAAGATCACCATTGAAAACTCTACACATCACATCACTAAACATTCCTGGGTTTCGCATTTATGTTGCCAGTTTCTTAAAATTTGACATAGTCAGAAAATTACAACGCTCCTCTGCTGGAGAGAGTTTATTCCTCTTTCTGTGGCGAATGACAGCTTTTAAATTTCCTAGCTTAAAGTGCTTTTATGACCATCATGTATAACATACCTATCATACTAACAAGGTTTGTTAGGAAGGTGACACATCCTCAGTAGCTATATATCATACCAAACTGGGCTTTGATTACTCTTGCCCATTTAAAGTGAAACTTATGTTGACTCTTTACCGAGCATACTCTTGATGAGATTCAGTTCGAAATTTCATTATAAGATTTGGTGGAGCCTTAGAAATGTTGACGTGAAATCATCCTTTATCAAGAAACCTTTGGAGTAGAAAGAGCTCTTTGGATCAATGACTTCTAATCATTTTTTTGCCACAATTCCAATGTGCCATGTCACCTTCCTTTTTTAAATTCTGGGTCCTCAAATTCCTTACAAGTTGTTAGGTGAACAAATTTAGTACTTGAATCTATTCCCTACTCTACCCATATGTTGTAAGAACCAACTTGTCTACAGTTGATGTAAGAATCGGAGTTGTTAGCTTGACCTAGTTGATTTCCAACACAAGTAGGAATTGATTTTGTTGTATTTCTACTCAAGACTTTCAAGCTTAGAGCTAGTATCCCTATCATGTGAAAATTCAGTCTCAGAAGATGGGTAAAAGCTGTGCATCTCCACAAAGTTCTTTGCACTCTTAGCTAGTTTAGCCTTTGCTATAAGGCTAGTTGATTTTACTACTAATCCCCCATAACAAGTGCATTTCAATTTGTTCACATATTAGCATTCTTTAGCATAAGTTGCCACAAGTTTTTCTCAGGTATCTTAAGTATCATTGTGAAACATGATCTTGTAAAATTTTTCAGCATAGTCTATCGCAGTCTTAGAATCTTAGCAAAGCTTGTTAAATTCAGAAAAGGCCATTGGAGAAAAGCGATCCAGGAAGATTTTCCCCTTAAGCATAGACTGCTCTTTAGCTTGAGAAGAAATCTTAGACGTTCCCTTGCCAGATATCACATCTTGAACTTGATCCCCTTCTGCTGAAGTGTAGACTTTTCTGGGAGTTAAAAGAGTTTCTCAGCCACACTAACAACTCAAGGTCTTGGGTTGAAGATCACCATAGTTCTACTGTAAATCGATCTTTATGCAGTCTAATGACAGAACCTTCGTAGCCATGGTTCCCTGGGGTTTGCATTGGACACATTACTAGAAGATCAATAGCTTTATACCATGTCATTTAAAGCTTCTTGGCGTTCAAGTTGCATATTGAGTTGTCCAATCAAATGCTTGGAATTCATTCTCTTTCTTTTCTCATATCTCTCACCAGAAATTTTTAGTTTTCCTCCATTACATCATTTGAGAGACTATGTGAACATAGCCAAACAGCGTAGTGAAGCTCTGCTGTAGCCTATGAGATGGCTCAGATAAGAGGAAAGGAAAAAAATTTATACAACGGTAAACAACAAAGTGGAGCATGGAATTATGATCTATCAGATGTTAGGTATTGTATGATGATGAATTCTCCTAAATGTTTTGCATCTCCTCCATAGGAAATAGATGTATAACTTTCTTTGAAATACTAACACCTAGGTACGTCCATCCTTACCACAAAGCCTATAAACTTTTTATTTTCTCAATTTACCATCTCAAGTTTAAATTTTATCACCATTCTAACTCTGTTAGTTACTAGACATACAAAGCTGCCATTTTGGCACTGCATCAGGGGCCAATGGGGCACACCTATGATATGGGTTCCAAGGGATTTATCTTATTGGACACGGGTGTTCCTCACTACTTTGTGAGACAATGGATGGTTTTGTACTTGGACTTAAAAGTGGAGAGCTGTCCAAGCAGAACCAAGGAAGTGAACCAAGCCCAGCTGGCCTTTGTTATGCACTTGATGCGGGAGATTTTGAGGGTGTGGGTTTGATTAGGAAGAGTTCTCCTTCGAATGAAGTTGGATATTATGATGTGATCCTTGGCAATTAGTTCTTGTCGAGCCAAAGGGGGTTTCCTGCCACACTTCAGTGGTATGAAGCTGTTTCCATGCTGCAGGAAATTGAAAGGAGTGTTCTGGCATAGCCCTAAGGGTGAGAATGCTGGCTTATTCACGTGGGGTTGGTCTATGATAGGCCTAAGTTGATGTTGCTTACGGTTGTGCGGACCTTGTACCCATTCTGTACATTTAGTCGATTGTCATGTGATGACATGCTGTCGATCACACAAGGGTCTGACTTGATGCTTAGTCGGTGCAATGGGCAACACTATCACCAAAATTTAATCTTGGCACCATTAACACCCATGGACATGAGAGAGGCATGATTGCGTACTACATGGCTTCTGATTTGGTGGGCAAGGGGTGACTAGTGTTGTAACCATTTTGCTGAAGTTGACAGAATGTCAGTAATTGCTGGGCATTGGGTCAATGCTCAAGGCATAGATGGGGCATGCTCTGGCGAGCTATAAGCTTGTGCGCTCTGGGGGACAACAAGCATGCCAGGACAAGCTGGCAGGGACAAGGTCAAGGATAGTGCAGCATGCAGTGTAATAAACGCATGTGCATACGGATGGGATTTATTAGTCTGTTTTGCAATGCACCTTTGCCCTCTCACTATTCCAGGTATTTGGAAGTTGAAAATTCTGAAACCATACACTTAATGAAGCATTGCCCCAGATGACTGAACATGGCATTGCTCCTGCAGAGTGTGGAACAATATTAACTTTCTTTTTTGGATTGCACGATTAGTTTTATTCACGAGTATAAGTTAAATTTATACAATTGTTGCAAACTATTGAGGAAAATCCATCCGTCAAGTTCCATTTTTTTTTTCAGATTCTTCTTTGACATGCTGAAATTCTGGATTGAATTTTCAAATCTTGGAATGGAAATAAAAACTAGAAAATTTTTCAGGTTTTGCACAAGGCAATGAAGGGTTTGGGAACAGATGACTCTACACTGATAAGGGTAATTGCTACGAGGGCTGAGATAGATATGCAGTATATAAAGGCAGAGTACCACAAAAAATATGGAAAACCTTTGAACGACGCTGTGCACTCAGAGACATCGGGCAATTACAGGGCATTTCTTCTCTCTCTCTTGGGCCCTAGCCATTAGGCGAGATACAACTCCTGGGATCATGTAAATTGGCATATCAAGAGTCTTGTATGTAAAATTCATTTAGTCAGTGTGAGAATTTGGAAATCGACAGTCTTGGGAATGATAGAAAGATAGTGTCTCACTATTTCTTTGGCTGCAAAGGTTTGCTATGATTGTAAATATCTTCAGCTAATATGGTGTGGCAGCTTTCCTTAAATATTGCATTTGAGTAGGTGTGATTCATCTGAACTAAACAATATAATCTTTCCCCTGCTTGGATGCCAATATTATTGGAGCTCCTTTGTTTAGTTTCTTTTGATATCCATAGATAAGAATTTCTGCAAGAAAAATGAAAACGATGTCAAATAATCATCATTTTAGTCATCATTATATGATATGATGTTTATGAGTGGTGAGAGTTAATAATGTGGCATAATGTATTTTGTTATAAGATAGATATGTCGATTCTACCTAGTTTAGTGAACTTCATAATAAATCAATTCACTTTACTTGAGCAACACAAATAAATTCAGTTTCACATGGTAAACATCCCTTTATTTGAAGCTTCAATATGAAATCAATCTAATCAACTCTATATATGAACACGCATGCCTTACATACATACAAAGGTAGATACTTTCATATCACAATCTTCTTTAATGACTTCTGTGAATGCCAAAATCGTTCGTAAAAATTACTGCTGGTTTGCTTACTGACAATTTAAGGGATACTCAGAACTAAAGTGATTTTTTTCTACTTTTTATCAATGAATTTTTCTTTTATCTTTCTTGTACATGTTAAATTGACTCAAAATCTATTCCATCTCCTAGACATATATATATACCCACACTAAAAAAGTTATAGTTTTCTTCAATTATTTGTAAAAGTCGAAAACATTCTTAATTGTTAAAGTAGTTGTTTACCCATTTTACTTTGGGGATGGTCAAGGAAAGATGCTTCTTTCAATGACACCTACTTCTCACTTTTTCTTCTTTAATTCTTTTTCTTTTATCTTTTTGGTATGTGTTAAATTAATTCAAAGTTTAACCTACTTATCGAGACAATCCTGGTTATAGATAGACACATACTAATATACATCTTCTTCAGCAATACTAAAAAAGCTGAATAAAGGGACTAATTTGATGGAAGACATTATTGAAAGATATTGAATATGATTCTTGTATCCCAACAAATAACTTAATTTAGGCTAAACCCAAAGATCAATTTATTAACTATCCCTAACTTATATCTGATTTTTTTTCTTTCTCCATATAGATTAAGTGCCCAGATTATTGTTTTCCAATTAGTGATGTAGTGTTATTTTATTAGTAGTTTTTAATTTCGTAGTCTGATTAGCATATGGCATACATATTGATTTGTTTTAACTAAATGTTAAGCGGACGCTATGAAGGTGTGTCCCTCGAGTTGTTTAGCAGAGAAAGTTGGTATGCAGAATTTTTTAAATTCACATCCATGATTCACTTAAAAAATTTAAATTCTTCCAGGTAGAAAATAGACCAGCTAACTTCTAGGAAAATCTAGTGTCATCCTTTTCCTTCTTTGGTAGTCCTGTTTCTTTTTCCTTTCATTAACGTGGCTTGAGTTTTAGCAAAAAGGTATCCGTTTATTTTGAGAATAAAATAAAAAGAGTATGATGAACATTGTCCAAATCCCCGTGCAGATAACATAGTAACAGCAAAAATTAAGCCATTCGCCTGACAGAGCTGGCCTAATAGTCGTGAGTGTAGGAGTTGTATGATGGGAGGTAGAAATTTCAGATTATAATCTTCTTTCCCAGTGAAACCTTTTCCGATTATCATAAACTCAGTCTGTTCGGAAGGCCATGGTTTTAGCCATGGTTATTATATCTCATCAGTGCCTTCTTTAGGCGGTGATGTTATTCCTTTCCTTGGTGGTGTTGGATTTTGCGGTTCTTCAAGCTGAAAAGCTCGGTATCGAGGGATAGTGAAGTTGTAGAGAGAGAAAAGGATAGGAAGTCTAACAAAAAGGACACGTGAGCTATATTCTTATTTAGCTGGAGCTTCTACAACTTAAGCAAACACGGACCTCTCTTTACATATTTGTAACAAAAGGGTGAGAAGGTCCTTTAAATACATTACTTGCACTTCACGCTCATGTAACTCTCTTTCCTTGAAGTTTCCTTTAGAACTCAAGCTTGACCCAAGGGAAGCTTGACACTTGCTTTCCTTGAAACTTCTCCATCTTATCACCTTTGGTTTCCTGTGTATTTTCCACAAGGCAAATCATTCCTTCTGTTGATTCGCCTATTATCATCTGAGGCTTCATAACTTCACTTGCAGTGGTCATTATAACTTTTCCTTTGGCTAATATTTGGGAGTCTGAACCTTCCTGGTATTTACTGAAGGCTGAGTTGGCAGATGGTATGTTTACATCCACATTTATGAGGCAGTCTTGCATTATTACATCAGTTGAGTAGGAAGACTTCTTTGCTAGAGGATCAGGATACTTGATTTCATGATCAGGAGATAGGATAGGTTCATTAAATGCATCTTGGTACTCAGTTTCGTTGAGATCGATTTGCATGGATGGAGAGCTTCTTGTGCTTTTGCTGGACGTACCAAAGAGGTTCTCTGAGGCAGCTTGAAGGGCTTGGATGTTTCTAGACTAGTTGTATCCTGGAAGGGCCGAGGATGTGGACATTGGATAAGTAGAGAATGCAGCGACTAGTTGTGCTAGAATTGCTTGAGGTCCGTCAAGTACGATTCTTCCAACAGCCCCCCGCAAACTTGGCTGGCACTCAACCAAGTTTGAACCTGAAATGGAGGAAGAGTGCCTTGGGTAGTGCCTTAGTGAGGATGTCAACTGGTTTCTGATCGGAAGGAATATGCACTATCACAATAGCACCCTGAGCTACTTTTTCTCGAACAAAGTGGTAGTCAACTTTAAGGTGTTTGGACCTGTGTTGGAATACATGCTTGGTGGTGAGAAAAAAGGCACTGAGATTATCACAGTAGAGCTTCACGAGGGAGAAATGGCTGACGCCTAGATGGCGCATCAAGTGAAGTATCCAAACAGCTTCTGCATTGCCGGCAGCGAGTGCTCTATACTTGGCTTTAGTGGATGAACGGCTGACAGTAGGCTGGCACTTAGAAGACCAGGATATGAGATTGCTGCCAATGCGTAAGAGATATCCAGTGGTAAAATGGCGAGTTGTGGGACATCCTGCCCAATCTGCGTCAGTGAAGCCAATGAGGGAGGCATGGCTATCTTTGTTGATTTTTAGGCCAAGCCCGATTGTCCCATATAGGTAATGTAAAATTTGTTTGAGTTCAAAGAAATCTTGCACAGTGGGTTCGGTCATGCGTTGGCTTAGTTTGTTGACTGAGAAGGCTAGGTCAGGCCGAGTAAGGGACAAGTATTTTAGGGCCCCTATCAAACTGCGAAATAGTGAGGGTTGTGCAAATGAAGTCGATCTGTTAGGTATGGCAACAGGTTTTACAACCATGGGTGTACTTAGAGGCCGACAATGACTCATCTCAACTTTGTGAAGGATGTCCATAGCATAGTGCGACTGAGTAAGAGTGATACCATCTGGTTCGTGAACCACGTGCACACTAAGAAAGAAGTGAAGCTGTCCAAGATTTTTAACAGGGAAGGCAGCACCTAGTCGGTCTGCAAACGCAGTCATTTTAGTGAGGCTATTTCCGGTAAGTATGAGGTCATCGACATAGACCAGTAGCCACATAAGAACACCATTTTGCTGAAACACAAAGAGAGATAAGTCGTGTGGAGAGCACACGAAGTCCTATTCGAATAGAAAACTAGACAGTTTGTCAAACCAGGCTCGTGGAGCCTGTTTCGAGCCATAGAAGGCTTTGTTGAGTTTACAGACATGAGAGGGATACCTAGGGTCATGGAAATCGGGCAGTTGTTCCATATACACGGTCTTGGACAGATTACCATGTAGGAACGCGTTGTCAATATCATATTGACGGAGTTCCCAGCCTTGTATGGTATCTAGGGTGAGAACCACACGGATGGTTTTAGGGCGAACAACGGGGCTGTAGGTTTCTAGGTAGTCCACACCCAGTTCCTGATGAAAGCCTTTTGCCACGAGTCATGCTTTTAGGCGTTCCAGTGAACCATCGGCAGCCAGCTTGGGTTTGAACACCCATTTGCTTCCCACGACATTCATGGAGTCATTACGTGGGACTAGGTTCTAGGTTTGGTTGTGAAGTAGGGCAGCCATTTCTTGTTTCATGGCCATACGCTAGCCAACATGTTCAAGTGCTCGGTTAATAGATGTGGGAATATGAGGGATGAAGGTGGAGGTTACAAGTGCATACCGAGGATTTGGCCTTTGAACTCCGACTTGGCTATGGGTGGTCATTGGATGAGAGTGAGGTGGGATGGTTTGTGGTGAGAGAGAGGTAATTGGAGGTTCACGGCTTTGAGAGGATGTGTTTGTAGACTCGCTTGGTGCCTCAAAGGGTGCTTTAAAAGGTTCTTGATTGGCCGAGGAGGTGGTGTTGGTGTTAGGGAGGTTAAGCTCGGTGAGATCATCAAAATCTAAATTTAACGGTGATCCTGAAATGTTGGGGTTTGTTGGTTGCATGGAGATAGGGTTTGATTGCACGGAAGTAGGAGTGCTTGTTCGGCTGACGTCATGGGAGAGGCCTTCGGTACATGGATGTTTTGTCTCTGGATTTTGAGTTGGATGTGGCCAGAGTTGGGGTGTACGTTTTTCTTGATCTGGATTGTGATCAACGCTTGATAACTCTATTTTTATAGAGTTATTTTACCTAATTTAAATAATAAATTATCTAATATTTATGAGAAAATATTTGAATTCCTCTTTATTTACTTAAATTTGTCTTGTTTATGTAGCATAAGGAGGCATGAAGAAAAAGGACAAGCATGGAGAACCTGGTACTTATTATATGGCAAAAGATGGTCAAATTATCAAGGTGAAGGAAATCAAGATGGGCTTAGGCTTGGGCTTTGGATAATTGTTATTAGATTTTTATTGTTATTGGTTTTTTAAATAATTAGAAAACCTAGTCCTATTAGGAGTCCAAAGCCTAATTAATATAGAAGTCTAAAACCTAATTGTATTGGGAATCCAAAACCCAATGCTATTAGGATAAGGAGAAAGTTCTAGATCCCAGACCCTATATAAAGGAGGAGCCCTGCATAAAAGGAGGAGGGAGAAGGAAGAGAGAAAAGAAGTTGCCGTTGAAACCAAGGAGGAAATTGAGCATAACTCAAGAGAGAGGCCAAGAATTCAAGATTTCTTGAAGAGAAGACAAAAAGGGTGACAGACTTCTTGTTCTTGGATTCAAGATGCCTTCTTTGTTTTTTATTATTGTTCTTCCTCATTATTTCATTATGTTCTAAACTTCTTTTGTTAGAGCGAAGATGTAGCCTAACTATGATGATGTGAATCCTATAAGTTTTATGTTTTACAAGATAGTTTATTTATGTGAGTTATATATTATTATGCTTAATGCTTTTAAGTGATTGGCCATCACTTGAATGATTTGATGTGTATGTTAGAGACTGAAAGGTGATAATATGCAATTGCTTCTTATAATATATAACCATGAATTAAATATGGATAGACATATACCATGTTATTTGTGTGGCTTTTGGTGATAAGATGATCGAAAGATTTATTGTAAACCAAGAATATTCACAGATCCTAATGCATTTGGTTTGTTTCAATTCACATATAGAGATATAGTGAATTAATGAACTAAATAGGTTTACTATACCTAGACATAGGATAGTAAATAAATTAGGAAATTCCGCCATCACATAGATAATATCATTCTTGTAGGCATAAACTATGGAAATTCATATCTAGTAGTTATGGTGAAATCGGAAGCTCTAACATGTGTCTCATCTTGATTTTTCCTACTTGGATTCAATTTTAATTAGTCTTGAGTTTTCGTTTTAGAAATTTTAAATTTTAATTCATCTTTAACAATATTTTGATTTGCTAGATAAATTTTAGGATTAATTCATCATTAGTACTTAATTAGTTTAGTATTCACCAATCTTCGTGGGACGATATCTTTCTTATCATTATATTACTTGTTCGACATGTTCACTTGCATCTAAATTTCACCGAACAAGTTTTTGGCGCCGTTGCCGGGGATTGGTTGTTTTACTACTCATTAATATTAATACCGAATAATTCTAAGTTTAATCTAGTTTTTATTTTCTTTAAAAAAAAAACGATTTTTTTGTTTTGTTAGATTTTATTTTTGCTTTACTTTATTATTGTTATTTTTACATTAAAAAAATTAATTAAAAAAAAAATCAATCATTTTTTTTTAGTTGCTACTTTTCAGGATTGTTACAGACGTGCATGACCCGTAGCCAAAGAGAACAACTTGTTAATCTTGACCCAGAAATTGAACGCACAGTCAGAAAGCAATGAAAGGAACTAAGAGAACAAAGAAGTGAAGCTACGAAAATGGCAGAGAATGATGATTCACGCAAACTTCTAAAAGAATATGTTGCACCAACAGTTCAGGGTGCCACATCAAGCATTAAAAGGCCTACAATTCAAGCAAACAGCTTTGAAATCAAGCCAACACTCATTCAGATGCTTCAAAATTCTATGCAATTTAGTGGGCTACTAAATGATGATCCAAATGCTCACATTGATGCTTTTCTTGAAATCTGTGACATGATTAAATACAATGGAGTCACAGATGATGCTATTAGATTAAGGCTATTCCCATTTTCTTTAAGAGACAAAGCTAAAAGTTGGCTTTCTTCTCTTCCTGCAGGATCAATTGCAACATGGGATGATCTGGCTCAGAAATTTCTTAGTAAGTTCTTTCCTCCAGCAAAATCTGCAAAAATGCGTAACGATATTACCGCTTTTATGCAGATGGACAATGAATCATTGTATGAAGCTTGGGAAAGATTCAAGGAGCTTTTAAGAAAATGTCCACAACATGGACTACCTATATGGTTACAAGTACAAACTTTCTATATTGGGTCTAGTACAAATCTTCGTTTTATGCTTGATGCAGCTGTAGGAGGGGCTTTGAACAATAAGACACCAGAAGAAGCATATGATCTTTTGGAGGAAATGGCAAATAATAGTTATCAATGGCCTACTGAGAGGTCACTAGTGAGTGAGGAAAGCTAGTGGAATTCATCAAGTGGATGCTTTCACTGCAATGTATGCACAAATTGAAAAACTCAACAAGAAAATAGATAATCTAAGTGCTCTAGTCATGAGGATTCAGAACATATTATGTGATCATTGTGGTGAAGGACATGCAAGCATAGATTGCCAAGTAGGTAACACCTTTGCACAGGGTAGCGAAGATGCTAATTATGTTGGAAATTCAAATAGGCCACAAAATAATCCATACTCCAACACCTACAATCCGGGATGGCGTAAGCATCCAAAGTTTTAATGGAGTAATTCTAATGCAATGAGGCCACCACCAGGGTTCAAGCAACCAGAAGAAAAGAAGCCTAACTTAGAGGAAATGGTTGCCAAGATGTTACAAAACAACGAAACAAGAATGCAAAACCAAGAAGCTTCAATTCAAAATTTAGAGGTGCAAATAGGTCAGTTGGCTAATATGATTTCTAGAAGACAACAAGGTTCATTGCCGAGTATCACAGAGAAGAATCCTATAGAAGATGCAAAGGTAATAACCCTGAGAAATGGCAAACAAGTGGGAAAAGATGACGTTGAGAAGGAAAATGTCAAGGATAAGGAAGATGATGTTAGCACACAGCCTGAGGAGGCAACCAAGAGGACATTATTCCCTGATAATCCCAAGCCTTATGTGCCTCCTGTTCCATTTCCTCAGAGACTCCAGCAACATAAAATAGATAAGCAGTTTTCTAAATTTCTTGATGTATTTAAAAAATTACATTTTAACATTCCTTTTGCAGATGCAATAGCTCAAATGCCTAGTTATGCCAAATTTCTTAAAGAGATATTGAAAAACAAAAGGAAGTTGGAAGAGTATGAAACTGTGAAGCTAACTGAAGAATGCTCAGCCATCTTACAAAACAAACTGCCTCCAAAATTAAAAGATCCAGGGAGTTTTACAATTCCTTGTACTATTGGAGATTCTCACTTTGATAAGGCATTATGTGATTTAGGAGCCAGTATTAATCTAATGCCTTTTTCTGTTTTCAGGAAATTAGGAATGGGGAAGTGAAGCCAACCACGGTGTCCCTACAATTGGTGATGCGATTCGTGATGGGTTAAAGAGTGAGCTTCGGATCAAAACAAGAAATAAGAATTCCATGTTTGAAAATAGGGGATTGGAATAACAATGAAAGGAATTCAAGGTTATTCCAATCCCCTATTTTCAAACATGGAATTCTTATTTCTTGTTTTGATCCGAAGCTCACTCTTTAACCCATCACAAATCACATCAAGTGGTATTAAAGCTTAGGTTTTGGCGAGTGAGCTGTTGAAACAAAAATTTTGTTCTCATCATTCTCAATCTGTTGATAGCTTCGCCATGTCTCAAGAAGGAGATCGTTCTTCGCGTTCATCCTCACCCATTCCACCATGGCTGGCTATACAAATGGTGCAGAAAGGTGAACTCGAAAAGATGAAGCTTGAATTTCAAGAGCTCAAACTCTTACTTCAGCAGCGTTTACCACCACAACCAACCCAAGCACCCCACTCTATTCCACCACCACCCCAAGTATCCGTACCACAGCTACAAATGTCCATTCCACAAACATCACTCACTCAACCACCACCCCAACCATTTATACCTAAAAGACCAACACCACCTGGTTTCCAACGATTTAGGCCATACAGACCTCAAGATTCACCTTCACAATCACAGTCACCCAATGTACCCCCAACATATCAACCACCCTATGTACCCCCAGCTAGGAGAATTCTTGCACCTCTTCCCAGTGATACTGAATCTGATGTTGACTCTAGTGATGAAGGTATGGAAAGAAGAAGAAGGAGGAGACCAGAGGAAGATGATCGCAGCCTCCGCATAGACTTCCCTCAATTTGATGGTAGTCTAAACCCAGATGATTTCCTTGATTGGGTTTGCACTATGGAAAGAATCTTTGAATTTAAGAAATACAGTGAGGAGAAGAAATGCCAAGTAGCCATTCTCAAACTCAAAGATTATGCTTCCTTGTGGTGGGATAATACAAGGAAACTCAGGGAAAGAGATGGGCGAAGTAGAGTCAAAACCTGGGAGAAGCTTAAAAGGCTCTTAACTAAGCGATTTCTTCCCAGAGAATACAAACAGGAGCTTTATCACAAGTTGCACACTTTTAAGCAAGAGAAAAGAAGTGTTGGCGAATACATTAGAGAATTTGAGGAACTAATGATCCGGTGTGATACTCCTGAACCTGTAGAGCAATCCATTGCCCGATTTCTTGGAGGCTTAAATCCAGATATTGCTCAGATGGTTGATTTACAACCTTATTGCTTTCTTGATGATGTGTACAAATTGGCTGTCAAGGTTGAGAAGCAAAGGGCTGCCTCTAGGACAAAGTATTTCAACAAGGGAGATTATACTCAGAAGACTGCCTCAAACAACACCAAATATGGTTCTTCTAGTCAAACTCCCAAAGAACTGGACAAGGCTAAAAATGTGGAAACCAATCATGGTCAGAGTTCTCGGGCCACTTCTTTCAAAAATGAACGATCCCAAGCTAGATGCTATAAGTGTCAAGGAATTGGTCACCTTCAAGCCAATTGCCCTAATCGAAGGGTAATGACGATGAAAGAATGGGAAGAAATTGGAGAAGTATACCAGGAGGAAGAATTGTTGGAAGAAACCGAAGAGGGAGATGACAGAGCTGACCCAGATTCTGGTGAGCTTTTGGTCATTCGTCGTACTCTCCTTTCAAAGCTTAGTCCTCAAGATGAGCAGAGAGAAAACATTTTTCAAACAAGGTGTACCATTGGGGGCAAGGTATGCTCTATGATAATTGATAGTGGGAGTTGCACTAATGTCGCATCCACAACACTAGTCGAAAAACTGAAACTGTCAACCTCCCCTCATCCCCAGCCTTACAAGCTGCAATGACTGAGTCAGGGAAATGATCTTCAAGTAAAGAGGCAAGTTCTAGTTTCTTTTTCCATTGGGAAAAATTATGTTGATGAAGTCCTCTATGATATTATTCCTATGGAAGCTTGTCACTTGTTACTTGGGAGACCATGGCAGTATGATAGATTCGCAAAGCATGATGGGAGAAGTAACACTTATGCAGTACAGATGAATGGCAAGCAAACCACTTTCACTCCCTTAAGTCCATCCCAAATCCATAAGGCCTTAAGTCCATCCCAGATCCATAAGGCCTTAAGTCCATCCCAGATCCATAAGGCCTTAGCCCAGAAAGAAAAGATCCAGGACAACTTGTTCATCACCCAAGCTAAACTTGAAAAGGCCATCCTCAAATAGAAGCCCATATATGCCATACTTATGCTGGAAAAAAATTTTGTCACTACAGAGAGTACTCCCCACCCAAAGGTTCTACCACTTTTATCTGAATATGAAGATGTCTTCCCTACTGACCTACCACCTGGCCTTCCACCTATCAGAGGCATTGAACATCAAATTGACCTTGTCCCAGGGGCTTCTCTACCCAACAAACCTGCCTATCGTTGTAATCCTGAAGAAACAAAGGAATTACAAAGGCAAGTGGATGAGCTGATGAGAAGAGGATATGTTAGAGAAAGCATGAGTCCTTGTTCAGTCCCAGCGCTCCTGGTTCCCAAGAAAGATGGCAGTTTCCGGATGTGTGTTGATAGTCGAGCCATTAACAACATTACAATCAAGTATAGGTATCCTATCCCTAGACTTGATGATATGCTGGATGAAATTCATGGAGCTATAATCTTTTCCAAGATTGATTTGAGGAGCGGATACCACCAAATTCGTATGCGGGAAGGAGATGAATGGAAAACTGCATTCAAGACTAAAGGAGGCTTATATGAATGGTTAGTGATGCCTTTTGGATTATCAAATGCTCCCAGCACCTTTATGAGGCTAATGAATGAGGTACTTAGACCATATCTTGGAAAATTCGTAGTTGTTTACTTTGATGATATTCTGGTCTATAGCAGAAGTATTGATGATCATGTGGAGCATCTAAAGAAAATCTTTGGCTTGTTGAGGGAACAAAAACTTTATGCAAAAATGGAGAAGTGTGAGTTCCTGAGTTCAAGTATAGTATTTTTGGGATATGTAGTTTCTCAACATGGCATTGCAGTTGATCAATCAAAAGTGGAGGCAATCAAGTCCTGGCCAATTCCAAAAACACCCACCGAGATTAGGAGTTTTCATGGTTTGGCTTCGTTCTACCGAAGATTTGTTCCTCATTTCAGCACAATCATGGCTCCAATCACTGAATGTATGAAGAAGGGACAATTTGAATGGAATGAATCTGCCAGTAAGGCCTTTGAGGTAATCAAACAGAAGCTTTGTTCAACTCAAGTTCTTGCCTTACCTGATTTTGATAAATTGTTTGAAGTTGAATGTGATGCCAGTGGTGTGGGAATTGGGGTTGTTCTGATTCAGTCCAAGAAACCCTTGGCCTATTTTAGTGAGAAGTTAGCAGATGCTAGAAAGAATTACTCAACTTATGACAAGGAGTTCTATGCAATTATTCGAGCTCTTAATAATTGGAGCCACTATCTCCGACCAAAACAATTTGTTCTTCACTCAGATCACCAAGCACTCAAGTATTTGAATAGTCAACACAAGCTCAACCCAAGACATGCTAAATGGGTAGAATTCCTTCAATCATTTACTTTTGTTTCCCATTACAAACCAGGAACTACTAATGTTGTGGCTGATACTTTATCAAGAAGGTATTCTTTGCTGACCATTTTGGAAGCAAGGGTACTCGGATTTGAAATTATGAAAGAGCACTATGCAAAAGATGAGGAGTTATTTCCTATCCTAACAAAATGTGCTGAAGGAGCTCGTGGAGAGTATATGACACAAGAGGGCTATTTGTTCAAGGGCAACCAGTTATGTGTTCCCAAGAGTTCCTTTAGGGAATTGATAATCAAAGAGACTCATGAAGGGGGTCTAGCTGGTCATTTTGGAATGAACAAAACATTGGAGATCCTTAAGGAACATTTCTATTGGCCCAAAATGCAAGGGGATGTTCATTCCTTCATTTCTCGTTGTGCCACATGTTAGAGAGCCAAGATGCATTTCAAGCCTGGTCCCTACACTCCATTACCAGTCCCGCATCAATCGTGGGAAGATCTCAGCATGGATTTTGTTGTAGCCCTCCCCCGAACACAAAGGGGAAAGGATTCAATCATGGTGGTTGTTGATCGGTTTTCAAAGATGAGCCATTTCACTCCCTGCCACAAAACAGATGATGCAACTCATATCGCAGATTTGTTTTTCAGGGAGATTGTGAAGCTACATGGTGTGCCAAGAACAATCGTTTCTGATAGAGATACTAAGTTTTTGAGCCATTTTGGAGAACTTTATGGGCCAAGCTTGGTACGAAGCTACTATTCAGTACCTCTCACCACCCCCAAACAGATGGACAAACAGAGGTTACCAACCGAACACTAGGGACACTTTTGAGAACCTTAGTGAACAAGAACCTAAAGGTTTGGGACATCAAGCTTGCACATGCAGAATTTGCCTACAATCGAGCACCAAGTGCTACAACTGGTCATTCACCATTTGAGGTAATTTATGGCATTAATCCGATTACTCCTATTGAGCTATCATCTTTGCCTCTTGATACCCAAATCAATTTTGATGCGACTGAAAGAGCCAAATTGATGAAGAAATTCCATGGAGAAATTCGAAACCAGATTGAAAAGGCAAATGAAGTTTACAAAAAGAAGGCCAACAAGCATAGAAAACCATCAATTTTTCAACCAGGGGACCTCGTGTGGGTACACTTAAGAAAGGAAAGATTCCCAACAAAAAGGAGGAGCAAGATAGCGCCACGGGCTGACGGACCATTCGAAGTAATTGCGCGAATTAATGATAATGCCTACAAAGTGGATCTGCCCAATGACTTTGGGGGCGTCTCAGCCACTTTCAATGTGGGAGATTTATCTCCATATATAGATGTCTGTGATCCTTCGGATTTGAGGACAAATCCTCTCCAACCCGAAGAGAATGATGTGAACAAGCTCATTTGTAAGACACAACAAAGAGATTTGAGATTAAGCTTGTTTGAAGAGAAACCTAAGTGTTTCATCTTTGTTTTCAAATTCCAGTCTTGCTCTTCAATTTCATCCTTTATATTCTTGCACTTAAATTCCAGCTCTTACATTCTTGTTCTTAAATTCCAGCCTTTATATTCTTGCACTTAAATTCCAGCTCTTACATTCTTGTTCTTAAATTCCAACGTTTATATTCTTGCACTTAAATCCCAGCTCTTACATTCTTGTTCTTAAATTCCAGCCTTTACATTCTTACTTTAATTTCCTTGTCTTTCCTTTTCAGCTTTTATCTTATGCCACTTTAAATTCCTTGCCATTTATATTTCCGTTCTTCATATTACAATCTTTAAGTTTCTGCCTTTCAGTTTCCAATCCATAATATTCCTTACTATTTCATTGTTCATACGTGTTCTTAATTTCGAGTTTTCACTTTGAATCCTTTACATTCCAATCTTAATATTCCAGTCTATCATTTTTCTATTATCCATTTCCTGCCATTTGCATTTTTTTTTCTTATATTTTAAGTTCTCAGTACTACAATTACTATTCAATACTATTCATTACTATTCATTACTATTCATTACTATTCATTACTATTCATACCTTCTTCTTATTTCTCTAGCTTTTGCTCAAAATCCCTTTTATCCTAACCTTGAATTCCTTTCATTGTTATTCCAATCCCCTATTTTCAAACATGGAATTCTTATTTCTTGTTTTGATCCGAAGCTCACTTTTTAACCCATCATGAATCGCATCAATTGGTTGATCGATCAATCAAATATCCAAGGGGCTTTGTTGAAGATGTATTGGTGAAAGTTGACAAATTCATTTTTCCTGCAGATTTTATAGTACTTGACATGGAGGAAGACTTTGAGGTACCACTTATCTTAGGTCGACCTTTTCTAGCAATAGGAAGAGCTTTGATTGATGTACAACAAGGGAAGTTAATCTTAAGAGTTCAAAATGATTCTGTCACTTTTAATGTTTTTACTGCTATGAAACATCCCTCTGATGATAGTTCTTGCTTTAGGGTTGAGACAATTGATAAGTTTGTGAATAAGATCTTTCAGGAAAAAGCTTTCAAGGATCCACTTGAAGCATGCTTGGTTCACCCAAAGAATGAGGAAATTGAAAGTGAAGAGATACAGGAGTATGCCAATCTCATGGAAGCAAATCCACCACATTCACAGCAAAAGGCAACAAAGTTTGAGGAGTTGGGACAACACATGACAAAACCTAAGCCATCGATTGAAGAGCCTCCAACTCTTGAACTCAAGCCCTTACCTTCCCATTTGAAATATGTTTATTTAGATGAAGTTTCTACCTTGCCAGTAATCATATCTTCTTCTTTGACAGAATCAATGGAAGAGAAACTACTTCGAGTGTTGAAAGAGCATAAGGGAGCAATTGGATGGAAAATAGCTGATATCAAGGGAATTAGTCCTTCACTCTACATGCACAAGATTTTGATGAAAGAGCAGTACAAACCTACTATTCAACCTTAGAGGTGATTGAATCCAAAGATGCAAGAAGTGGTGAAGGCTAAGGTAATCAAGTTACTTGATGCAAGGATCATTTATCCCATCTCAGACAGTCCCTGGGTAAGTCCTGTGCAAGTTGTGCTAAAGAAAGGAGGTATGACTGTTCAAAGAAATGATAATAATGAACTAATTCCAACTAGGACAATTACTGGATGGCGTGTGTGTATAGATTATAGAAAACTGAATGATGCTACTAGAAAAGATCATTTCCCTTTACCATTTATTGATCAAATGTTAGAAAGACTTGCAGGACATGAATTTTATTGCTTTCTTGATGGATATTCAGGGTATAATCAAATTCACATTGCACCAAAAGATCAAGAGAAAACCACTTTCACTTGTCCTTATGGTACCTTTGCTTTTAGAAGAATGCCCTTTGGTCTTTGTAATGCACCAGTAACTTTTCAGAGATGCATGATGGCCATTTTTTCTGAGATGGTTGAAAAATTTATTGAAATTTTCATGGATGATTTTTCTGTATTTGGCTCATCATTTGACATTTGTTTAAATAATTTAGCAAAAGTCTTACAAAGGTGTAAGGAGACTAACCTTGTGTTGAATTGGGAGAAGTGTCATTTTATGGTGCAGGAAGGAATAGTGCTTAGGCATAAGATATCCAAAAAAGGACTAGAGGTTGATCGAGCTAAAGTGGAGGTCATTGCAAAATTGCCCCCACCAACATCAGTGAAACTTGTTAGAGGATTTTTAGGGCATGCAAGATTCTATAGGCGATTCATAAAAGATTTTTCTAAAATCGCTAGACCTCTTTTAAGTTTGTTGGTTAAAGATGTGAAATATAACTTTTCTGATGAATGCTTACAGGCTTTTAACACTTTAAAGGAAATTCCGCCATCACATAGATAATATCATTCTTGCAGGCATAAACTATGGAAATTCATATCTAGTAGTTATGGTGAAATCGGAAGCTCTAACATGTGTCTCATCTTGATTTTTCCTACTTGGATTCAATTTTAATTAGTCTTGGGTTTTCGTTTTAGAAATTTTAAATTTTAATTCATCTTCAACAATATTTTGATTTGCTAGATAAATTTTAGGATTAATTCATCATTAGTACTTAATTAGTTTAGTATTCACCAATCTTCGTGGGACGATATCTTTCTTATCATTATATTACTTGTTCGACATGTTCACTTGCATCTAAATTTCACCGAACAAGTTTTTGGCACCGTTGCTAAATATTTCTTGACTGTCCGGCCGGATCATTAATTGCTTGTCCTTCCTTCTTGATGGAGATGTATCTTCCAAGTTATTGCTCCGGCATGATCTTCACATGGTGTATTTTCGGCATGTTCTAGGTCCTGGTGTTGAACCAAATTTGGAGTGCACGGGTTTTCTTCTTGGCTTGACACATGGATATTTTCCAAAGGTAAGTGTTTTTCCCGTGGAGTGAGATGACTTGTCTTGTCTTCCTGCAATTTGGAGTGATTACCAGAGAATGGGAATACATGCTCATTAAATATCACATGTCATGAGATAAAGATGCGATGAGAGTCAAGGTGCAGGCATTTATATCCTTTGTGTCTTGTACTATATCCCATAAATACACATGGAAAGGATTTGGTGGTTAGCTTATCTGTTAGAGTGGTCCGAAGGCATGGAAAGCATTGTGATCTGAACACTCTTAGGCTATGATAGTTAGGTGTTTTACCATACAGTTTCTCAAATGGTGATTTATTTCCAAGGATGGGAGAGGGCAGTCTATTGATTAAGTATATTGTTGTTAGGAAGGCTTCAACCCAATATTTTTTTGGGATATTGGCTTGTATCATCATAGATCTTCCTAATTCAACAATATGTCGATGTTTTCTTTCTACAATTCTGTTCTATTCGAGAGTGTAGGGGCAGGAAAATTGTTGTATAATTCCACTTTCTTTCATAAAGCGTTCAAGCTCCTTGCTCATGTATTCTCCTCTGTTGTTTGACTGGAGAACTTTGAGTTTTGTGTCAAATTGTCTTTCTGTCATGGCCTTAAAGTCTGCAAATATTTGGTAAAATTCTGACTTTCTTTTCATAGGATATATCCAAGTGAACCGTGTGCATTCATCGATAAAAGTTACTTAATATAAGTAACCTTGACATGAAGGGGTAAATGACGGTCCCCACAGATCACTGTGTACTTTTTCAAATGGTACTAGTGACTTGTTAGAGGATGATAAAAAGGACAGACGATGACTTTTGCAAGAGAGACAAACAGAACAAGAAGTAGGGATACTTCCATTTATTGTAATAAGTTTGGTTACTTGCAACTGCTTCAAGGTTCTAAAGTTGGTGTGCCCCAGACATCTATGCCAAGTGCTGCCATCGGTGATTCTTTGATGAGTTGAGAAATATGCCTCTGTTTTTTCTGAAGTGGTAACACGTAGATATCTCCTTTTCTATGGCCTTGGATGAGGTTTTCCTGTGTGATCAGATCCTTTACCACAAAGGAATTTTGGTTAAAAATAACTACGCAGGGATAATCATCAGTTAGTTTTGATATTGATAAAAGATTTTGTTTCATTTATGGTGCTACCAGAACTGAGTTAAGTTGGATTCGTCCATTTTTTAGTGACGTTGTTCCAATTTTTATGATTGTTATTTGCTGTCCATTTCCGATCATGATGGAATCTGGTCCTGAATAATGTTTCGAGATTTGAAGTTTACTTGGATCATTTATTATGTGGGCTGGCGCTCCAGAATCTGCAACCCATTCTTCACTTGGAGGTTCATATATTTAAAGTGTCACGAGAGCCTTGGGTATTTCTTCAGTTTGGAAGGTATGATCAAAACGTCTCCAGCATTTAAGTGCTTAATGACCTTTCTTACCACAGATTTGGCAAGTGGGTCGTGTTCCAAGATTTCCAATGTTACCTGGTAACTTTGCTTCCTCATCCATTCGGTTTTTATTTGGTAAGGTTCCCTTTTGTCCTACTGCTGAAGGGGAAAAACCTCTTCTTTGAGAGATAAAAGAGGGTGAAAAACCTCTTCCTTTATTGCTCCTTCCTCTTCGAAAATTTCTTTGTGCAGTGAAGGCAGTATGTTCATTTGGTGAAGTGGAGGGTGGAGGAGCATACCTGATGGTTCTGGCTTCAAAGGCTTGTAGTTGTGATATTACCTCATTAAATTGAGGTATTGGTGGTTTGAACATTGCCGTTTTGAAAGCCTCATAGTTTTGTCCTAGACTTTCTAGCAATCGGAAGGTTTTTGTTGAATTAGAGAGTGGTTTTCCTATAGAACTAAGTTGGTTTGTTAGTCCTTTAAATTCTACTAAAAAGGTGGAAAGAGTTTTACCTTCCTTGTGAAGATTGTGGAGCTGAGAAAGTGGGTCAAATTCACGAGCTTCTGTTTTCTGAGCAAAGTGGTTGGCCTGCTTCCCATACCTGGGCTGAGGTTTCCAGCTCAAATACGTGACCTAGTGCTTCCTCTAATAAAGTGCTTATAATCCAAGACTTGACAAGAGCATCGCTTTGAACCCAGGAATCGTATTCTGGATTTTCTTGAGCTTGCTCTCCAACTAATTTAGTTGACGGAGGTTTGCTGCATTCTCTAGTGAGAAATCCAGTGAGTTTCTGGGTTTGCACCAGTGATTTGGTTTGTGTCATCCAAGGAAGATAATTTCCCTCTGTGAACTTGATGGTGACGAAGTTGCTCGCACATACGAAAGTTGGGAAAGGATAGGTAGGTTTGGTAGTTGATTTTCCGAAGGAACTCATGGTGATATTGCAGAAGTTGGTGATCGACTGAAGCTTCGATACCAAGCTGAAAAGCTTAGTATCGAGGGATAGTGAGGTTGTAGAGAGAGAAAAGGAGAGGAAGTCTAACAAAAAGGACACGTGAGCTATATTCTTATTTAGCTGGAGCTTCTACAACTTAAGCAAACACGGACCTCTTTTTACATATTTATAACAAAAGGGTGAGAAGGTCCTTGAAATACATTACTTGCACTTCACACTCACGTAACTCTCTTTCCTTGAAGTTTCCTTTAGAACTCAAGCTTGACCCAAGGGAAGCTTGACACTTGCTTTCCTTGAAACTTCTCCATCTTATCACATTTGGTTTCTTGTGTATTTTCCACAAGGCAAATCATTCCTTCTGCCGATTCGCCTATTATCATCTGAGGCTTCATAACTTCACTTGCAGTGGTCATTATAGCTTTTCCTTTGGCTAATATTTGGGAGTCTGAACCTTCCTGGTATTTACTGAAGGTTGAGTTGGCAAATGGTATGTTTACATCCATATCCATGAGGCAGTCTTGCATTATTACATCAGTTGAGTAGGAAGACTTCTTTGCTGGAGGATTAGGATACTCGATTTCATGATCAAGAGATAGGATAGGTTCATCAAGTGCATCTTGGTACTCAGTTTCGTTGAGATCGATTTGCATGGATGGAGAGCTTCCTATGCTTTGTCTGGACGTACCAAAGTGGTTCTTTGAGGCAGCTTGGAGGGCTTGGATATTTCTAGACCAGTTGTATCCTGGAAGGGCCAAGGATGTGGACATTGGATGAGCAAAGAATGCAGCGACTAGTTGTGCTAGAATTGGTTGAGGTCCCTCAAGTACGATTCCTCCAACAATTCAAAGGTTTGAACGCCCGACAAAACTACTTTATCGCCCAGATTTTCAGAGGAATCATCAGTCATCAATGCCTTTTTTGGTGCCCTTAAAACTGGTTTGTAAGATAAACGAATAGCTTTTCGTATAAGAAAAAAATGTGGGAACATATTCGGTAATATAAGACATTTCCCAAATTTTAACATACTCTCTTACAGCCCTATTCCGTAGAGTTCTTGAACACTAGGGCCATTTCTTTTTTACAGCCGATGCCTTTGCCTCCAATATTTTTTCCTTATTGTCGGTAGGGCACTAGGCCCATTTCTATATCTGAATATACGCGGATCATAAGTATGACTAACTAGGGGTCTCCCCGATTGGCTTACCTTGCTACCTTGTTTAAAGTAATCATATTGTTACTTGCTATAAGACGTAACCCATTTCAGTTTCAGTGATTGTTCTGCCAAGCATTTGGAATCAGCATGGAGGAGATTATTATGAGCACAAAAGCTCATAGCTGGTTTGGCTTCAGTGGATGGTAGTTGTGGGTAGTGTTTTCGATTTGTTATGGTCATTTCTCCGCTAAGAATCCTAAAGATTTAGAGAGAAAGTATTAAAAAAAAAAAAAAAGGCACAAAAGCTTTCCAAACAGTAACCATTTTCATTCCCCAATGATCCCCCTTTACCGTTACAACGCATAGAATATAAAGGGACAACAATAGTATGAGCCTAATAGTAACATGGGCTTGGATGAGGCTATGGTAAGCCCCCAATTTGAGCATCCTACCAACATTTCTATCCCTAAGCACCCTCACTCATTTTTCCACCGCAAATCACATCATCTACTGGTAGAGACAATAACTAGGGATAGAAACCTGAGCAAATAATGCAACAATCTGGGGCTGTCTTCCTCAAACGTCCGTAAACTACTGGCCTAAAAGAAGAAAAAAGAAACTTCGTGTTCTAGTGTCCAAAGCGGTACTGACGAAAGGTGCAAATGAGTCCAAACCGACTTTTTCACTTTGATAAAGTTTGAGATAGTAAGGAGGGTTCCGTGGCCTCCTGAGCTTCAAGTGAGACTCTTGTGCCTTCTGCTCAAATCCCTTGCTGACACGTATCACAGATAAGGAACTGGCTTGACAGTATATGGAGAGCACGGAGACCTCTCATGCCAGGTCGAGATTGTGACTTTGCAGTACTCTCTCTCTCTCTCTCTCTCTCTCTCTCTCTCTCTCTCCCCCCCCCATTTGGAAGTCCATTCTACTGTTTCTTTTCCGCCAACCCAACCTGCGACAGAGAATTATTATAAAAAAAAAAAAAAATTGCTTCATGAAAATCTATGCTGCACAGAAGACGATATGTTCGTAAAGCACTGCCTCTTTGAAACGTTTCTGAATGTTCTTACCGTTATGACAAAGTTGAGATGCCCTCTGCATTAAAATTGGAATTTCATAACGCCTAGTTTTTCTATTCTTGGCTGCTTGATGCAGACAAATGCTCCCTTGTTGTCATGAAAGGCGTATTTCATGGAATTAAAAAGAAAAAAGAAAAAAAGTCGATGCTCACCAAATACGTCTGCATCGCCTTGTGGCTTTTGTTATGAATATACCATATCCCCAAGTTGTCGCATTTAATTGTTACAGACATTTGTTCATCATATTCCTTTATATAATCCATTTATAAATGTATGGTGCATGGGAAAACGGAATGGGCTACCAAAGGCATGATACATTTTTTTTGAACATTTTTTTAACACCACGAAACCCAGCCCCATGTGTCCACCTCTCTCTCTCTCGTGGGTGATGTGTGGATCCTATACCTCTAACCAGATGTGCCACTGATCTTGTTATGGTGTAGAAGCTCACGCACCGCTGTCTCTCGAGCTCGTAGCCCATTCCTCTCTGCTCCATGTGCGACGAGTTTTATTTGTTTCGCTTGTCTCTCGAGCTCGTAGCCCATTCCTGGGATCGCATAGATCATACCAATATGAGAGGTGAATGTGTCGAGACAAAGGCCGAAACTTCCCCATTGTTCTGCAACGTTTGGGAAGTTGCCACGTCGAGGAGATAGGATCTGCTTGTACCCCCCTCCATAATATATTGGCAGACTGCATTTCCAGCATTCTTTCAGGGGCAATTCACAGAATTAGAATTTGGACGATGAAATTTGATGGGCTTGACCATACAGCATTAGCGTCTAGACGACAGAGGAACCTCATCAACGGTAGGCTATGCAAAAACCATTTCACTATCAAGAAATGGTAAAAGTAAAGGTAAAGGTAAAGGTAAAGGTAAAGGTAAAGGTAAAGGTAAAGGTAAAAGGTGTAGTCGAATGTTGGCTAAATCTTAACGCCCGAATTATGAACCTTTTGCTCTTCGTGCAAAAACAAGCAGGGAAGAGAATCGAGCCAAGAATGAATGAAGAAGGGCAATAACTTCTTCCACATGCAACCACATGATCCATCCTTTTCTTCTGGACAAAATTGGAATGTTTCTTTCATAAAATATTCACCTAAATAGGACAAGAAGCTTTTATCAATGAAACATTTATAGAAGGGGTATGAGTTGCGTGTATATTTATTTTGATAATAATCAATAGAAAATGATTAGCTTTAAATTCACAAACGAATATTAAATTTATATTTATATTTGGTATTCTACAAACAAAAAAATGCTTAGTCCCTTGTTTTCTGAAGAGGAAACTAGGAGCAGCCATTAGTAAAGACAGCAAACCAGCGTGGTGAATTTTCTGCTAAGAAAGATAATTTTTCCTACGGTTGACAGGGTTTCTTTTCCACTTCAATTCAAACACTTAGGAGACTGTGCTCGCCAGATCATTTTTTATTCTATTAAATAATTTGTGGACAAGAATTGTGTTATCCTGGGCAGTGTGCCCGACAGTGAAAGCCAACTAGTCGGGGGATATAATATTATCGAAGAGTTCCTTGAGCATGGAGGTTTCGAAAAGTGGTAGGAACTGATTGGAGCATCACATGGGCAGAAAGGAAAGGGCACACAGGCATTGTTGGCCTGTTGGCTACTGGGACACTAAAAAGGAGAAAAGAACTGAATTAACACCACGCACCAGTGTTGCTAAGCCCTGCATTAACATATCGTTTTCTAAATGGACCCCACGGTTATTGTAAATGTAAATTTCCTTCTCCATTGGCGGATGTACAAATCTTGTGGGCCAATGCTCGTCATTGTTAACCCCGGGTAATTCTCCCTTAGACACTGTTGGTACCAACTGGCACCCCCACCAGGCCGTATAAAGATGCCACCCTGCAAGCCCCAAAACTCAAACCTTCCACCTCCCACTTTCCTCCTTCCTGTGCTTCCCACCCCAGAGCCATGGCTGCATATTGGAACAAACCCCTGCTTTTTGGGGCGATCCTGACTTTGTGCTTGGTTGTTTCAGTAGCAGAACTTACGCAGTTTGAGCAACCTGGAAAAGCCGACGGCTCTCTTAGCTTTCTGGTGGTTGGAGACTGGGGAAGAAGGGGAAATTACAACCAAACTGAAGTTGCTAAACAGGTCATAATACTTCCTTTCTATCATCTCCTTTTAGTTCTCTTTCTAGACCATGTGGCATCATTTATATACCTAAATAAACCTCTCTTTTTTTTTTCTTTTTTTCTTTTTTGTGATACTGTTCTTTCAACTTCATATACCCTACCAAAAAGAGATATGTTTCATTCCAAATTAAAGCACCACCTTAATTTACTCATCAAAATGGAATGTAAACCTTTGTAGAGAAGTCTCAACTCATGAACTGCTTAACGCGGAAGCTTCAGAACCTCCTGGTTTTCTTGAGTGCTCATCTTGACAACTTCAGAATCTTACTTTTTATCTTTACTTTCTTTCCTCTACTTTTCCCCTACATATTCTGCGTAGATTCTTTTTATTCTCCCCCAAAGATGACATAGAATTGGTACTTTGAGGAGCCAGAGAAACGTGCAGGAAATTGCACCATACCTACATAATTTACTTTACGACAAAACAGCTTTATTGACATCCAGATCAGCTGTTTGGGAAAGCCCGGTGGAATATGCTCCCAGCATCTTAATGATGTGCTTTAGACCAGTCCTTTTCTGACAACAAGCATATATAATATTTGCCTTCTTATTTTAATTCTTTTCGAAACTCTAACTGAGGGAGGGAGTTGGGCACGTCACTCTCCTGGAAATATTCACATGGGATTTTCTTGCACTCTTTGAACTCCTCAATATTTTATTTATCGAGCCAAACAATGGATGGAAAAAAGCCACCTGCTTTCTGCCTATTGGATCAGTGTCTATTCAAAAGCCAGGACGTAGTATCTGACTCCTTTTTAAAATGAAAAGCATATTATTTTCCAGTGATATGGTTTATTAATCTGTTTTTGTTGAATGTTTTGCCCAGATGGGTATAATTGGAGAGAAGTTGGACATTGACTTTGTGATCTCCACCGGTGATAACTTTTACGAGGACGGATTGACAGGCGTAGATGATCCGGCATTCGATGAGTCATTTGCTAATATCTACACGGCGCCTAGCTTGCAGAAGCAATGGTATAGTGGTAAAAGAACCAGAAAGAAACCCTTTGAACAAATTGAATATACTAATAATAAACCAACAAAAATAGATGAGAAAACGCAACCTTTTCCTTTTGTTTGTTATTTGCAGTTCTGGGTAACCATGACTACAGGGGAGACGTTTTGGCACAGCTTAGTCCCATTCTGAGGAAGTTGGACGGCAGATGGCTTTGCTTGAGATCTTTTATTGTTAATGCTGCTGGTGAGGCAATATCGCTTTTCAGCTTTGACATTTGAAAGCAGCTGCTTGATTTTCCGTGTTGTAACTTTCTGTGCTTTGGCAGACATTGTGGACTTTTTCTTCGTGGATACAACTCCATTCGTCGATAAGTACTTCACGAACCCAAAGGACGATGTTTATGACTGGAGGGGCGTTTTACCTCAAAAGCAATACATTTCTAATCTCCTTAAGGTGTTTTTGCGCCGCCTGTTCACGCATGCATGTATAAATAAACTGCATATAGTGAGAGTTCTAAACTTTGAATGAACCATTTTCTTAGGATTTGGATTTGGCATTGAAAAGATCGAAGGCAAAATGGAAGATCGTGACTGGTCACCATACCATCAGAAGTGCCGGACATCATGGTAACACCAAAGAGCTTGTTGCACAGCTTCTTCCAATTCTTCAGGTAATTTTGTAACTCTTATCTGGTGTTTTTCTAACGTTTATTGAAGCTATGGCTTCCACTTATAGCAGTGTTGATTCTGCAGTCAAATAATGTCGATCTTTACGTAAATGGGCATGACCATTGCTTGGAACACATAAGTAGCCCTGACAGGTAAGCTCAACTTCTCCAACTGTGTAGTGTAAATTAGATTAACAAAGCAAGACAGCTTTCTTTGATACTGAGAATAATCGAAATGAACAATTTCTGGTGCAGTCCGCTTCAATTTCTAACAAGTGGAGGCGGCTCGAAGGCGTGGAGGGGTGATGTTGATTGGTGGAATCCAGAGGAAATGAAGTTCTATTACGATGGCCAAGGCTTCATGTCGGTACAACTCACTCAAGCCACAGTTGATGTGAAGTTCTATGATATTCTTGGCAATGTTCTGCACGCTTGGGGCACATCCAAAGAGCTTTATGCGATCGCGTAGGGCGGTTTCAGTGCAAGGAGGAACTTTAGACCATTAGGTTCTACCGTATGTTGTGAAATATGAAGCACAAACCTCTACTGTTGTAAGAGTGATGTGATTGTAGTATTTTTACTGCTTTTGCTCCTTCTGCAAGATAGCTGGAGTTGTTCAAACGCAGGCTACTTGTTTAGCTGGCCAAAAAGCCTACAGGGAATGAAGAAATCTATGTACTTAAACCCATCTTTCGTATCTCTGGAATCTGATATCTTGTTCAAAATATACTTTCCGAACTATTTCTAATCATTTTTTTATTCTTCTTCCAAGCAACAGTACGTGAAATCCACCAGTGCTTAGAATTCAGTTCCTCGTCTTGAAGCTTTCTTAAAGCAATGCTTGACAAGTTGGAATATTTACTCATAATAAATGTACTCGGATTCAGAGCCAGGAACCTAAATCCAATTCATCTAATCACAACTAATTTACTCGGCTAGAATCTACGTTCTTCTTTATCCACTACTTGCCTGAGTTTCTAGGATAAGCAACCTCCTAACTAGACTTCCACGATCAAGCTTATCAGGCCCTACTTAGATTTTTCTTTTTTCCGGTAAACTAACCATTCAACTCACTCATCAAAGCACTTGTCCTTGTATGGTTATAGCAGCAAGTGGTTCCATGCCAACTTCAGCTCCAACCTCCACCCACTATTAAGCACAGGCATATGGTGCCGTATATCCTATCAGTATGTCTTCACGAGTCATCTCCTTTTCATTAGGGAATTGTTCGAGGCGTATCTTGTCCCACTTTTACTTCTAATAGCATATGGTGCCGTATCTTGTCCTCATTGATTCCTTGCTTTCCCTTGCAGCTTCTACTATTCCTTCTTCGTTCATTGAAGGAATCTGATTCTTTCAGGATATTCCTTTCTTGTGAAGTTGTTGTATTTACTACGTGAAAAACAAAAGTCTCACACCAAAATATAATATATTGTGGTGAAATTTAAATAAAAGAAATATTTCTTTAATTTTTAAGTTAGTTTTTGGAGTAAGTTTTAGACCTTTTTTCATAATATTATAACTAAGCTCAATTATTTTATCTTGTAGGACTTTAAGTCCAATAGCATTTAGCATATGAAGACGTATGTGAAGGACGACAATCTTGTACCAAAACCATGATCCTTTTGAATGAAATTTTAATAGAAAAATATTTTTTTAATTCTTAAGCTAACTTTTGGATTAAGTTTTAATTATTTTTTTTATCATTTGACCATTGACAAGGATTTTGTATTCCTGCAGACGTGGGTAGCCTTCTTTCATGCTTAGAAGTCTGCCATGATACTAATCCGGGCTTTGTAAGAAAGGGCCTCCTTAACAAGTTTAACAAACTAAGTATCTTGACCGTTAGGAATATTTCGTTTTCAAGGGCACAGTGGACAAATGCAAGGTTTTGAGTGTTTCTTTTCCTATCATTGTGAATGCCCTGTAATTCATTCTAGCTTTCAAAACTTACGTATCGCCGTGCTCCGCAAGCTTCGAAACGACATATAAGATCCTCCTTCGTTGTTAGCCAAATCTACCACGGCCTCTCCTTTAGTGCCTTGAAGCCATGGCTTGTCTCTTCCACCGCGCCACGCTTTCCCTTCTTTTCTTCGCTCTCAGTCTTGGTCTTTGCTTGATTCCTTCCACGGCGGAGCTCCAGCGTTTCAAACATCCGGCGAAAGCCGATGGGTCACTGAGTTTTTTAGTCGTCGGAGATTGGGGAAGAAGAGGACTCTACAACCAATCGGAAGTGGCTCTTCAGGTCAGACAACGCTCTCCTTTTCCACAATTACCTGATTTTTGGAATTTAAAATTAATTATATATGTTAATGTGCTTTAAAATTTGCTATTTACAACATTTGGAGTCCAAACAGCTATGCATATGGTATCAACGGTATAGATAAATGCATGTATACGGTTGTTCTTACTTCCGATCATCTCAGCATTCTGCAAATATCTATGGATGTGTTATAATATGTCTTACAAACCCGTTCTAAGCAATTTAAGTAATGCTGAATATGTCGAATATCCCATTTTTTGATCCTTCGCACGTAAAACTGACATACTTTTACGTGAAATACAACCAAAAGAAGAAGAAGAAAATTTTAGACAATTTCTTAAGGACATATTGTAAAAAGCTTTGATAATTTTTGTATTCTGGTTTATTATCTAATTTTGTTGATGTTTTCTTTTGTAGATGGGAGCTGTGGGGGAGAAACTAGAGATAGACTTCGTGATCTCCACTGGGGATAACTTCTACGAAGACGGTTTGACAGGTGTGCACGATCCGGCATTTAATGAGTCATTCATCAATATCTACAAAGCCCAAAGCTTGCAGAAACAGTGGTATACGGGTAAATTTCGGTACTGATTTCTAATGTATTTTAAGTTCCAGAAATTTATCAGTTATCTTAGTTTCAAAAAATCTAAATCACTTTGGAGATAAAGTTACATTAGCCCCATTAGAAAAAGTAACATAAAATAAAATAAAATAAAATAATAGACTGAGAAGTGACCTAGCTTGGATAGAACAAGGGTAATAAGGGGTTATTTTCCCAACCATTCAAATTTATGACTAAAATGGTTGCCAGCAACCCCTTTCCAAGAAGATAATTGTAAATCGTCTTATTGAAAGGAGAAAAATGATAATTGTAAATCGTCTTGTTGAAAGGAGAAAAATTTGAAGAAAAACGGTGTGTGGTTCATAATTATATTTTAAACTTAAAGAGAACAGAATAAGAGATGAATGCATTAGTATATTAATTGACAAAGTACATATCCTACCCTAAATCTCCTTGCTGATTTTGTTTGATTCCTTTTGTTCATAATGTGGCAGTTTTGGGCAACCATGATTACAGGGGTGATGTAGAGGCACAGATGAGTCCCATCCTCAGAGAAATGGACCCCAGATGGTTTTGCTCGAGATCTTTCATTCTTGATGCAGGTTTAAAAAATTCACATGGACAATTCTATTTTGTGATATTGCATTGGCTTAAACGTATGTCAAAATTAAGCAAATAACTTCGTTTTCCTTTTCATTTTTGGGGTTGGGGAAACAGAATTTGTGGAATTTGTCCTCGTGGACACAACTCCATTCGTGGATGAGTATTTTACAGAACCAAAGAACCACACTTATGACTGGAAAGGTGTGCTCCCACGACAGGAATATCTTTCAAATCTCTTGAAGGTCCAAGTCAACTCAAGCTATTGGTCGACCCACTTAATCTCGTCACTAGATCCACATCAAGTTTGCTAACTGTTGGTTTTCGTTATTGCAATAGGATGTGGATTCAGCATTGAGGCATTCGACAGCAAAATGGAAGATTGTGGTTGGTCATCATACAATCAAAAGCGCTGGGCACCATGGTAATACCAAAGAGGTTGAAGAACAGCTTCTCCCAATCCTTCAGGTGATCATCAATGTCCCAAGTAATTGAGTTTCCAAGAGAAATTAAGTAATTGAGTTTCCAAGAGAAATTAAGGTAAAAGACACATGTAGGGGGACTAAAAATTTCTCTCGTTATCATTTCATTAATCAGGCACATAAGGTGGACATGTACATAAATGGCCATGACCACTGCTTGGAGCACATTAGTAGCACCGAAAGGTATGTGTACGTATTGCTCAGAACATAGCTTTACTCTTCGGCCTAAAACTGACATACTTTTATGGCAGTAAAATTCAATTTCTAACAAGTGGGGGCGGTTCAAAAGCATGGAGAGGTTATATTAAGCCGTGGAATCCAGAGGAATTAAAGCTATATTATGATGGACAGGGTTTTACGTCAATGCACATGACTCCAACCAATGCGGAGATTGTGTATTATGATGTTTATGGTACTGTTTTGCACAAATTTAGCATTTCCAAGGACCTTGATGCAGCCAACTGCAGAGAACAAATAAGCCAGATTTGAGAAATAGAAACGGAGAGTGTCTCCGGCAAGTTGGCTACATATAATTGTAAATCAAACCATATATTATGAGATTGAAAATATTAAATAGCTTTAATTGGTAAGTGCCAGTCCCCATTTCGATTTGCTATGTTCTACATGAATTGTTCTTAAAAGTATGCCACCGGACAATTAGGATAAACACAATGCGTTCGCTTGATAAAAATAGCACTCCATGAAAAAAAGTGTACATGTGGTATTATGAATTACTGGGAAACCAAGAACAAAAGAAGACACACAAGAAGGGATAATTAGAGCTTGGTTGGGTCGATCAAAGTTAGGGTGTAAGAATCTTAATGAATGATCTCTGAGAGGTGGACTATATGGAAATATTTCTTAATGTGAGCATCCACAAATTTATCTTGGCTTTGCATATAGCAAACAAATATAGAGCAAAAAGAAATTATTTTTAGTAGAGCTATTTTAGAAGGGTTAAAAAGGGTGGTAGATGTTAGGAAGCTTAAGCATAATCCTATCTTGAATGTTGCTTTTCAAAAATAATGATAAACTTTTTCATATTGATATTTATCATTTAGTAGTAGCTTGTTAATTCTTTTTTCTCGATTTATTATGTTGTTAAAAATGGTGTAACGAAAGTCCTGTATTGCCTAAATCTTGTTTGAAAAACTGACTTAAAATGAACTATATTCCATCCTTACAAATGAGTCTTAAGAAATAAATATTTTTAATATGATACTAGAGCATAAGTTTAAAAGATGCGGTAATATACCTTCCATGCTAAAAAATGGGTGTTTATGGTCCCTATGATGGAACTTGCAGTCCACATTAGTTATGAAAGGTATGTTAAGATTGGTGTAGCCTAGGTCTTCTGGGTAGTTTTCTTTACTGGAAAAGGTAGCCGAATCCCAGTTGTCTCGGCTAAGAAGAATTTGAGCTTTAATATTGGTTACCTATGATACTACTACATATGTTATTAATAATATAGATAATGTTTTAATCACCGGTAAGAATTCTCTTCAAAATGAAACTTATATTTCTTCCCTTTAAGTCGATTTTAAAAAGAGAGTTTTCTTAATAGAACATAAAGCTCCAATTTAAAAGATTGCACTTCTCATGTACGAAATGGGATTATATTAACTTGTAAAAAAACCAAAACCTAAGTTCAAGAGTGTATTGAAAATGGTATGAAAAATATCCCACATAACCTAAATCCTAATTAACAAGAGGCCACCGTGGTGTCGTTGTTGCTTTCAAGATTTTGACAATATTAACACTGATCTCTTGTTACCGTGCTATAAGTGGTTCAAAGCCGAGGTTTAGGCTGTGCAGCTGGAGACTACGCCAATCCAGTGTTATCACTTCTTTTCTTTTTCTTTTTCTTTTTATTTTTTTGTGCAAGAACAAGGTTAGTGTTGTTCCTCCATTGATTAATCAAAGATAGTTCCAAGAAAGTACGCAAGAAATAAAATAAAATAAAAAAGAGCAGGATCTCCCATCTTCACTGCCTCCAGCTCTGTTCATTTATTTATTTATTTATTGACCAGACGTACGCTCCGGCTCTGTTCATTTGTGTTACATGGATCATCAGCAATTCCTTTTTTCACCGTTCCTCTTAGGATTAACGATGGGTCTAGCTACGGAGGACCTATCAGATGGAACTTCGACTACGTAAGTTCAATCAATGGGTAAGTTCTTTCTCAAAACCCATCAGATGGAACTTCAAAAATAGATTGATAGGTCCTCCAGAATGGTAAGCTTCTAATAAGTTCTTCACGTAACTTCGAGGCATAATCTTCCCATAAAGCAACTGCGGAAGCAAAATCTGCCCAGTCAAAGCAAAGCCATCCGCTTTCATTGCTAGTCATGCCGCGGAAGATCATTTCTGCCAATTGGTGGTCCTTTAAAAGTACAGATCTCAAGCAATTAATTCTTTCCCCTTGCAGTTGAGCAAGTTCTACCACTTTTCCACTGTCCCCGGAAACTTTGGAAGTCTCAGAAAAAGAAGCCTTCCAAAAGTAAAATTGCACCACCTGTTCAGAAAAATCAAAGCATTCAGAGGGGTTAGTACCCTGCACTGCTAATAACCGATTAAAATTGAAAGAAAAACAGAAAAACAAAAGGCAGTGAATACAGATGTGGGGAAGGGAAGAAATATAAACAATGCTTAGAAGAAATACATCCAACAAGAAGCACTAAGTTAACGAAAGCTCTAAGGGAATTAAGTGTTCCAGAAAACCCTTGCCATTAAGTGTTCCATAAGACATCAAGAAAAATGGAGGAAGAGCTTAAGAATTGCATAGGTGTTCCAGTCCATGTAGCCAGAGGAGAGAACAATTCTAAATTGGGCTATTACCAAAATTATAATTGTTAAAATTCAAGAGCCAATTATGACAGCACCTTCTACATAAACCTGTCCACTTTCAGTTAATGGAAACCTGGCAGATAAGTAAACATTAACCATTTTCCTAACAACATTCTCGCCAAAGATCTGTTGGAGCCAATTTACCAGTTACATTTAAGGAGAAAAGAGATTAAAGAAGGAAGTAGAAAATATATTTCTACGGCTGCTGAGCCAAAAAAAAAAAAAAAAAGAAGGGGAAAAAGAAAAGGAAAGAAAGAAAGAATTGCCAAGAAGAGAAAATGAATCAGCAAAGAATCTTCTTATAAGTATTAGGAGGATACAAATGGCAAAAGGGGGGAGGTCATAGGACCCTTTTTGAAGGCAAAATCTATGCAAATTCATTGTTACCCCAATAAACATCAAGGACAAGTGAAGGAAGGAACGGTTGTCAGAATACCTGAAGGGCATGCAAAATGTTAACAAATTCCTGTTCGAGTAACTCATTACCCCTAGCTAATTGTAGAGGCTTCATGAGTAACTCTGAGAAATTTGAATCACTGCTGTACTGAGAATAAACATCAAATCCAAGAATGTGTAGTCTCGCCCAGCAAATATCAAAGCCCAACCGGTCATGAGAAGTATGGTCCTGTGAGAACCAATACATATTGCAGGATGCAGGCAACGGTAGGTGTGCACCAGGCACATCATTTTCTAACAGGCTTTGTGAGAGAAGGGAAACAAGCTTGGAATCCTCATCATGGGATGTATCACGGCTGAACCATAACGTGAGCGTAAGTCTTTCCCCTCCAGTAATCTGTCAAAGGGTAACGGAGTATCATAAAAGTCCAAGACTCAGAAATTAGCATCACTGCTTGTATTTCACTTTTATAAAATCACATTGTCTGAGGAAAGAACAATTTCCACGTGCTTGCTTACTGCATATAAATACTATCAGTTGCCTTCTTTAGCAAAGATTCTCCAAGATTAGATATCCATACCCTCTGATTTACATTGATCACGGAGCAAGTGGTTCAAAAATTTGTCAGCTTTTCTATGTTGCCTGGACTCGATTTTACATTCATACAATATGACACTTAATTAGTACATAAACTAATTATCAGTACCCTTATTTATCGAAGATTCTTTGAGTTTGATATCCATATCCTCTTGATTTACATTAATCACAAAAAGGTGCATACAGTTTACTAAGAGACCCACATGTATATGTATGTATAAAACAAGTGTTTCCTTAGCAAGATTTGAACCTCAGACTTATCCCAGCCACACTACTGCAGCAAAACTAGATCAAATGAGATCTCAAACTCTTAGAAGTCTAATTATGACAGACACTTATCGCTTCTTCCATTGTTCTTTTGTTCATGAGGTAGGAAGCCACTCCATTGTTCCACAGAAAATGAAGAATTATTGCAAACCTAATTATTCGCTTATTGGCATTCCACTCTCGACAAAATAAAAATTACTTTGGCAGTCGACATCCCAAAAACTGTCATAAGTGTCATTATCCTCATTGCCTGGACCTGATGCTTCTGGAATTAAGACTTTATTGGCTAAGTTTACATCTTTCATGATAAACCACAATTATCTTTCCTTTTTTTTTTCCTTACTTTTTGCTTGCTTAAGCTTAAATGTGCACCTATCCTAAGAGAACAATCCTGACCCAGTCCTAGACACCTAGGATTCTTTTTCCAATCAAAACTGCTCTCCTTTTAAGTCGAGAGATAGAAAAAGAAAAACACATCCCCTTACCACTGGAGCCAACCAATGGCATGAACATTATTTTGTATTAAACCTAACATAACTGGACACAGACCAGGATTATTAACAAAGGTATCATGGCATTGGTTCAGAATGTGATTCACCAATAAATGCTACCAGAATCAACATAACATTTGTCATCTAACACAGTGAAATAGCTTAAAGAAGAAAAGCACTAACTTATAGCATATTTCAACGGAAATATGTTCTGGCAGTACTAGAAGAGAGAAATGACAGTACCTCATCAACACAATGAATGTTGCGGCTGTCAGCTGTGTAAATCACGACATCCTGACAAAAATAACAATAAGGATTCAAAGAGTATTAACTGAAAGTATACCAAAAGACACGTCATGCATCACTGGCCATTGAAAACAACCATTCCAAGCCACTACTGCAATGTTTCAATTTTCATTACTTCTTCCTTTCAGACGCTTTGCACTCTGGCACTATCTACAACAATCTGATGCTTTCAAGTCTTCGTTAGATCAAGTACGAAGAAGATACCATAAAATGATTAAGAGGTTCACTTACTCCAGCCAAGGGTTCAATGGTTGGCGGTTCCCCATCCTGGAAGTGAAAAAGTCCACCCTTGAAATCCTTCCCATAACTGTTCAAATAGCAGACCGCCTTTGAGCAACAGAAGTTGTACAAATGTCAGCAGGAGGGTCAAGTAACATAACATACTTCACGCACATACACACCCCAAACAAAAAAGAAAAAAATATTGAAAAGAAGATTTTAAAAGAAAAAAAGAAAAGGTTTTATTGGCATACATGAATTACTGTTGTCTGCATTAGGGGAACAAATGGCGTATGACAAGCAATATTAAAAAAAGAAAATTGTATTAAAAGCAAATCTAATCAGAACATACAGAATTACCAAATATAAGGATGGAAACAAAAGAGAAGTAGAGGCTAGTATCAGGTAAACATGAAATACTGTTTGTATGGATAGGCGGAACAGATAGCTAGGACCAAGAAACTATAAGACCCAAAAAACAAAAGAAAGAGGAAAACTGTCAACATGTGTTATCTGAGACTTCAAAACAGATGATACATGCCCAACCAAGGAGAATCTTACTTCTCATGAAATATTAGACAGAGACGTAAAACACGAGTGACGTTAGAATATGCCCAAAAAAAGAAAAAAGAAAAAAACTAAAAGAAAGAAAGATAGAAAGAAAAAGAAAACAAATGCATACACACCGCAAAGGCACGCTGTTTAAGATAGGGCCTGTTATCATCGCTGTGCCATCCAATGCTTGCTCCACGACACCAGCTGATTTGTTGCGCATAATGTTATCAGATATACAATCACGAAGATGCATTGAAGGCAAAAATTCAAGACCACTGCATGCAGAGACTTAAGAACTAAGAAGAAGGTGGAGTTTACAATGCTGGCTAAAAGTCAAATAAAAACATGGGGAATGAATTGTCTAGCATGGAATAAGGTTGAACCAGAAATATGATGAGGGGCTTATGAAGGAAGAAATTCATTCTCCAAAGCTTGGGTTTGGAGAACAACGCCGCCTGATGGCTCAGTGTAGATTACACTCGCATGGCCAAGAGGCTCGGCAATTAATTCCTGTCCAAAAAATAACATGTTTAGAAGGTTTTCAAGCTTTTCGTATGGGTCATTTTCATTTTTTAATTTGCTCCCGAAAATGGAATACCAAATGTTGTTTCCATTTACTATGTACAAGATGCATTTTTCCCATTTGTAGCGAGTTCTAATTTTTTCTACAATGCCACTCCAGTAGCAAACAAATAAAAGTGTTCCATTTATTAGGCCAAAAGTGCACCAGAACAGTGGTAAACGGGCGTAAGTAAATACTTGTAGAAGACCAAGAGAACCTCTCTTAATGTTCCCATTTTGTCAATGTTCCCAGAATCGAAGGAGACAATAAATGTTGATTGACTTTTCCTGAGCACAAAGCTTTTCAGATTGGAGCTAAACATAGTGTTACAGGCAGTGAAATGAAGAAGGCTGCAAAAATGGCCAAATGTAATTCATTTTTGTCATGCTTGCTGCCTTAAGCAATATCAACTCCATCAGGAGCAAGATAAGCTTACTCTTGTATTATTTTACCTTTTTAATGTGCAGGGGAAATGAAAACACAGGTTATTATTTTCCTTTTTAAAGCTATGTTTGAACAATGGTTTCTAAAGGCAGCTGCTATGAATCTTGACCAATGTATAATATCTAAAACTTGGTAGAAACATCTAAAACTTTGGGCTCTATCAACTGCCATGCAGAATGACCTCCACAGTGAGGTTCAAAATAACTTAGAGGAATGACTTGGAGAAATTGGTAAAGTGCCCTACGCTAGTTAGAATGTTCTAGAAGCAGACAAAAGTAATTCAGTTCGTGTCATGATCTAAGATATTAAGCAGGGTAATGTTACAGTGATAGATCTTTTTTCTCCCATGTCCACTATCTTAGTACACAGTAAATAAGTCAGCCACCGAACGTAACCCATCCCATAGGTAAGCTTACATGATGTGACATAAATAATGGGGTAAGATGCAGAACACATGTGCAATATGATCCAAGATTTTCTCCTACTAGCAAACTATAACTAAATAAAAGAAACTCAATGCAGAGCTTGAGTCTTTTTATTTTTTGTTTTCAATTCTTGCATGTGATCATAAATTTGATATGCTCTTTTTACCTTATTACATTCTTTTTCAAGATGCATAGCTCCGGATCCATGCAAACAATTTTCCATTTTGTTCAATTCTGTGAGTAAAAGCACCTTGAGCAAGTAGCATTTGCTTCAACTTTCGTTTTTCTTGAGAAACTTACCATAATTGATCCAAATGATAAAAGTTTAATCAACCTCAAAACTTTGATACAACACAAATTCAGCATTTATTTTTTTCTCCTTAAATTCAAGATGATATCTACTTCAGCTTTTCCTTCTTTCTCATTTTCTGGTTCCTTTCATATTTTTCTCTCCTTTCTTTCTTTTTTATTTATCTATTATTATTATTATTATTTCCCTTCTTCTCTTTCTCCCAATCCATCCCTATCTTTCTCTTGTTTTGACAGCTATGTGGTGAAGATTTCATTACAACAGGGTTTTATAGTTGCCTGTTCTCTGACAAGACAAAAAGTAACCATCATTTGAAAAAACAATCCTTGTTTAAGTGTCCTTGAGTTATAAAAATTGCAAGGACAAACAATTACTAAAATATGCACTGAACAAATAGCTTTCAAGGTCAACAATTGCAAAGCATAGAAAATCAAATACCTCAAATACTTGATATAAAACCCAAAGACCTTCCAAATTCAATGGTTAGAAATTGGCCCCACTAAAAGGACCAGTTCTTTACACTAGCTAAAACGCTTTAGACACTCGACTTTTATTCAGGCCAAGATCACAATGATAGCAATCTATAGATATCATGTAAAAGTCCTTCACTCTGTGCACTAAAGCGTGCCCTGCTAATCAAAATAATATGAATTTTGTTTCATTTTTCTTGCTTTCCCTTTAGATTTTTCAATATTTAGGACACACACATTAAAATACGAGATATTTTTCTAGCATAAGCACATCCAGATCATTCCATAATGTTTACGAGAAACATTAATAGCCTCATTTTCTGCATGTCCAAACTTTTCTCAATCATGAACCTACCATATCATTCCATTCATGGTATTGTTCAATCATTCTTTCACTTCAATAATGTCACAAAAATATAGGAATAGAAGCTTCCTTGAACATCATGTATTGGATAAAATATCACCCAATACAATTATTCAAAAAAGTACATCGGTCTTTTTTTAAGTAATCCTAAATGGCACAATCAAAATTGATGACCACAACTTGTTACTGCTTTAGTCACCCTTAAAATGTCCAGTCTTGAATAACCAAGAAGCCAAAACATCTAAAACAAAATCAACATTAAGCATAACAATTATAACCCTAAAGATTATTCTTTTGCCCTTCATTTTGCTTCCAAACGATAAAATTTCATTATTCCTCTTTGCTCCAGATCTATATCTGATGTTCTTAAAGGTTTGAAAATTTCATGATGTAAGCCTAACATTTTTCTAGTTTTTTCTTACCGATACAAAGTTCCAGTAAGGTATGCCTTAATGGTTCACCTAAATCTGTTTCTAGCAACCTCTAAAACCCTTTTCAGCAACACCTCTCTCAGATTTTTCATACTCTCAAAGTAGTTTCTTTCATCCAAAAATCATGTCAAACTGATCTAAAAAGTAGATATTATACTTGTTTAAAGCAGCAGAAGCAGTTTCCTGAAAAACTAATGCCAGGTCTCCGAACATTTTTGAGTACTTCTTTCTGTTTCCAAACACACTCTCCAAAATAGTTGCTGTTCTTCTATTACACCTGTTTTCTTTTCCAGTTTCTCAGAAGTCCTTCGCACTCGCTTCTTACTAGGAGAAAGTTTAGCCAGCACGAGGCGTTTTTCTATCTTTGCAAAGGCAGTTCAGAAAAAGTACTTGACACACTGAATGGCAAGGAGGAAAAGAATAGCCATCTGAGATTATAAATCAACAGTCCCTAGCCATGCATCACAAGTCATCTGTTTCCCAGAAACAATTTTCTTTAAGCTCTCTCTTGACCATCCTCAATGGCCAACCGTAGTCATTCACCAGCAGGCCTCCATATCAGCGCAATTCCAAACTCACCCCAAACCCCAGTGGTCTACCGCTCTGTCAATTGCTTTGCTCTTCCCATCTCTTTCAATAAATATTCCCAGTTGGCAACTGTTTTGGCTAGGCTCTCACCACGCCATATAGCTTACTAGGTGATGCCGAAAAGCCTTGGCAGCAATAAATCACTACTACAGTCACTGTGGCTGAGTTACATCGCCACACTCTAGTACCCAATATTTCAGAATAATTGCAAAGACAGCTATCATTTTGATGAAAATCAAATTTCCATTAAACAGTTACATGAAACAAATTTATCACTGTTGTGGATACTCTTTCTTTCCCTAACATTTGTCAAGTTTCCAGGGCCTTATTCTAAAAGAAATGGTTTCAAAAGTAATTCATTAACAAACTAAAACAGGGAAATGCCACTAAGTGAGAAAACTAACCTGATCAAACCAGTAAATTCAACAACGAGCTCATAGTCACACCCAAAGAATTCTTCTACCTTTGCTTTCAACCTCTCTGTCAATTGAAGTTGAAAACCAAGGAAGAACGACATCAGATTGAAGCAAACATATAAGTAATAAACAATAATATCAAAACACTACTTGACTGCGAGAAATTTGAGAAAGCCGTAAGAAAAAAAACTACAAAATTCTGTAACTGCAAACAAATTTAAGTAACATAACATTTAACCTAGAAAGCAAAGGAAAAAAAAAAAAAAAAAAAACTAAGAAGCGCAGTGAGCAGATTTTTCTAGATAGAGTTGGCTACTTGAATTCAAGCAACATTAGCAGAATACAAACATCAGTTTAAAACTTTTCATCCACATTAAAAGAATACGAAGTATAATATCCAAAGTTTTAACATATATTTTCACCCGACTATGCTGCAAATAATTGAAAAGCTCTCTTGGTATATAAAAGAATCAAACAAAAAGGGCACACAGCTGGGATAAGCGCTACTTACCAATGGGCTTAAGCTGACACAGAATTCTATAAACCAGAAGAAAGGAAACATGGACGAAACCATTGTGCCCCTCACTGCTATTACAATATGTTTTCAACCTACTCAGAAACCTAATAAAGGGTTTTGAACCTTGTTAGATAAGCCATAAATCTACCCAAGACGCCAACATTTTGAAGTATGAACGAAATGGAGCCACTCGTTTTGGGGTTTTACATTGTTTCTTTTACTCGATTAATGTTACCTCGGATAGGAACGAAAGGCATGAGAAGATGGGGGCAGTTAGTGGAGACGAGATGGGAAAGAGTGGTGGAGAACACATTCGATCTGTAGCCGACCGTGCTGTTGCTCTTGTGTATGAATTCCAGCTCCTACATTTTATGGCGGCGAATCCCCCCGACACGATCAACAACCATCAGCTATAAATTTACACGGTATAATAGAAAAGCGAAGTATAAAGATAACGAACCTTGCACTGATGAAGGCTAAGGAAGTTTTGGAGGACAAGACGTGGGTGCTCCTGCTTCCCCTTCGCCATTTTCCTTTCGTTTTCCTGCGCTGGCTTTCCCCTGTCGGACTCTTCTGTGTTTTTGGTCAAATCAATTCATTTTAGTAAGTTACCAATCAATTCCGATAACTAATCCAATTTTAAACACTAAACATGAATATAAGAATTGATAACTAATCCAATTTAAAACACTAAACATGAATATAAGAATTGATAACTAATCTAATTTAAAACACTAAACATGAATATAAGAATTGATAACTAATCCAATTTTAAACACTAAACATGAATATAAGAATTGATAACTAATCCAATTTTAAACACTAAACATGAATATAAGAATTGATAACTAATCCAATTTTAAACGCTAAACATGAATATAAGAATTGATAACTAATCCAATTTAAAACACTAAACATGAATATAATTTAAATGTCCTCAATCTTATGCATTTTTCTTCTATGACATACATAATAAGAGATAACAATTTCAAAAGGAATTGTTATCACAACAAATTGTAGAAAAATTTAACCTATTTATTTTTCTTTTGTCAAATTATAATATTCATCTCAATTGCGTTAAATTAGATAGCAGCTTATTTTGCTAAATTAAAAATAATGGGTTTGAGCATGTAATTACAATATTTTTGCTTGTTTAATTTGAAAATACTCATTATTTGTTAAATATCCTCAAAGATTGTTTCTCATTTATATTGAAGATATCATTTATCTTTTATCTAAATTATTGTATAGTATTATCAAAATCACGTTAAAACGTAATGATAGTCTTTGAATCATCAGCAACTATTAAAATCCTATGCAAACCTAAAAGCCCCAAATTAATTGACAACTATACCATAATTTTATAATGTTCGAAAAAATTATATATCTAAAGAAGATAGCATTATAATTGCAATTTTCATTGACCTATGATCTTCTATGTTCTATCTGTCAATGCATCAGTAGAGTTTCGATCCTAAATTTTTAGATAATTACTCTCAAAGGGTTTTTCTATTTCAAAAAACTTGCAGCGTACCAATTCCTGGCATAGGAAAGATTAGCTTATCTCTATGCTAATATCGGAGAGTTAGAAGACACGTCACTCTTGCTGATTGATGTAGGAAAACTATGTATTATTTATGCGCTGCCTAATCATTTTTCCCTTGCAAATTGCATCGTCTTTTTCGTAGTTCCAATTTTCCAGTGAATTTCCTGTAAGCATGGCCATGGTAGGGTTGCGACAGACCAAAAGGACATGAGCTCTAAATTGCTCAACTTTTTCGTTTTGAATCAAAGTTGTGCTCTTAAAAAATGAGATTACAACGGCATATTTTGTTTCTTCGGTAGGAGTTGCATTTCAATGGAAATCTTTGACAATCTTAAGCAACTTCACAATGAAACGAAATCTGCCTTGATCATCTATTTTACGAAACTCAAATACGTAAGGAATGGCTATAGGTTTATTCAGCAAAACAACAATTGATCTGATTTGAGGTCTCAATCTTTCCAAAGCTCAAAGCTTGAATTCGTTGGAGGGTCTTACTTTGATCGGAATCCCAAGGAGGAAGTTGGAAGAAATATTAAATACTAATGACTTAGCATAACAATCCTCGAATTGATACCTGAGGATAAGGGCCTCTTTGCTACATCGTGTATGACATAGGGACTATCTTATCAGCTTGGAAATATTTGTGAGACATAATAGTGCTTGCAGAAACAACGGTGAGTTCAACAACATCATCATAACATGCCCTTACAAGACATTATCAATTCTTTTACCAGCATATCATAATAAGGAATGGCAACTACTTGGCGAATAAACTTGTCTAAATGTTAGATTACGCGTCGAGGATACGAGCTAAAAACTTAGATCCCTTTTGTAGCGGACATTCTAACAAGCCAATAAGATATAATTCTATTTTAGAGATATTAAACCCCATAACCCAACACAAGGTGTATACTCACGAACATAAAGAGGTTTACAATATGTCGCAGCCCCTTTGGCAACATGTGGAAAGCATAAATATAAGAAAGCCAAAAATAATTGGAACTTGAATGTTGCTCCCGTTCTCTTCCCCTTGGAAATGCCAAAATATTTAGGACCATAAAGTGACTAGTGTGATGCATTTTACAAAGGCCTCCTTACAAATAAATAAACTATAACCTTAATAAGCATTTTCCATTCCATGTTCAATCACCACTTGGATATCTTTCTTATAAATTTAGCATTACCTGGAAACAATATCATGAAAACCAAATTTTTAAGTCTTCAAGTAATATAACGGCATTTAGGTGAATTGGCTTTTGATTAGTGTCAAAACGTAAAGCAAAAAAGGGGAAAGATAATATAAACTATATAGCACCACACCTATATATACAAGCCTAGACCTAGCCTACATGGTAATTTCTACACAAATAAGCAACTAATTATATATAGAATCAAGAATATTGACATAATTAGGAAACTTACTTTGTCAATAAACAAAAAGTAAGACCTTTTCATTAATACTTCTCCTTAAGTTAAGATTTGAACAAATCAAATATTTCAAGCTTGGAAAGAAGGTGCTAATTTTGCTTGGTACAGAGTATTTTAGTGAATAAGTCCTTAGGTTGCTCTTTGGTGGTAGAGATATGACACGTTGCAATGATTCTTTAATGTTACTTTTCGTTCACTTAGTGATAGTCAACCTAGATGTGCTTCATTTGCTCTAGAAAAATTAGGTTTGCTGTTATCTTCTTTGTCACCTCATTGTTGCAAAATAATAAAACGAGTTGCAATAGGTAAAACCTAAAATACCTAAGTAATCTCATAATCCATACTATATTGTTTGTAGTAGCTTGCATTGCTTGATATTAAATTGAAAGTGAATTAGTTGGTTACTTCTTGGCTTACCAAGAAATTAGAGAGTTTCCAAGCATGATGCAAAAACCTATAATTGATCTCTTAGTCATAGGAAAAATGTTATAATTTGAATCACAATAAACCCTTAATCTCAATTGGGATGAAGATTGAAACATGAGGTTAAAACTTAGGCAACTCTTAAGATATCAAATCACCTTTAGGGTTGCCTCCATATCAATTGCTTTGGTGCATGAACTGACTAAGAAGTTGCATTGGAAAGGTAATGTCAAGGTTGGTGAATGTTAAGCAAATCAATATATCAACTAGCCTTTGGTAGGTAAAGGATCTTCAAGTGGTAGGTCATGTTGTTTTTTCTTTGAACTACTTGTGAACTTTGTGTTCTGCTCTATAAGAATCAATTAAAGGTTGGATCTTACTAGTCCTACTTCTAAGATGAGTTCTAAGGTGTACTTGACTATACTCGATCTTGAAAGAAATAGGGCTCTCAAATGTCAATGATAAAGGTAATAAGATATTAGTAGTGTAGGTGACACTAATCGATGGAGATTTATTAAGAGATAGGGTATAAGGAAGTACAAAAGGCAGATGGTAAGGTAGGACACAATTAGTCTACCCTTCAAATAGTTGGTTGGTGGCTTAAACAAAAGGAAGTAGTGAAAGGTTAGGCTAGGGTAAGGCTATGCATTTGTATTTGAGGTGGAAGTAGGTGAGTCTATTAAGGAATTGTGTATAATCTTGGTGGTGGGCACAGAAATGGAGGATCAAAAAGGTTAAGCTCATCAACCAATGGGAAAAAAGGTGTATATGAATTCATAAGTTGTATGATAAGAGTTAATGAGGTAGCTGGGCTATTTGAGGATGACATGGAAAACTATGAGAGAAGGGAAAAATGTCCTTATCAAAGATGATATCACGACTCTTCTAACAATTTGGGTAATCCATGAAAATGTAGGAAAGTGCATGCGGATTGAATTTGTCATATACACTCAAGGTGGTGGCATAACACTAGCAACTAAAAACACACAAATGTTCAATAACAAGTTTAACAAAGAGTTTTTAATAGGGAATGATGCCACCTAGAGAAGGTGAGGGTAACCAGTTGATGAGATAGATGGCAACTAGAATATATTCGTCCTAAAAGCATAAGGGAATGCAGGTCTAAAACAATAGAGCTCATGTCACATCAAATAATTGGTGATTTTTGCATTTGATAACTCTATTTTGTTGTAAATTTTGAATACAAAAGCTCTTATGGATTACTCCTTTGGAGGAAATAAAGGAGGAACATTTAGATGAAAAAAATTTCAAATCCATCATATGAGTGAATATGCTTCATTACATATTTGAACTAAGTGTGAACCATAGAAGGTTAAAGTTGAACTTAACTTTTAAATTAGAGAAGGAAGGTCTAGGTGGCACAAGAGAAGAAATAATGTTCACCATCATGTGTGGGGGTCTTATGGAGTCCCTAAACATCTATATGAACTAATTTAAAAATAGATTGTGTCACTATGTGGCTTAAGGGAATAGACTTAACTTTTAAATTAGAGAAGAAAGGTCTAGGTGGCAAAAGAGAAGAAATAATGCTCACCATAATGTGTAAAGGTCTTATCCTTAAACATCCATTTGAATTAATTTGAAAATAGATTGTGTCATTGTATGGCTTAAGGGAAAAGTAGTGCATGTCTATTTAGCAAAAAGAGAAATTAAGTAGGAAAAAGAATCTAGACATTATATTTATTTAACATACGTAAAATATGATTTTAAAGAATAATGGTCAAAACATTTATGCTAAATAGAATAAATATTATTAAAAACCAAGTTGCAAACAAACGTTTACCTAGGACTACAATGCATATTTTTTTATTGAAGATAAAAAACTAGAAAAAATAGAACAACCCATATCCCACTTAAAACCCTAAGAAAACAAAAATTAGAAACTTATCTCTTTATAAATGACTTTCTAACCTCTTATGTTTCTCATTTAGGACTTAACACATCCCATTGGGCCTAGTGTGGGGCACCATAGGGATACTTCTTCAAGTGCAAAGGGATAGAAGATTGAATTTGAATTTTCCTATAGATTCCTTAACAATGCGGGATACAACTTCATATCATTAATTTAACATAGTGTAAGACACAACACTATATCATTTATTTGACATGCATAATCACCACAACGGCCCATATGGGTGCTAAGGGAAAAACGAAAAAAATGAGAAGATGTCAATGAGTGAGAGAATTTAAATATATTGAATTTGCAATAATATAAACCATTAGTAATATTTTCGTTTTACATAAGCTTTTATTTTCTATTAAAGACGATGTATTAGTACTAGTCTCCTATGTTTTTATTTATGTGCTGTATTGCACCCACATGTTTGCTTTATGTTATAAGGGTTAGATGATATTCCTTGTCATATGTATCTTGTAATAATGTGACATTCAGGTGAATTTATGTTATCAATATAAATGACAAGGGCAATGTCCCTATTCAATTAAAAAAAAAACAACATACCTATATATACAAGCTTAAATGTGGCCATATGTATTTGATATAATAGGAAGCAACTAATTACATATAAAATCAAGAATATATATATGTAATTAGAAAACCTACATTGGCAGTATACAAAAAGTGTGACATTTTCATTAACAATAAAAGCCATTTACCAAGTTTGAATCTATTGTGGCACTATACAAGACTTTGGTAAGTACATGTCAGATATGTTATCCTTTTTTTTCTTTTATGTTTTTTTTTTAGGAAAGAGGGGGAATATTCAAACTAAGAATTGAGTTAATGAAAGATTTTTGGCCCTAGTAGAAAGGGAAGAGAAGGATTAGAAAAGCTACCAAGTTGATGAGATTATTTTGATTGTGGTGAATATGTCTTCGATTAAAGTTGTTTTTGGTTTGGCTACTAGACCAAACTTAGAGATAGAACAACTTTGATGTGAAGATTGTATTCTTTCATGGAGATTTGGAAGAAGAGATTTATATGAAGTAACCTAAGGGCTTTGTCTAAAAAAGCAAGGAGAATCATGTATGTTAATTGAAAAAAAACCATGATTTAAAACAAGCACATCAGTAGTGATACAAGAAGTTATAGTCATTTATGTTATAAGAGGCAATTTTGTCATCCTATTCTTATGTATAAATAATATGTTGATTGTTAGTTAGGACATTAAATAGATTGTTATGCTAAAAAAGGATATGAGCAAGTCATTTGTGATGTAAGATTTAGAAGCAAGAAGCGAATTCTTGGTATGGAAGTTACATGTGATAAAAGTGTAAAAAGTTATAGGTATCTCAAGAAAAGTACATAGAGAAGGTGCTTCAAAGATTTAATATGGATAAAGCAAAGTTCATTAGAACTCTAGTTGTAAGTCACTTCAAGTTGAGTAAAAAGAAAAATCTTAAAAATGACAGTAAGATTAAACACATGAACAAAATACCTTATTCATTTGACATTGGTATTTTGATGTATGCTATAAAAAACATTAGACCATATATTACTTATGCAATTAGGATAGTCAATTGTTTTCTTTCAAATGCTAGCAAAGAACATTGGAAAGTTATGAAATGGATACTCAAGTACCTTAAAGGAACTCCTAAGTTTTGTTTGAGCTTTGGTAATGATAATGCTATGTTGGTTGAAGAGACATATGTAGAGATGACTAGTGACCATGATAGGAGGAGGTCTACAATAGGGTACTTGCTTAATTTTATATGGAGAGTGATTTTATGGCAATCTAGGCTACAAGATTATGTTCTTAAGGGTTGTAAAGAAATTTTATGGATGAAGATGTTTCTTCAACTTGGGATAAATCAAGAGAAGGTTATTCTTTATAATGACAATAAAAGTTTTATCTACCTTAAAAAGATTTTGTCATCTCATTTAAGGTATAAAACTTTTGTTGGTGTCAGATATCATTCAAACATTTGATATTATTACAATCCAAGCAATTAGATCTTGTGAAGATTCAAACTAATGATAATGGAGTAGATGTTTTGATGAAGCCATTGATAAGTGACAAATTAGAAATATGTTAGTAGGTTATTTTTTAGGCTTTTTTTTTTTTAAATTGTTAGTCCTTAATTTTCTAAGGTTTCTTTATTGTCCAAGATTATTTCCTTTTGTTTATTTTTCCTTAATTCTTTGGATACTTAATTTATCTATGATTTCCATAACTATCAGGTCCCTAATTGTTTGAGATTCTCTAAATTGTCAAGATCCCTGATTTGTTTGAAATTTCCTTAATTTTCAAGAATTTTGATTTGTTGGGGTTGTTAAGGTTAAGTTTAGTTCCCTATTTAAAGGAAGCACAATTTCAATTGTAAGGAGACTTTTTTTTTTTAGAGAATAAAAAACCCTCAGTTGTCATTAGCTTTTACTTCCTTTAATTTTCACCAAAGATTGGTGATGGAGAATTTTCTTGACTGGTGGCATAACCTTTACGTCTTTGAGTTAATTCTTGGCTTTTTTCCTTTTAGTTTTTATTTTTTCCATTATCCATCTATTTCATTTTAAATTTTCATTTTTCTCCTTTTTCCCTTACCTAAAAACACACATTTTCTCTTAAAAAACTTAGATAACTTAAAAAAAAAAATCACATATCATTCCTAACCTGAGCTCGCTAAAGCCCTCCATCATTGATATAGATGCACTTAAGGTCCAATATTACAAGTTCCCCTTTCAAGGAATTGAGACTCCATAGTATAAGCCAATAGTCCAAGAAGCCTAAGCTTGAAGGGCATCCCAAAGATTCTTTTGGAATTCTAATTTGTTTAGGATTTCTTTTATTATTTTTTAGGCTTTTCTTTAAATTGTTAGTCCTTAATTTTCTAAGGTTTCTTTATTGTATGAGATTATTTCATTTTGTTTGGTTTTCTTTAACTTCTTGTATCCCTAATTTATTTGGGATTTTCATAATTGTCAGATCCTTGGTTTGTTTGAGATTCCCTATAATTGTCAACATCCCTAATTTGTTTAGCATTTCCTTAATTTTCAAGAATTCTAATTTGTTGGGATCCTTAGGGTTAGGTTCAGTTCCCTATTTAAAGGGAGCATCATTTTAGTTGTAAGGAGACTTGTTTTTTTGTAGAGAATAGAAAACCCTAAGGTGTTTTGTTCAACTTGCATTTTGTTCAACTTGCATACTTTATCTAATTTTTGCCCAAAATTGATGGTGGAGCACTTCCTTGATTGGTGGCGTAGCCTTTACATCTTGTGTTGATTCTTGGCTTTTATTCTTTTAGTCTTTATTTTTTCATTATCCATCTATTTCATTTTCATTTTTCATTTTTCTCCTTTTCCCTTACCTAAAACATACATTTTCTTGCAAAAAACCTAGAAAATTTCAAAAAAAAAAAAAGATTTCCACATATCTTTCCTAACTCGAGCTTGCTTAAGTTTGAAACTGTATCCGCATCAAGTGGTATTAGAGACTAGGTTGGTGTGAGTTATGTCTCAATATAGAGAATGCACTTTACATTCTTCTTCATGTTTTTCTTCATGTGAGGTAGCAAGTAGGATGCCTTGTGTTTGAGTAGGAAGAAATAAAATGATGAAAATAAAATATTGTCAAGATAAACTTTGAGATGTAAAGGCAGCACCTCTAGTCAAGGAGGTGCTCCACCACCAATTTTGGGCTAAAATCAGATAAAGGAAGCAAACATTGAAAACAACTTAGGGTTTTCTATTCTTTGTTGAAAAACTAGTCTCTTACAACTGAAATAATGCTCCATTTAAATAGGGAACTAAACTTAACCCTAATGACCCTAACAAATTATAATTCTTAAAAATTAAGGAAATCTTAAACAAATCAAGGATATGACAATTATGAAAATCCTAAATAAATTAGGATCTAGACAATTAAGGAAAACTAAACAAAAGAAAATAATCCTAAACAATAAGGAAACCCTAAAAAATTAAGGACTACCAATTTAAAGAAAAGCCCAAAAAATAATAAAAGAAATCCTAACAAATAAAAATTCCTAGAGAATCTCTAGGATGCCTTTCAAGCTTAGGGCTTCTTAGACTATTGGCTTGATAGGGAACCTTGTAATATTAGGCCTTGAGTGCATCCACATTAGGGACCTAATTTGTCTTAAAGGCTCATAATGATATGTAGCATAGGTATCCAAAGACACAAAGGTGGTGAATATTTAGGCTCTTCCTAAAAAGTAGCTAAAAAAAGGGTCTTGCCATCTAGCACTCTAGTTGGCTTCTTTTTAATTAGGTAGGCTCTATTGACCACATAATCACTCCAAAAACCTTAAGAATGGAGGTTTGATATTTAAGGGCAACCTTTAAAAGATGTCTATATTTACTCTTAACAACCTCATTTTCTTATGAGTTGTAAGTGTGGAAGCTTTCATGAAGTATTTCATAAAAGGAGAGATATGTTGAATATTTGTGATTAAAGAAATCACAAGCATTATTTGTCTGAACATGCAAGCTCGTAGTTTTAAACTCCATATGAGCCACTTGGTAAAATTTTGTAAGATTGGATAAGATTTGGATTCTCTGTTGGATAAGAAAAACTTAAGCACCATAAAAAACAAATCATGGACAATAGTGAGGAAAAGGCAGGACCTAGTGCAATGTAGCATGTGATAGGGATTGTAGACATTAATGGTGCATGAGTGAAAAGATAATATGGCATGGTATTGACAAGGAGATAAGGGAGCACATGATTGTTTGGCTAGAGGACATATAAAATATTTTGGATAAGGAAAGGAAGTATTATGACCACTTGTTGATTAGAAATAAATATAACTATTAATCTTTGCATCACAAATAGTACTTTCATTGAAAGGGTTAAAAGATTCAAAATTAAAAATTTAGAAAAAGAAGCCCAAAAATAAGGTACTTAATGAATGTTATCCAAGCCTATTAGTTTGCCAATTAAAAAGGCCTAAAAGAAGTAGAATCAAAATTGAAAATGATCCAACAATTATTATCATCACAAACTTTGAAAGCAGAGATGAGATTAAATTAGAAAACTAGGCCAAAAATGACACTATTCTAAGTGATGGAGGAACTAAGTGTGTTATTTTTTAAATAATAGTGACATTTTTTTTTATAAAAAAAAATGGTTTGAACCCTTATTTTTATTTTGGTTTAAACCAAGACTCAAAACCTGTGTAAAAAAACTACATAGGCTAAGGCATTGAACCTAACCCCTCAATACATAATCCCGAACTTCAGGTAATAAGATAATATGAAATAAAACCTTCAAAGTGCCTAAGAAAATCATACAGTGAATAATAAAATAACAACTTATGACTCTTGAGATTGATGTAGTCAAGGAGGCCGATAATGTTCCAAGCCTAATTGATCTTCCCAGTCTATTTTCCTATAATTTGTTGGTAGAGATCCTAGTGTGGACAAAACTTGTATTCCTATAAATGAATGACCAAAGTTAGCCAAACCATCTGCAAGAAATTTGCTTCTCGAAAGATATGGGTGATGGACTATTATGGATGGGAGGTTTGAGTTATTAGTAGAAGAAGAAAAAATCATTTATCACATCTTATGTGGTTATTGGCACTTGAATCAATATCTGTTAGTGAAAATAACATTTAAGCATAAAGAGTTACTTGCAAAACTAACAAATTTGTCAAGGACCCTAATTTGACTTAAGGATTTCATGATTCATTAGAATTAGTCCTTACTAATGGTCTCCTAGATGGTTTTAGTTAGGGTTGTCACTACTTGAGCAAATTTTTTTTTCCTCTTTCCCATTATCTACCAATGTGCCACACAATTTCTAATAAGGATGCTTGTATATTTGCAATATTTCTAAACCCTAGAATTGCATTTTGAATTACTTTGCCCAATTTTTCAACTAGCTAATGTGGCAGTCTATAAGCCATTCACAAGTTTAAAATGAGCACTAACATGGAGTAAGAGAAAAGTTGTACCACCAAATCTAGGTTTATGATCTAAGCCATCCATACTTGATATAAAAAGGTTTCATTCATTAGAATTAGAAAAACTAGAATCAAGTTTATGCCACTTGGTTATGTGTCACTTGCCTTTGTTGTAGCTACATAGGCTTTTTGAGTAAGAGTTGCATGTATGGTGAAGAGCATAATGTTGACAACTCAAATGTACTTTGACAAGGAAGGTCCTTAGTTCTCTTCCATGATGACAAGTTGGTAATTCAACCAAGTGATAAAGCCAGTTCAATGGTGAGGATTTGTAACTTGAATGGTAAAAAGCTCTTGCTTAAGATTAGCAAGAGCCAAGTGACTTTCTCATGTTCCTTCACTACCCAATACTACCACAAGATAGATTCAAGTCTTTCTAATTTTTCTTTGGCCATCTCAAGCATTTTCTATTAGAGGAAGGCTAGCAAAACTTCCTTAGAATGGTAGTTTTCAATCCACATTTGAATGAGCCAATTACACTTCCATTAGTGTCAAGTGAGTCGCTTGTCAAATGGGATAGGGATGGTTCCCTCAAGGAACCCATTTTTGTCCTTCATGAGAAGGGCACATTGGAAGTCATTGGGCCATACTATGTTGTCCTCTGGTTTGGAAAGGGGTTACATGATGAGATGCAACTTAGTTAATCAAAATTGATAGGCACAACAAATTGTTTTCCTTAGTGCAACTACTAGTAGACAAGTAAAGGAAGAAAGTTATGCCAAATGTTAGGCATGGATTTGGTCCCTAACCTAATAAGTCTAGTACAAGTGGAAAGCTTAGAAGAAATCAACTTAGGTTAAAGCTCAATTATAGCCCAAAAGAAGTGAAAAAGCCTACTTACGGATGGATGGGCTTGGTATGGGCTATGTCCTTTAAGCCTATAGGAATTTGGGCTTGGGAGGTTAGGCCTAAATAATATAGTCCTTGGCTAGCCCACATTAGTTAAGCTAGGCCTAGTTAGGCTACACTAAATGGGCTAGGACTATGTGGCAATCCATTGAGTAGGATGAATGGTACTAGATTGCCCCTAGTTGATCTAGGTCTAGTAAGGTAGCCTTTGGTTAGTTGAAGCCAATGAGGACTAAATAATTGTTGGATGAATTGGTTCAAGTTTCTTTATAACTATACTTAGAGGGTAAGTCAAGTTCTTCTTAAATGGTAGAGGTGTTTGGATCTTGGTTCTTGCCAAACTTTGAGACTTTTTTGACATGGTTTAGGTGTGAGAAAAGGGAAGAAAAAATTTCCATTTGTGGTTTTTTTTTTTTAGAAGCAACACTGATTTCCACACTAAAGGATGACCTTGTTTTGCATGTCAAAGTAATTCTACAACAACAAGGTTAAAAGAGAAAAAACAATAGTAAGACAATCAAAGAGAAGTTTGGATAAGGTAGACTAAGAAAGAAAAAATAAGCCTTAATATCATGTCAAGAAGTAAAGTGGATCGAAAAGGAGAATAAGAACTTAGGAACTATTTCTTTTATTGCACTATTCTAAGGACCTAGTATGTAAAGTCCTATGTATAATACAATAACTTTTCTTAGGTTTGTACAATCTCTTAATTCCTAAAATAACTAGACTACATTAATTAATGACTACACTGTATGAGAAAGATTATTTGTATAAATAGTAAATAATTGGAAGGAAAATAATTACTCGATACCTATAAGTATGATGTATCCCTAACAAAGATCATTGCCTAAGAAAGGCTTCTTTTAAAGGAATCCCACTTCCTCCTTTTTAAGATACAAATAAGTGAAGTGAACATTAACAAATTCTTGAAAATATGTTCACTTTAATACAATGTAATTCTCAATTGTTATAATGAAAAGACTAGTACAACAATGAAAAATAAATGCCACCCAAGCATCAATTAAGAGGTGGAGGCAATTGGCAAAGATTTTAAATAAAGATAACTAAGCATAACAACACATGAAATGAAACAAGTAGTACAAGTTAAGACAAAGGTCTTCTTAGTTAATACCAAAAATAAGATCCTTTTTTTTAATAATAAATATGTGAGTTTATTCATCAAAGAATAAGAAAATATAAAATCTTAGGGACATACCCTAGCATAAACATTTATCTAAGAGAAAATCTAGTTTGGAATCCTCAAGCTATAATATAACAAAACATTTACTTAAGAAATTTTAATATCCTTAAATAGAGATGCTTTTCCATATATTATTTTCTTGATTCTAGCCAATAAATATAAGGGTCTCCTTTATATCTTGTCAAGATCTTTATTTATATTTAACATCATAATGTTAATTTGAATTTGCTTCATTTGTTTGTGCTATCTAGAAGGAAAGGAATAAAATTTTTAGATACATTTCTAGTTTAAAAAATTCTCTTAAAGCTATTAAGAGGCTTATTAGAAATAGATTTATTAATGTAAGGAAAATACCTAAGACAATTGAAACTTTGCATATCCAACATGCTCAGAGGTTAGATGATGTCATTCATTTGACTTTATATTTTATGTGGTCTTAAACTATCCATGTTCCTAGTCTTGACATGTATAGCTACCTATTAAATAAATAAATCAATTTACTTATATATAGATATCAAAAAAAAGATGAAGAACCTTGAATTTATTCATCATGTATATTGAGAAAAAGTTCAATCCATTTTTTATATTCTTAAGTAATAAAGAGAAAGAAATAAACAAAAAATGATCTTGTAGGTAATCAACTCTAAAAATCTTAATTTGGGTAGTGTGGAGCAACCATTATCTTTGGTTGTCTTGAATACTCTTAAGTTATTAATGAAATACATGTGAGACTTATGTTAGAAGTGGAAAAAAAAAAAAATGGTTGTTGTTCATGTGAAAAGTGGTTCATCAATTTGAAGTAAAAAAAATAAGGATTTCCAATGTGCAAAATAATCAATTTTTAATCTCCTTTTAAATTAACAGAAATTATCAAAGATTTTGTTTTCAATGATTGTGTTAAAAAATATTCATTTCTTAGGATAGTTAAAGCCAGAACTTCTACAAAATATTGCAGAAATTTGTATAAAAATAACAATAAAACTAAAGTAAATATCAAGAACAATAAGAAGAGCAAAGAGAGAAGAAATTTGTATTTCTTGATGAATTATGAGTTCACTCTGACTATCTTTTTATAGTGGTCGGAATACAATCATCTCAATGATGATGAATCAATACCAAATTGATTATGAAAACCGTAGCTATGAAGAACCTTAAAAACTTTTCAAATTTTGAACGAAAAATTTCATCAATTATGTTTATGATTCTTTCTCTTTTTCATTGTAATAAAAAGCTTGTTTTCCTCTAATTTAAATGCCCCTAATTTCACCTTCATCTGTATTGTATAACTGTTAAAAAAGGGAGAGGAAGAACTGTTCTTGCACGGGTGTGAGGACGAAGATGACGCGCATGAGATGCACACACACTTCTTAGTGCTATCTGTGGGTTGCCTTGGTAGAATGACATATGTGTTACACGCATCTACTTTAACATTAGAAACTACATTTTTTTCTCATCTTTTACTTTAAATGTGGCCAACGTGGTTAGCTATTTTTGTTTTATTCCTATCATAACTTGAGAATTTGTTGTTTTAGCTTTAGATGTGGCTGATGGAAATCCCGTTGTTTTAGATTTTAGCATCCCCCTGCAAGTTGACATGTCATTTTGCACTATAAGCTTGTTTTGAAGTAGTTGAAATCAAGTAGAAGATAGATCTTTTGTAAGAATGTCAGCTATTTGATCAATAATAAAAATTAATGCACCAAAAGTTTCTTTGTTTTGATTCTTTCATCAATAAAATGAAAATCAATTTCAACATATTTTGTTTTGGCCCTTTTTTCGTGGTTGGCTACTTGATTCACATTAGTTAAAATTTAGGTTCTACAAACAAATCCTTTATGATATATAAGTAATTTGTCTAATGTAGAATTGACTTTCCCACATTATAAATAACAATAAAGGAGGAAGGATCCCTTCCATTTTTGTTACCTTAATATAGAAAATGAAAAAATATAGGCATCTTTGTTCTCTTCATCATCTTGAAATTATTTACTAGTCCAAAAAGTTTCTTCAAATCCATTGATGATTGTTATATCATCAAGAGCCTTCCTTAGTAGAGCTTCTTAAGGACACCCTTCTATCACAAACACAAATATCAGCCAATCAATAATAATGTTACCTAGATCTTTTTCTGAGCTTAAGTAGCAAGGTTTTAATTTGAACATTAAAGCTTAGTTTACCATGAGTACTCAATCTTGATTCTTCCAACATTGGGATTAGCAATTTTAGCAAAAGCATCTTCAAAAAGATTAATGGTTCCATGGCATCCAACTAGGCAATAATTAGTAATTTGAACCAAAATGGTAGTATTCCTACAAGGATTTGGAGCCAAATTTGTGTCACTAAAACATTCTATAGCATAGAATTTCCCACATGCTACTCCATTTTCCCATATACCATCACTTGATCCAGCAACAAAATGGCCATGATCTTCATATCCATAACATGCAGAGGCTAGTGCAAAGATGTTGAAGATTAATATTAAAGGGTTAAGTTTTTCATCAAAAGTCAAATTTGATAGCTAAAACACATTTTAAGCTTAAAAACATACTAAACTAGAGTTAATGCCTACAAATAAAATCCAACAAAGGTATGAGGGATGACACCCACCCTTTGATGCTTAAACTTCCCTTTTCTAGATTGTTTCACTAACCATTTCTCTCTTCATGTAAAGTAATCATTATGAAAAGTTGTTGTTTTAAACAAAAAAATAGGGATTTTATGAATCATGACAAAAAATATGATAAAATGCTAGGCCAACTTTTGGTTAATTATATTTAAATTCTTTTACATTAGTAAGAGACTAAGATTGTGTTAGTATTTTACAATTAAAATAGACAAGAATACTTGAACTTCTAACTCAATTTCCATTAGCATGAGCAAGAATGATATGATAGTAACTTTATACTCTTTCTTTTAAATAATATAATAGTTACGATCAATTTATCTACAAGTTTAACTTATCTTGATATCACTTCTTGTTCATTATAATGCAAAAGGAATATAATTTAATTTATCACAAATCAAATGATACATAGGTTAAAAGCATATATATACTTATGGATGTATGGAGGTTTGTAAAAGGTGGCAGTCCCTTAGGTTGCATATGAAATTGAAGTAGAGCTCATTATGGCAATAAATACGATCAAAATTTGTATTTTTGCTCCCATTCTTTTTCCTTACGAGTACCAAGAGATATGTTGCATCTTAAACTATAGATTAAATCATTTTTATGGTGGCCTCCCAAAGTTGACAAACGATAGCCTTAATGGTAATTTCATGCTAATCTCCATATTTACTCACCAAATGTCTAATGCAATGCCTTTTGATTTTTTTTTTTAAAAATTCATTTTGGTATAATCTTGACCCTTAAAGAAAAATTAGTTGCTTACATAAGTAAAATGAAAACATGAAATACATTGGGCAGTACATTCGTTTAACCTTATGGTGGCCTATAATTACCTAATCTTAGATGATCCTTAACATAAACGTCTAAACATCAATGAGGCAATATGCCAAGCTAGTAAAAAATTGTTACATTATGAATGGAGTGACCATAGTTAGCAAAACAATCCTCTACCACATTTCCCTCATGATGCACATGAAGCATAAGTGTGAAGGAATCATAGATAAGCATTGACATATAACATATTCTAATTTCCATGTTGTTCTACATTTTTTAAGCAAACATTAGACTAAATAAAATGGATTTGATTCAATAACATGAGGTACTTGACTCCTTGCCTGACATATTTTAAATCCCTGTAACAAGGTATAAACTTTCACCTCTGCACTGGTCCTAGGATTCAACTTGGTGGAAAAAACCATTATAAAATCTCCGTTATGATTTCTAAGGATTTCCTTACCAGCATTATTCCCCATTATGCTTGATCCATCCATATTAAGCTTATATTGCCCCATAAGAGGAGGTTGCCAATGAACCCAGACTCCTTGCCTCAATGGAATTTGAATCACACGAACCTTTAACACAACTAGTGAAATTTGATCAAGAAGACTTACTTGTACCTTGATTTGGATTTAAGTTGACATTCAAAGCATCCAATGTGTAACATCTTTGTTAATTTTGAATATGAACAAACACTCCCCATTGTGTTTTGTGGAATTCCTAGCCAACCAAATTCCTCTACAATAACTCCTTCCAAAATAGCTATTAGAGCTTTTCTTTAATTATGCCACGACGCCTCTGTATACCATGAAGAAAGAACTAAAATAAACAAGCACCTTTAGTGTGTCACCAAATGTATGTCAAAGCCGTTGTGTCAATCCATTATGCATAAATACATGACCCACCATCCCTCTTTCACCCCTTTCATAGCAATAGTACCTAGGTGCTAGTTAGATTCCTCTTCTATGCATACTACATTCCACATGGATGCCATAGTGAATTAACTTCCATATAAACAATCCAGTATTGGGAGGGACCACTTTATTCCATAGAAACTTAGCCCAAACCACTTTATCTTTTTTCACTCTTCAATCTTGATGCACTAATGAAGCTGAAAATTTTCCAAAAGCACTCAAATCACAAACAAGCCTATCTAGATCCTGACTACATCAATTTTGCTAGTTTGATCTTGATGCTTACTAGACAAATGTTCCCTAATAAAATCTTGACTTTGAAGGGTTTCTCCAACTGTTATATCTTATTGTGAACATAAAGGAAACTAAAAGGGCAATCTAATCCAATTATCCTTCCAAAAGGAGCATTTTCCCTCACCAATAATCCATTTACCATGTTGGATTGAATACTCCACCCAAAGCAAAAGCATCTTCCATATATGTAAATGTGCATTCTTTCTACCTCATCTAATCACTTCCATTGGATGTTCATACTTAGCTCGAAAAATTAAGGCCTACAAGGATTGTCCTTGCAAAAAATGCCATGCAAACTTTGTTTGAAGTGCTTGCATTGTTTGTTCTAGGTTTTAAACTCCTAGGCCACCTTCTTCCAGAGGCATACAAATACTTTGCCACTTAATCTAATAGCTACCACGGTCATCCCCATTACTCCACATGTATTTGGCCAATATACTATTAATCTTTTGTATGATTATTTTCGGTACTTTCATAATGGAAATTGTATGTATTGGCATAGAGGAGAGTACACTTTTGATTGATGTCAATTTGTCCTCATGAGATAAGAATTTTGCTTTTCAATTATGCACTCGATTAGCTATAACATTTGCCATCTTGTCAAAATAATGGATTCAACTTCATCCTTTGAATAATGGAATATCCAAGTATTTAAATGGCAAGTCTGCAATAGAGAAACCTATGATCTGCTTGATAAGTTCTTTCTTGGATGGTTCTAACTTCCTTAATACTATTACCCTCGTCTTTTCTACATTTACCTTTTGTCTACTATACATTTCATACTCTCGTAGCAAAGAGACCTTTGGTTCCTTTCAATAAAAATTATATCATTAGCATATAATAGATAAGGAACCCCCTAAAAATTATTAACACCTTTAAATCTTCTAATGAATGGCGTCATCTCCATTAAATGGTTGAGCTTTCTACTAAAGGCATCTTGAGCTAAGATAAAAATGCTAAGTGATAGAGGGTCCCCTTGTCAAAGACCTCATGTGAACTTGAAGAAACCATGTTTTGCTTCTTACACCAAAAGTGTAAACCAATTATTAGACATGCACTTGAATACCATATCACTCCATAGGTAAGAAAAAACAAATTGTTCTAATACTTTGAGTATAAAACCTCATTCCATATGATCATATGCCTTTTTCATATCTACCTTAATCATCATGTTAACTATTACTTTACAATCTAATTCATTAACCATCTTTATAGCTATTGCAACATTCTCATGAATATCTTTACCTTGTACAAAACTAGATTATTCCTTGGAAATTATCAAAGGTAATAAACATACTAGCCTATCATTTAAAATCTTGGCAATAATTTTATAAGTAAAGTTGTACAACTTGATAGGCTTGAGGTATTTAAAACTCCGGGGACTTTTCTTTTTCAATATCAAAACTATTAAAGTAGAAGTAATACATTTTGGCATGGGGTTTCCCCCAAAGAAGTCATGCACTACTACTATTATATCTTTTTTCATAATCTCGGCACTTGCTTGATAAAAATGTCTATTGAGACCATCTGGCCCTGGAGCACTATTAGGATCCAATCCTTTGATAGCCATCAAAATTTCCTCCCACTGTGGTTCTTGACATAGCTCATCATTTTGTTCAATAATTGCCAATGGTGGAATATAGTCAATCAAATCACTTTGCATCCTAGCCTCAGGGGGGGAATCTGAGGGGATAAATGTGAGGTGTATTATTGTCTTCAATGAGGATATAGGAATAGTATTCAACTACAAGGGGACCTAATATGTCAAGATCTGAGGTAAAAGTGTCATTAGGTAACTTGAAGTTCCATTTTGTTTGAGAATTCCTTTCTTTGATGCAAGCAAGAAAATACACAGTGTTTCTATCTCCTTCTTTCAACCATTTTACTCTTGACTTATCTCTTAAGGTGCCCTCTTCTTGTATTAATAGTTCATTCAATTGGTCTTGTTGTTTTAGACTAGCAGTACGGGCTAACGAAATGGTTGGACATCGATGTGTTGGACCGGTAGTGCAAGCCAATGGATTGAGATGCGTATTACGGGTCTAGCTTGCCTAGTTTCCCTTGTTGTTGGGTCTTCCACACTTGGGTGGTGCCTAAGATGTTTCCTTTTAATGTACCTTATACTTCGATTTATTTAGAATGTTAGTTGCCTTCTTTATTAGAGAAGTGTTATGGAGGGTTTGATTGTAATGAATATGTTACTCAATAAGAAAATTGTTACAATATTACCTTTATGTTTCACTACTATTCTAAAGTATAATGACTTTGATATTAAATAAGATCACAGTTATGAGTGAATATTTATGTTTGGTAATGTTTGTCCTTATAAAGACCTCTACAGTTTAGAAATAGAAATGTCCTAATTTGATGTGCCTTGTTTGAATCTAACATCTACATTTCACTATAGCTCTAAATGTGTAACTGATGTTACATTGAATTCTCAAGGGAGGTAAACATCTATATAAAGGGAACCTATTGAATCCCTTCATTACACAATTCTTTCTACATTCAAACTATCCCATTGTTCCATGATTTTCCTTTGGTTTCTCTCTAGAAGTCCTCTATTTAGAGTAATCCTTGTTAAAGATAGATTCAATTCATCGTTGAGACTTGAGTGCTAAACAGATTTTTCTCTAAGTTCGTTACAAGTGGTATTAAAGCCTAACTCTTTAGGCAAGCTAAGTTCTTGAAACGATGCCTAAAGGTATGGGAGAGTCCCAACACCAACCCCAGGGAAAGAGAAAAAGGACACAAAAACCTTGGCGTTTGCGAAGGAAAGACTCAGTTTGCTGGAGGGCTATGTTTTTCGCATCGAGGAACAAATGGGAGAGCTAAAAGGATTTGTAAAGCAATCCAAGAGTTGAAAGGAGTCATAAAATAGCTCTAAACAAAGCTTGCTTTTGTTGTTATACCTTGTAGGGATATCCTTAAGCCAAAAAGTTATGGTGGGAAACAAGATGCAACAGAAATGAAAGACTTCTTGTAGCATATGGAGTGATACTATTTTAATATGGCTCACATCACCAACGACCTTGATAAGGTAAGCACTGCATCTTATTATCTCACACACAATGCTAATGTGTGGTGGCGTAGGAGATGCCAAGAGGCGAAGAATGGAGAGGACCCGATTAACACTTATAAGGCATTTAATAAGGCATTAAAGAAGTAATTCCTTCCTAAGAATGTGGGTCAGAGGGCTCACGAGATGCTAAGGGACTTAAGGCATACAACCACTCTACAAGCTTATGTGCATGCATTTACAAATGCAACGTTGTACCTCAAGGATGTGCCTAAGAAGACGCTCTTGTTCTTTTTCATGAGTGGCCTTTAAAAGTGGGCAAAAGATGAAGTTGAGAAGTGCAATATGACCAAGTTAAGTCAAGTTATCCCAATTGTGGAGTCCTTTACGGAACGTAGGTGGAATGGATCATCCTCCAACCCACCTCTTTAATTTGAGAGTTCAAAAAAGGAGGAGGTTGACTCCTATTTCATCGTAATGGAGGCATTACACCATCTTTTCACTGTGATGGTGATAAAGATATTAGACCATCCTTCCACCGAGATGGCAACAAGAGACGAGGTGATCCTTATTGTTTTATTTGTAGGGGCCCATACTATATGAAAGATTGCCTAAGAAAACGTTCCTTACATGCCATGTGAAAAGAGCCAATGCTAGATGAGAGTTCTAAAGGAGATGGACACATGGCAATGCTCTAGGTGCTCAACTTGATAGAAGGTAAGAATCCAAAACCAATTATAAAATCTTTGATGCATATCGAACTTAGAGTTAATGGCATAGATACGAAATTCATGTTAGATTCAGGTGCAACTCATAACTTCATCACACCTAGAAAAGCTAACAAATTGGGCCTCGTGGTGAAGAAAGATGTGGGGTTGTTGAAGACAATAAGCAACACCCCTTGGCCAATACGTGGTGTTACCCATGGAGTGAGTCTAGATGTTGGGAGATGGAATGGAAAAGTGGATCTCATAGTAGTGTCAATGGATGACTACATTTTGATACTCAAGTTAGATTTTCTACATGTGGCCCATGCTTTGATTTATCCTACATAGTTGTTTATGTATTCTTGTAGGAGATATGTCATGTATGATTACCACAAAGATGAAAAGTCATGCACATAAAATCCTTTATGCGATGCGACTGAAGAAAGGTATACAAGAAGGTAACGAAGCTTACCCACCTATACAAAAGGAAAAAAAGATCTTGAAGAATGAAGATCTTTTTTATTTTGATTGTAATATCCTTGATAAGAACAAGGATGTGAAGTTGGCCGAGGTGTAGAAACAACCACTTGTGAGAAGGGAAGTGGATAGCATGGTGGAGTCTGACTTAAGGACAAAACTCCAACCATTATGAAGGATAGATAAAAGATGAATATGTCAAAGTCTTCTCACAAAGGTATAGGAGATGTAGGATGGAGTAGGATGTTGAGGGTCGCTCTATTGCTAATAACCTTTTCTAAGAGTGAGGCAAAACAATTTTTAACTGATCGACCCTCTCGAAAGAAAAGAGTTCATCTAAGATGATAACTTGTGATAAAATGGAATGGATTACCCAAGAGTGGGGATAATGCTAAAGTCTAATGGAGATCTTTGACAAATCAAATCATCTCATATAAGTGTTATATGGCAATGAGATAAGTGAGTCTGAAGAAGATCTTCAACAAATTGAAAAATCTCATCAAAGTGTTATGTGGCGATAAGGTAAGTGTTAATGTACCAAATGCAGTGGCAAGTTCTTAATTTTATTAATAAGTATTTAAAGACAATAAAGGTGCTATCAAGTTAAAGGTGAGAAGGTGTGCAGATTGACAATACAAGTTCAAAGGATTGAGCTATTCGAGTACAAGTCTAACTCTTCTAGTGATGTGAATATGGTGGAATTAGGGAGGGGAGGATGTGCCATATTATAGTATGTAGCTAATGATCATGCCATTTGAGTATAAGTCAGACTTTTATACATTCATATGAGCTGATGGACTATGATTTGTGAGTGGGTCTTCTAGATTGAGTTTGCAAGCCAATGGACTATGCTCGATGAGTCTAGCCCCAATTACCTTATAGCGATAAGGGCATTGTTAAATCAAGCAGGGGAGAATGTTCTGGACTGGTAATATAGGCTGACAAAATGGCTGAGCAAGTATGAGTTAGACATTCATGTGTTGGACTGGCAGTATAGGCCAATGGATTGAAATGTGCATTATGGGTCTAGCCTGCCTAGTTTTCCTTGTTGTTGGGTCTGCCACACTTAAGTGGTGCCCAAGATGTTTCTTCTTGATGTACCTTGTACTTAGATTTATTTAGAATGTAGCTTCCCTTTTTAAGAAATTAGTGCTATGGAGGGTTTGGTTGTAATGAATATGTTATTCAATAAAAATGCTATTACGATATTACCTTTATGTTCTGCTGCTATTCTAAAGTGTAACAACTCTGATATTACCTTTATGATCAAATATTTATGTTGGTAACATTTGTCTTTATGAAGATCTTTACAATTTAGAAATAAAGGTGTCCCAATTTATCACTATTGCTCTAAATGTGTAACCAATGTTACATTGAATTCTTGAAGGAGGTAAACATCTATATAAATTGAACCTCTTAAATTTCTTTGTCACATAATTCTTCCTACATTCAAACTATCTCATTGTTCCTTGATTTTTCCTTGGTTTCTCTCAAGAAGTCCTTTATTCAAAATGATCTTGGTTAAAGGTTGACTTAATTCATCACTAAGACCTGAATGCCGAATAGATTTTTCTCTAGGTCTATTACATTGTGCCCTCTTATATTCTACATGCTTTGCCTTTAACCAACCTTGTTGAATTTACTTATCTAACCTATTCATGCTCTCTTCTAGTTCCAATCTTTGTTATTGTTTTTGATTCTTTGTTTATCTACTTAATTCATTGGATTTATTTTTATCCAACTCCAATAATGAAGTCCATAATGACATTCATACATTGCATTCATAATTAACATAAATCACAATGAGTACAAATGAATACTCTAGTGTCTTAATATTCAAAGTTATGTGATGAGTATATATTACAATGACCTTAACCATTATTTGACCCTTCCATAAGATCCATATGTGCATATTTTCTGGCTCAAAGTGCTTAAAAATGGGGAAATTAAAGTTTACTCATTAAATTCTTTAAATGACTTCTTTTCCTTTTTGGTTCTAACAATGCCAAAAATTCAATTTTATTTTCTTTAACTACCCTCTTTAAGTAGTCTATTTTCTAAAGGGCACTCATCTAATATTCTATATTAATGTCTTCATAATGAAAAGGCACAAGAAGAACACATTTTGGCAGGGTGTGTACATATCTTGCTACACTATTATATCTTATAAATGTATAACTAAAATGGTTGCGTTTATTTCTTACACTAACAATTTGCTTAACAGGTGTAAGGGGTGTTACAAAAGATTTCCTAAACATACCTGCTAAATGTGTAACTACTTATCCCAAATGAATGGGTTATGTAATAATATCTTTATATAATACTACACTTCATTAGTTGCTTGGTTTTATCGAACATTCATCAAGGTAGACATTATCCTACTATGAAAATTTCATTTATTATTCATGATGTATATTATAGAAAGAAATTTAAACAAAAAGAATATGACTTCTTGGAGTTTTACGGGTTTTGATTGAAATAGCTTTTGATTTAAGCCATTTCCCAAGTTTTCACTTATTTTATTCGAAGTAGCTTTTGAATTAGGTCATTCACCAAGTTATCACTTATTTTATTTCATAACTCTTCTAACCGTAATTTGTGAAATTTTAACATGACCAAAGGTGAAATTGACTTTGTACAAATACAATATTTTGCATCATAATCTTAAATGGTTAAACGTATATGTTGAGGTATAACTTCCTTTTGTTAAGTCATGCTCATCAACTTGACTTCTAACAATAGGTAACTTGTTTAATAACTTTTTTCAATCCCTTTCATAGGAGTTTTACAGAATTATAATTACATTATCATAAATATCTTCTTTTTGAATTCTCTAAGCATAAAAGTCCTTTCATTTAGAAATATGAATTGTTTCCTTTCTATGTATGTCAGTAAACTAGGAAACATTATTAATAGAGAGAAAGAAAAGGAATCTTGACATTATTTTGTCCATCCGTGTAACAAGAAACGTCATTATGATAGAAAAGCTAGGAAGCAATGGATGATTATATATAACAGAAATGTCAATACTATAGAAAAACGTAGGAATCTCAACATTATTATGCATATTACGGAAAAAGTTTAGAATTCCAACATTATTATATAGATACTTTATAATAGGAAACATAAAAATGTAATAATAAGCATGTGCTTGTAGAGGTAATTGGAAGACATTAAATTGTGAAGACTTAGCACAATGATCGCCAAATTGATACCCGAGGATAAGGGCCTCTTTGTCACATCATGTATCACATAGAGACTATCTTATCAGCTTGGAAATATTTGTAAGACAATTGTGTGGGCAGAAACGAAGTTAAGTTCAGCACCATCAGCATAACTTGCCCTTAGAAGACCTTAACAATTCTTTTACATACATATCGTAATAAGGAATAACAACTACTCAGTGAATGAACTTGTCTAAATCTTGATTAGGCGTTAAGGATATGAGCTAAAAACTTAGATACCTCATGTAAAGGACATTCCTGCAAGCCAATAAAATATAATTTTATTTTAGAGATATTTAACCCTATAACAACTATAAACTATTCGATGATGCACAACACAAGGCGTATACTCATAGACATAGAGAGGTTTGTAAATGTCTTAATCCCATTAGCAACACGTGAAAGGTAAAAATATAAGAAAGCCAAAAATAATTGGAACTTGAATATTGCTCCCATACTTTTCCCCTTAGAAATGCCAAAATATTTTCGATCATAAAGGGCAAAGTTTGATACATTTTATATAGGCCTCCTTACAAATAAATAAACTATGGCCTTAACAAGCCTTTTCCAATCCATGTTTAATCACTAATTGGATATCTTTCTTGTAATACTATTATTTGGCATTAACTAAAACAATATCACGAAACACAATAATGTTTGGGTGAATTCTCTTTTGGTTAATGTCACAACGTAAAGGAAAGAAAGGCAAAGAGATAAGATGCCAATAAGTGAGAGAATTCAAATATATTGAATGCGGAATAATATGAATTGTATAGCATCACACCTATATATACAAGCTTAGACCCAATCCACATAGTAACTTATATACAAATAAGCAACTAATTATATATAGAACTAGGAATATTAACACAAATAGGAAAACTACTTTGGCAATATACAAAAAATGAGACCACTCTCCTTTATGTTAGGATTTCAATAAATCAAATACTGAAAGCTTAGAAAGAATGTGCCATTTTTTCTTGCTACATAGTGCTTTAGTGAATATGTCTACATGCTTCTCTTTAGTGGAGATATGACTTGTTACAATGATTCCTTATTATCATTTTTCTCTTAAGTAGTGACAATGAACCTTAATGTGCTTCATCTACTCTTGGAAAATTTGGTTTGCTAATATCTTCTTTTTCACCTCATTGTCACAAAATAATAAGGCGAATTGTTGTAGGTAAGACCAAAAACCTCTGTATAATCCCATAATCTATACTATTTCACTTGTAGTAACTTGCATCACTAGATATTCAACTTCTACAAATGAAAGTGAATTAGTTGGTTACTTCTTGACCCACTAGGATATCATAGAGTTCCTAAGCATTATACAAAGACCTATACCTAATCTTCTTGTCATAGCATAAGTGCTATAGTTTTAATCACAATAAGTTATCAATTCCAATTGGGATGAAGATGGAAACATGAAACCAATATATAGGCAACTCTTAAGATATCAAATTACCTTAAGGATTGTCCCCATGTAAGATTACTTAGGTGCATGTATGAACTAATGGAAGGTAATGTCAAGGTTAATGAGTGTTAAGTATATCAATATGTTGACCAACCTTTCGTTGGCCAAAGGATGCTCAAGTGGCAAATCATGTTATTTCTCCTTTGAACTAACATTATATTCAATGCTTGAAATTTTTTTATTTTGCTCCATAGGAATCAATTAGAGTTAGAAACCTACTAGTTGTACTTCTCAAATGAGTTATAGGGTGCACTTCTACTGACTAAGGGAAACCCCTTTTTGAGATTGAGCATTTTCAATGCCAAAGAAATTTTTTGGCTATATTGGATCCTTCATGAAGGTGGAATGAAGAAAATGCTTTAGATTTGAAACAACAACTTGGTTATTCCCTATGATTAAGATATCATGAACATAAATAAGTAAAGTAACCAAAAGTAAAAAATAAAAAAATTACCATGGGCTTTTGTGAAGAAGGAGTAATCAAGCCAGGAAAAATGAAACCCATGTGTAGTAAGAGCCACTGTGAACTTTTCATTTCAAATGTGATTAGCTTCAAGGGTAGCAAATTTACTATCCATGATAACAACCCAATGAAGATTTATAAGGACTTACTACAAGGAATAAGAGTCTCAAATGGCAAAGATGGAGGCATTAAAATGTTGGTAATGTGAATGACATTGATCAAGGAAAAGGTATTGGTAGATTGGATACAAGCAAGTTGAAGAGGCTAAGGTTAAGGTAGGACATAGTTAGTATGTGCTCCAAATAATTGGTTTGGTGGCTCAACCAAAGTGGTGTAGTGAGAGGTTAGGTTGGGCTAAGGCTATAGATTTGTATTTAGGGAATTGGGTGTAGTCTCAATGGTGGGCATAGAAGTGGCAAGCTCAAGAAGGTCAAGCTCATCAACTAGTAGGAAAGAAGGCATATATAAACCTTTAAGTAGTATGATGGGAGTTATGTACTGTCTAGGGATGATATGGAAGATTATAGAGAGAAAGAAAAACTACCCTCACAAAAGATGATATTTGTTGGTGTTATGTGCATAGATTTGGGTACACACAACGAGGGGCCAAAGTGAAGGCATTTGGATAGCTATTTAGATTATTTTGGTGAACATTTAGATATGTTGGAGCCTTGAATTCCATCTTTACCATGTGAAGGTTAAGAATAAAAGATGTGTTGGTTCTTGGGTTAAGTTTCTGCTTGGCTTTCCATTTAGTACATTTGGCCTTTTAATAGGCACCTTACAGAAGAGGGGGGAGTGGCATGTCTTACCAAGTACGCTTGAGCCTACGTAGGCCTATTCAGAACCTAACCCGTATAGTTTGCAAGTTAAGTAAATCTGAATTGAATAAGGAAAATCCATTACAATTTGAGAATAACCCCTAATATTACAATTTCATAAAGACTTTTGACCTAATTATTCTATCAATTCTAATAATTCCTCCTTCTAGTGCCTCTAATTCTTTAGACGTCTCCCTTAATTTTTTAATAACTAAATGATTGAGCTGAGGTGTCAAAAGGTGCATTAACTTCTCGTATTGCTTATAAATTGTGCGACTTTGCATGATAGTCGTCGGATTGGCTATTCATGCTAAACTTATTTGCACTGTAATATCCAACAATGGCGTTAGCTCCTGCGATTTTAGTGGAACAATTTTCTTCGGAGCATACTGTGGAATGCATGAAAAAGGGTATATACGCTCTCTCTCTCTCTCTCTCTCTCTCTCTCTCTCTCTCTTTCGTGCACCACCTGAGGCTCTTGACCTTCGCCCAATAGAATTTGCTTTCAATTTTAGCCAATTTCTGTAGCAAACAATGGTGTAGAAGCAGTATATGTTTGACTGAGAAAAGCATTTGGAAATTGCAAAATACAATTGAGTTTTGGATCTTTAAAGTTGAATCATGTAGAAATTAATGAAATTCGTTTTATAATCTATCATTTTGGTTTTATCAAGGAATAAGAGGATGATCTCATAGCCTCCCACTACACTGCTAGTCAGATTGAGCTATAGGTCTGCAGTGATTTAACCACAACTAATTGTTCCTGTTCAGTGTTGATAAGATAACAAAAACCTTATAGTTAGCGGGAAATAGCTGATTTTGTTAGTTGCGAAACTGGTATCTCAATCTCTGAAGGATTCCTATGTATAAGAATTGGGTTGATTTTATTTCCTAGTTATTGATATGTCAAACCAAATCAAATTTTAAGGCCATATTTGGCTGCATGAAGTTGGATTTGTTTTGGAGATTCAGTTGTAATTCTAAATTCTTGTCACTATTAGAACCATTTTGTAGATTTGGAATTGGAGGTTCCTTTGTTATTACTCGCATTTAAGTCATTCAATTTGTAATTGAAGCTTCTGATTCCTCTCTTTTATTTTTCTTTTTGCCCATTTTGGCTCCATTGCAATGATTTTCTTTCAGTTCACTGATATGTCTCAAGTCATTTAAGCACAGATAGATTGGCCTGTTGCCTGCCTCTCTTCTTTTTCTAATATATATTCAAATATTAAATTACCAAAAGGAGCAGATATTTTATGCCTGAAAAACTATCCTTTTACTGTTGCCTTAGTCAATATAGTCATATTTGTTTTCAATTTATTTTAGTTTCAAGTATGGTGCTGAACTTAATTGAAGCTAAATGCATTTCCATATATTTTTTGGTGAATGGCTTCTAGCTTTTCCCCTCTTCTGCTCTTTTTCCCTTGTAGTTTTGTATATTCTATAAGTTTGATAATGAGGTTCCTTATCGTATTTCGCTTTTCTCATTTCATTTTCTTTGACACAGATATCAATAATATGATCCTTATCTGTCTAGTGCCTGAGTGTGTTTAATATTTGTTTCTGAGTTATTTTACATTGAACACAATATTTATACATTATGATTTGATTATTGGACTTGTGCCCAGTATTTACACTGAGCACAATCTGCATTTTGATGGAAGATTATTGGGAACGTATGAATTTAAAGGTTCCCATTTACTTCTCATCAGGTTTTTTCCGTTGGATGCTCTCTCCTGATTTAATTGGAGGCATGACACTTCGCCACGATGTATGTGGGGATCCATCGAATGCTAGGATATTTATGTCCCTTATTATTTAAGTGCGCCAATTTTGGATCATTATTTGCTGAGGTCAGTTGCAAGGGCGTGAATAATGGCATGACAGGCTTGCCAAAATTGGGATGCTTCTTCAATGTCATTTACTAGCAGGGATCAGTATGTGGGTTTTTGTAGTTGAAAATGTATCCCATAAATAAGTTTAGTGAGGTGGTGAAAAGCCAGATTTAACGTAACATGAGGTGGGAAGCTTTAAATGTTCAAAGATCACCTCTTTGAACCTTTTTTTCTCAAAGTTTTTTTTTTTCTTTTTGGTTATTTGAAAGTTATATTCGTGCTTGAAGGGTTTCCAGGCCATGTTGTATACACGACTACCTGTGACTTTAGTGCAGGAAAGTTTGGATAAATAGTTTAGAGCCTTTTCCAGCAGAAGCCAAGCTTGTTTCACCTTTGGTTTTATTTTATTTTATCTTATTTTTGTATTTTTGTATTTTTTGCTCTTTGAGATTATATTTATGCTTGGAGGATTCTTTGAAGCCTACATGCGTAATAAGTTTGGAGTTCATATGTGGAGGCCTTCGGGCTGTTCTTAGGAAAAGGTTCTTGTGGTCCATTATGTACTTAGAATAGGCTCCATGCTTCTTGCGATGTGATCCCTGAAGCTGGATAAACTGTGTTATGAAAATATTTGCCAGTGTATTTCTTAGTTGCTGTACGTCTTCTCGTTTCAACTTTTTCTTTTTTCTATGTTGTGTTGTTTTGTTCACACTTTTAGCACCGGATTTTAGCATTTAAAAAATGAGACAAATAAGTGGCCTGCACAGCAACAGGCATGAAGCAATATCTGTTGGATGTGTGTAGGTAAATACTTGGAAATTATTATCCTGGTTATGAGTTCTTTAGAAGTATTTCAGTGTTCTCTTACCTTTGGCTTGTATTTTTTCCTTAAAAACAGAAGGCTATGGGGTTACATGCCTAAGGAAATCAAGGGGAATTCTTTTTTGAATTCCATTGTTATGCTCTTGATGTAATTTGGTGTTTCTGCATTGTATGGATTGACACTGCAAGTTGTCAGCTTTCAGATCTTCATGGTCTGAAACTAAATCTTAGAATGCAGCAACTTTTTATACTAAAACTAGGAGTTACTAATGTGTCAATTTTTGTTTTCTACTTTTTCCTTTAGGTCTGACCATTCAAGCCAATACATGCTATCAAATGCTGATCTGTTGGACTAGCCAGAAGGTCAAAGAGACATACACAACATGGTATGCGTTTGATTTTAAAAATGGTATGTCTATATTTCCCTCTTAAATATATCTATAAATGGAGGATCAAGTATCCATGTAGTTTTGAGTTAAAGTATTTTTCACAGAAAAGGGTTGAAAAAGGTTTTTCTTGTCTCATAAATTTTGAGGCATGAAATCATGTTTATTTTGGTTATAGGATATGAACTAAACGGCTATCTGAAGCTTCAAAATCTACTATTACCCGTTGCCTTGTTTAACCAGATAAATTTCATAAGATATTCTACAGCAAGGCCCCTAATCTTCTAGTCACAAAATCTCAAAATGTTAAGCTGCATGTTTAACTGTTCTAATAATAATTTGAAGACGTACTTCCATACTTTGATGCTTTAGTTTCTTTTGTATCCATAACGAGAGATTGAGCTCTGTTAGATGACTATATCATATTTTTTTCACTTCATTTTTGGCAGAAAAATTGACAGTTGAACACATCAATTATGGGCATCTACTTAAATCATTATTTTAGTTTAATCATGTGAAAGATTGCAAGTGGCTACCCTTTTTTTCTTTTTCAACTTTTAATTTTTTCCTGCATTTGTTTCACTAAAACAGACTCGACACCCAAAACTATGTTCAATTTATTTTGTCTGGAGACCAAACATTTCTGAAAGGAGTTGCCGTTTTCATATGTGGATTCCAACAAAATCGGTTATCAACTTCTTATTGCATTTTAACTTCTTTCAGTCAAAATGTCGAAAGCACTTATTTAGTATAGCCATTGTATCTCGTACCTTAAATTCCTCAATCTAGAGCAAGGATTGTAATTTTCATTCCCACACCAGCCTATACCATTCAGGTTTCTACTTGTTCCCACAAGTTTTTGGGATCAAAATCGTTGTCAAAGATGAAAAACTAAGTTTTTGGCTTTTGTATAGTCTAGTATGGCAGGAGACAATACACATATATTATTTATTTATTGAGCTTTGTCAAATAGTTTATCTTGATTGACCATGTCAGATGGAGAGTAAGAGTGTTGCACCAATATGTACTAAGATGAATCAGTATGACATGCAAAGAAGTATTGTTTTGTCTAGCTTAGTTCTATCAAGTCGACTTATCAAGGATATCCCACCTAAAGTGAATGTCAACTGATTGATTCGGGTAATAATAGACTGCAATGACGGTTTAGTTTGGATAGATTGCGTCTTACTAATTTTGTTTGGTTATTGTTGTAGCTCTTAATTTTGACCGTTCTATGATAGCTCCTGGACCTTGTGTTCTTTTTGCTACACCCGGTTGGATCAGTGGTGGTTTTTCACTTGAGGTTTTCAAGCAGTGGGCTCCATCTGAAAGGAATCTTGTGATATTGCCTGGGTACCACCCTTGTTACTGAACTTATTGTATTAAGAAGGTTTTACAAAATTTGGAAGAAATTTTTTATTCTTATTATCATGGTTCGAACTCTCCATTACATGGCCAAGAAAGCCCCAAAGTTAATCTAATATGCAGTGAGCAGGCAACGCAAAAGTGAAATTTCTTTTGTACTTCTGGACACTTCTCAGGCGGACATCCAATGTTGGGATTTGGCCTTCTGTCAGAAAGTCATAGATGTAGGGTTAAAAATAGAAAATGAATGTCTAGTAGATATGTCCTGACCCTTTTGGCTTTGAATAATGCCCTTTTCTTATTGGATACTGGGGGACTGCTTGCACAACAATAAGTTTCTGGCGAGTAACAATTGTTGTCAGCTTTTGTTCAGAGGCTGCATGTGTTACAAGCAGAGCTCACCATGTGCATATCCACATAAGACTGGAGACCAACTTATGCACATGTTTGCACCCTGCTGAAAAGTGATGGTTTCACTGTTTTTATTAGTTCGAATTAAAATGCTTCTAATCTCAGTGCATCGCTTCTGCTGTAGTCACAGTGCGGCTGGGACTATAGGACGTAAAATTGATGTCGGGTAAACCCTTCAAAATTGATCTGGACTGGAATACTCAACTTGATGTGCAATGACAGGTTCATAATTTTCTCCTATCTCTTGTATATTTTCTAACTCTTCTCGTTTTCTGAAATATGTAACCCCGTTTTTGTATGGTCTTTATTCGTATGGTTATTTGGGCTAGAAGTCTTGAACTGGAGAAGCATTTTTCCCTTAAGGTATATTTGAAAGCTTCCAAAGCTGTTATAAGCACAGGCAGAGCCATATTGAATCAAAGGAGACCTACTCACCTACCTCTCCCCACACCCTATCCCCTACAAAAAATAGAAATTTTTTTTAAAAAAAAGTGAGCACTTTTTTGAATACTGTAAATGTGGCAGTGGTCATTAAAATATATCTGTTTCCATGAATTTGTGTTTCCATGTAAAATATGGTTTTGTATGTCATTCACAAAAATCATCAAACAAATTCCCTTTATTGATTGGTCAACATCTGTGCCTAGAAGAGATATTAAGTTACTAAGATCCTTAGCTTGAGTCGATCTTCCAAGAATTTCAAAATTTCCCGAATCTGTTTCAAATTGTTTTTTGTCAAAGTTGATGTCATACACATAAACGAGAACGGCCATGAAACTAGGACCTTGGGATTGGTCAAGCAGTGAATAATCTGCTTTTTTGATTCTGATAATAGTCTGAAACACGAAAAATTTAAGGAGAACCACATTGTTTCAGACCTTGCTTCTCAAATGCTTATTTTTCTAGGTAAGTGATCTATGTGTGTTCTGATTTGTTATTTATTGTACTAGGTATGACAATATGGATTTTAATGGCATTGAAGTAAATATTTTCTTTTCTGCTCTCCTGAGATTTTTTCCCCCCCCTATAAATGACTGAATTGGAAGTTCTAATTTCTTGGTTAATGGAAATAGATTTCAGGTTAACATTTGTCGTGACCGCTTAGTTGGTTATATAGGACTTCAAGTGCCCTGTCAAGAAACTTTGGAGAAAATAGTTCTCACTCTACTCACCAAGAATGTCTTTTCAGTTGTTGTGACCAATTAGGCTCCTTAGATCTAGTTGTTCAAAGATTCCAAATCGTGTTCTTGCTGGCTTACCTGGCTACCTAGATGATTCTCATCATATTTTGACGAGTTTGGAGCTTAGGTTGTGTCCGTGCATCACTTTTGCCCTTTCTTGTGACATTTGCGTTAACACACACAAATAATACTTATATGCATGCATATTTGTTGTATGCAAGCATGTAAGACTCTGTTCCATGATTAGCATGCATACATCAGTTCTTCCATGATTTATTCATGAATGTTAGGCAACTGCTTTTGTAGGGGTTAGCAGATTGAGAATCCAAAATTTATTCAAAAAGGACTGTAAAGCCTGCCAAAATCTGACAAGTTGGGTGTTATGAATCTTGGTGTATACTTAATGGTAATTGAGAACATCCGTGGTAGGCATATCAATAATTGGTATCGAAGATCTAGTTTAGGTTTCCACACAATTCTAACTCTATAAAGGTTAAGACTAACCAAAAGAAGGGTTGGCTGGAACTTAGTTCGTGCCTGAATTAAACTCTCCTTCTAAAGACTTGTCTTGGGCTCCTTATTTCGGCATTGTGTTGCTTTGATGATTTTCATTAAGAGTTGTCCTCTTCACTCATCTTTCTATATGTTTTTGTTTCTGTTGGATTATTGAAGTAAGATTTTAGTCTCCGTTAGGGAATCTTTGGATGAAATTTATTCCTTCTCCATTTGGCATGGAAGTATTGTCTAGGATATACTCAGCACCAAAAGGAAAAAAAAAAAAAAAAAAACAAAAAAAAAAAAGGAAAATTAAAAAATCTTTTATTCCTTTCTTCTTATGGAGTAGTCATTGTAATAAGAGTGGTAATTTGGTCTTTTGGAGGGAGGGTGGGGGGTTGTCCCCCTTGGCTTAATGGTAAAAAGCTAAGGAGCCTCTGACCTGTGAGTCTACTAGATTAAGGGTTTGAAATCCCCTCTCCCTGAATGCGTGTGTTCTTTAAAGAGAGAAGAAAAAAAAAAAAAAAAGAAGTAATTTGGTCTTGGCATAGAGTCTAGAATGATGAAAGCAAGTGGATGGATGGACTGTGATTGGCCTCCACTTACCATGGAAAAGTTTAAAGCTACCCATGAAATCCAACCCCACCCTAAAAATAATATAAATAAATAAACATGATAGTCTAAGTCTGACAGGGAGGAAATGGTTTGGCTGCAGTTTTTCTATATATTTTTTCTTTGATGGTCAAATTTATTGCTTTTCATGTATTGATTGGCCTTCATAAGTGAAACAAGAAAGTTTGCTTCGGCTGTCCTTCAAATGATTTCTCTGAAATCAGACAATGTGGTGCTTTGCCTCACACCTGAAAGTGGAGTTCTCTCTCTCACTGCCGCACAAGAAAAACTGAATTTCTTTTCTGCATTAAGTATTTTTCCCCTTCTCTTAATTTCTCGTTAACGTATCTTAAATTGCCAGATCCACCAGTTATCTTTCGGTCCTCATACGGATGCCAAAGGTATTATGGACCTTGTCAAATTTCTGTCCCCAAAGCATGTGATACTCGTACATGGCGAGAAACCTAAAAGGGCGACTCTTAAAGGAAGAATTATATACGGAATCGGGAATTCAATGTGATGAAGCAGTTTGCATTCCTTCAACTCATTACGTGAAAGCAGGAGCCTCAAAAACTTTCATTTGAAGTTGCTAGAATCCAAACTTCAAACTTGAGGTTTTTAAAATGCGTTCAGAAGATGGATCTGATTCATGTTTAAAAGATAGAAAGTTCATGCCTCGGTTGCAGGTAAGTGATGAAAGAAACAGCTGAAGGAGTCTTGGTTGAGGAAAGGAGTAAAAAAGCAAGGGTTGTTCTCCAAGATGAGCTTCTTGTGATGTTGGGAGAAGCGCAGCACGAGGTTCGATTTGCTTAGTCTTGCCCCATAAAAGTTGGCAGCTCGGACGAGGCCAGAAGCACAGATCTTACTTCCTCAAATAATGTACCTTAGGCTCCTCCTGGCTTCGCAAATTATACACGAAACTTTCAGATGAACTTTCGGGAGTAAGCGTCCAAGATTTTGCAGGACATATTCAAGTAGAATCTATTCGTGTATCCATTTTGCCAGAAGGACAGGTGCCCTTACAGATTGAGTGATAGTCAAAATAAATCTGGAGAGCAGTATTTTTTTGCTGCGCTTGGGGTCTGCAGCAGATGAGAAGCTTTGCATGGAAAATGATTTCGATATTAGAGAATTTCAACTAGGGAGGGAACTTCCTGAATGGCAGGCATAATGACATTTTTCTGGGTTCAATCAATATTGTGAGTTGTCAAGCATAGAGCAACCATATACTGTTCAAGCAATTGTACACTTTTTTATTTTTATTTTTATTTTCTTTCTTTAATATGTTTTTATGGCATGAATGAATGATGTGGTGGTAGGCCCAATCTTGTGATCTGCGAGTTTTCCATCTTACTTTTATACAGTTTGGTAAGGACTGATGGTTGTAACTGTAAGATGAAATGTTTTTTTTTTTTTGGATATAAATTGTGACTGTGATATGCTATTACCATTACAAGCTAACAATCTCTATCTGTGTTTTTTCTAACAAATTTACTTTGTTGAGAGCGGCTGCAACCGATCTACTTACCAATTAAATTTGGTGGGACTGGGTAGCTAAAATGGATCATTTGTGACAATAGTGTTGAATACTCCAACGTTCTAGAACACAGGCCGTGATCTCCAGAGCAACTATTCCAAGGATTTTCTTTGGAACCGTGGCATGTGCACGTTGACTTTGCTCATTTTCGTTGAATAATAGGTGAAAGGAAGCAAAGTAAGCGCCTCATATATATATATATATATATATTTTTTTTTTCAGGGAGGTAAAGTTTTTAAAAAATTTAGATCATTTTCTCAATTTCTTTTAATTATTATGCGTTAATGTTCCTGGATACACATTCTTCATTCGTGTTTGAAAAATTATACCAATAACTAATTTATAAAATTAGTTATTATTATGGTTATAGTTATGGGGCTTCCTAAGAAAATGATTCACTGTTAAATAAACCCCCTTCCCTGTGCGCCTGAGCTTCTCATCCACCATTCAACGTCTTACAATTCTCCACCTGCTTTCTGATCGCAGAACGCAAGCTTTTCCTGCTGCTTTCATTTTCCTTCTACTTATGACTCTCCCGCTCTCTCTCTAGACTCTACCCCCCATGTCTGGACAATCCTCCTCCACCGCTTCGGCGGTGTCCGATGCCAACGCCCCTCTCCTCCGCTCCCGCCAGGGCGACTCCGACTCCTCTCCCTCCGCCGCGGCCCACCCCGCCACGCTCGCTCTCCTCCTCAGCCGCGCCACCGGTAGGCGTGGTCCTTCCATGCTCGTCCGGGAGACCGCCGCTCGGGAGCTGGAGGAGCGCCGCGCCGACTGGGGATACTCGAAGCCCGTAGTGGCCCTGGACATGATGTGGAACACGGCTTTTGTTGTAGTTTCAGTGGTGATGCTGCTCTGCACGCTGGACGAGCGGCCCAACACGCCGATTCGCCTCTGGATCTGTGGCTACGCCCTGCAGTGCGCGGTGCACGTGGTGCTGGTGTGGATTGAGTACCGCCGGAGGAACTCGCGGAGGACTTCTAGGGCTAGGGCTCGGGACGACGACGCTGAGGGAGTGGATGCTAATGACAGCGAGGACGATGAGAGCGCCGTTGAGCGGGGCACGGGTAGTGCCGGTGGGTCCACGTAAGTATTTCTTTATTGAATTTTGAATTTTTGTTTTTTAAATGCTTACGTTTTCGAGTGTTGAATTCAATCGAGCTTCTTCGTTTTGGTTTGGGGGTTGTATGATTGGCAATCACAATGTTTTATCATGTGCTTTTCGGAGATTGGATACATCGTTACTGCAAGTGAGACCGATCCTTTGAGGGAGAAGGTTTTGAGTTGAAGGGGGCGCTGAATACGTTTATGATAAGCTGAGGCAGGCTTCACAAAGAATGAGGCGCATTTTAAGTTATGATAGCCGGATGTAATTTTGTTCTGTCGGCCATTATCTGTTGACGTAGGGATGGTCCTTACGAAAGCTCGTTTCTACAAATTTTGTGTTGATTGTACAAGTATGCGGTTCCGCTGATAGAATGGCCTTGATCAATTTGAAAGAGTTGTAAATTTGACGTCAAAATATACTATTGAGAACCAAGTGGAAGATAGATTTTTTTGGGTGGGTAAAAGCACCTTAAAAAATATACTTTATTAAATAGACATAGCTCTTTTGGTTGGACACTGTTATCGGGCAAGATTTTCACTCTGACTAATCTTATAATCTTTTTAAAAGATTGTTGTTATCTGTAAAGTTAGTGGGGAGCCTGGGGAGTAGATTTATTGCATTGTCCTATTTCTGAGGAGCTGCGGAAATGATGATTAGCTGAGAAGGAATTTTGGAAGGCATCAATACACAGCGACCTGGATTGTGATTTCCTATGATTTGGTAAAAGTGCTTGCTCACCGGGAAAGGGTTGAACGCATTTTCAAGTCATCAAGCATAAATGACTAATCTGAAAATGCCGTTCATGAGATTACTTGATGAATGGATGATGGTGTCTAGTATTTTCTTTATATAAATACTGTTATGGATTGGCCTGAATCAGGTAGTATATCTGTTCTTACCATAATTGATGGACATGCTGAGTGTCTTACCAGACTTTCTTAACACATTTGTTTTTTGTTTTCCTTTAGTGCTTCCAGCATTCTCTGCCATTGCAATTTGTTGTTTTATGCTGTTTCACTTACATAATGAGTAGGTTTATGAAATATTTGCTTCTTCCTTACTGATATGATCTTTATTGGCTTAGTGTCATTAAACGCTGTGAATCGGTGAATACAATGGCATCATTTCTCTGGTGGATAGTTGGCTTTTATTGGGTTGTCTCTGGTGGCGATTATCTTCTGCAAAATGCCCCACGTCTGTACTGGTATGCTTCAAACACTGGTATCTATAATCATTCTATTTTACAAAATAGATTTCCGTTTGATGCTTTACCTCAGTCGATGAACTTGCTAAGTTTCTGGAATTTATGGCATGAGTTTTTGACCTATAGTTTGATCTAAGCTTTAGTCACCTGCTCCATGTAAGGATTTCCTTTTGATTTTCTCAAAAACCGAGTTGTGACAATGATTGTTCTCCTGCTATGATGCACCATGGTTCATCAAGTTAAGAATGATACTCCGTAATTAGAGAACTTTCTGTGAGTCATCACAGAAGAACCATCCTCTCTATGTTGCATGTAATATTATTTGCAGGAGAGCTCTAATTCTGAACTTTTGCAGGTTGGCCGTGATTTTCTTGGCATTTGATGTCTTCTTTGCCATCTTTTGTGTTGTGTTGGCATGTTTGATTGGGGTTGCCCTCTGCTGTTGCTTGCCATGCATTATCGCAGTACTTTATGCTGTTGCAGGACAGGTATGTAGTCTTGGCTATTGACTGACTCAAATATTTAATGCATATTTTTGCAACTGCTTAGTGTTGTTATCTCCTGTGTGAAAAATAGGAAGGAGCATCAGAAGCAGATCTCAGTATTCTTCCAAAGTACAGATTTCGAGTAGTAAGCAATGAGGAAAAGTCTAATGGAGGGGCAGGGTCAATGGTTCCAGTGGAAACAAGCAGTGGATACTTGGCAAACGAACAAATACTTCTACCTGAGGATGCGGTATGTGTGTGTGTGTTTTTTTTTTTTTTTTTCATCTTATGGGAATCTCCATTATGTTATATGGTTTTATTATGAAAAGGGTTATTATTTGCACAGATTTATTTCCTTACTTGGTTAGTGTTGCTTTTTTACACTGTTGATCAGAAATTCTGTCCATCTTGGTTTGATAGTGATACTAGTTCCCATTCATCGTGTTTCCCGTTAGATATTTATGCATGTACATCTAACCCTATTCACGCGTGCATGTGCACATGGCTTGCGCAATGAATGGAAAGAAATTGAATGCTACTGTCAGGACGGAGGAAAATCCAATTTCCCTCAAATACTGGTGACCGTATGAGGGCTGATGAGGGTTGATGAGGGTTAATGTGGAAAGTATTGTAGGAGCCTGAAACAAGGTCTAGAAAATAAAAGCCGTTTGTTTGAAACCTTCTGTCTTAGGTGGTGAAATTGCTAATGGACGAATTTAACTATTTTAACATTTTCGTTTTGACTTAATTTTTTGTAGGAATGCTGTATATGCCTGAGTGCCTATGAGGATGGAGTAGAGCTCCATACTCTTCCCTGCAACCATCATTTCCATTCTACATGCATTGTGAAGTGGCTCAAGATGAATGCAACATGTCCGCTCTGCAAGTTCAACATTCTCAAGGGAAGTGAACAGGTATAAGGAAAGATAGGAACTCGAAGTGTTTGGGTTCATCAACCCGAAATTTATCTGTATATTTGTACAGAAAAGTGAGGCACAGATCGGAAAGCTTCCCCAAAAATTTATTGACAATAAGTTACAGCAAGTTGTCAGTCAAGTCAGCCTCATTGTCTCTGTTTTCAGCGATCCGGGGTTGCCTTTATTCTTCTTGCTTCTGTACGAGTTGTTTGCTATGCTTGCACAAAAATAGAGGAATTGATGTGAAGGCATCACTCGCGTGCGTGCTAAACATTGACTTGTAGTTTTATGGTTAACAGGAAGAATGATTGTTTCACATTTATGTGTATTCTTTTTGGTAGTCGACTGATAGTCATGTGCCGTGTACCTTTGATCATGTAAGGAACTGGTTTCTTTTTCCCTAAAGATTGTTTTGCTCCAAATTCCGGCCTTTCAGCGTACAGAAATAAGAGGGTTTGGAGAGCATTGATGTGTTCTCGCGTCCCAATTCTTCAAAGTCTAACCGTAGCTCATAAGCTGCGGCGACTGTCTAGCTTTCTGCTTCAATGCTGAAAGAGAACGCAAGTTGTATAGCAACTAAGACGAAGCGAAGCGGGTGACTGGAGCTTCTCCTTGGTTTTGCTTCAGTTTTGAATGAAGCTTGAACCAAGTTGAAGTTTCACCGACAGGAGAACAATGTTGAAGCTGAGTGATAGATATTCTTGTCAAAAATGGAGCTTTCTCACGGTTGAAAATTGCTATATTCATGGCGCACCCGAGTCGATTGCTTGCATCTCACCGTTGTTTTTCTTTCAGGTTTTATTGACACAAGCTGTCGACGCCTTTTTTTTTTTTTTTTTTTTTTTTTTTTCATTTTCATTCCCTTGCATCTGAAAATGATTTTGATAACCATCTATAGACATTGTTATGCATTTACACATTTTCTACTTAATTCTCATATCACCGCAGGGGGGAGGTTTGGGGGAGGAGAAAAGAAGCTCCTTGGATAAAACTTGTACTCATTCGATAAAACTTAAATCACCAAATTAGTAAAGCTTACACTGCAGCTCTTATAAAACCTTCTTCCGCGTTCCTTTTTGGTTCGATCACTGAATCCCATTGGATATACTAATCACTGAACTTCACCTTTTCAGGGCTCCTTTCACATATCGTGGGCATTTTGCTGATGGCTACTGATGACGTTTGATCCACCATTGTACTTCTTTCAACCCAGTAATTAACATAAACGGAGTTGCGGCATAACTTCGGCACCCAGCTAATAAGTGGAGCATGCATAAAGAAATCAATGCCCCTATTCTTTTCTCTGGCGCACCTGGATTACCGAATTCAAACTCTTGAACTAATGTACTTCTCTTGAATGTATTCGAACACAGCACCTATGGACGAGAAAATGTGACATATTAGGCTTTTAAAGCTCTCTGGATAACCGCCGTACCATATCAGCATGCAGTGCATGGCCACCCTGCATCACATGTAAAAAATCCTAATTTTGTTAAACAGCTCGAAATAATTGGATCCTAAGAACAATGCAAATTTGAGAGTTCAACAATCTTTTACAATTATATTTAACGCAAATTCTTCTTTTCTATAAGCTTTCAGGCAATGAAGCTATTGAAAGTTAAAACAGGAAAACTGCGGTTAAAATACAAAGAGCTGAAGCTAACACATCTTACAGAATGAAACTGTTAATTTGCAAGGACAATTTAAAGCTCAATATCAGCATCAAAATAAGGAAAAAATTAACATTTTACATGCCAGAGAATGAAAATGATGGGGAAATCTAAGGTCTATTACTTCTATCAATTTCTTTTTTGACACCCAACGTCCAATAAACACTTCCAGATGAGAACCTTGATCGAACCTTGTTATCAATCAACCTCCTGGGTTTGGAAGAAACAATGATGAACATAAGGCATTTATGCCCAGAGTAATTAGACTCAGGATAAAACTACATCACCGAACTGAAACCTAATACTGCAATTTGTTTCAGGTGTAAGAACCACAGAAGCAGGTTGCAACTTAAGAAGAATCATACTTAACCTCAAACCATGAAGATTCACTATGGTAGAGGACAGGATGGCCTGCAGAGTCACTAGGCCTAATGCAGGCAAAATGATCAAAAAGGGATATGAGAGAGTATCAAGCAAGCAATTGGGATCACAGGTTTCCTATTAAAGATAGCTAGATGAAGTTTTTAATACTGAGAGACAAAAAAAGAAAAGAAAAGAAAAGAAAAGAAAAGAAATGAAAAAGAAAACACACATAAGAATATGAGCATTGGAAACATGAAAAATTATGTGCTAGCCATGCACTTGCCTCTGCAGTTTGAATCTAGTAAAGTTCCAATTATCATGTTCATGTACAAAAGAAACGATTAAACGTTATAGATTCTTATTCAAGTATTAACAAATTATAAAATCCAAAACAGGGAGAAAAAGTTCAGCAGGATACATGCCTTGTAAGCCACTATGTGTGCTACTGGAAGCCCTTGACTGCCAAACTGTGCAAAGAGGGAAAGGTCACCGATGAGATCCAAGACCTTATGGCGACAAGGTTCATCAGGGAAACGCAGTGGGGGGTTCAACCAACCTTTGCTAGTACTGCAGAAGACATTAGGATCATTTCTGATATTGCCACCACCGTAGGAGACAAAACAGCTGTCATGTATTTATGGATGAAGCACGTACCTACAGATAATGGCATTTTCAGGTGAGCCCCCTTTTATGAGTCCAGCATTGCGCATGTTCTCCACCTGCAAAGGTTTCCAGTGTAACTCCATGGTTAGCAACATAGATTCAACAGTATAACAAAATTGAAAGAAAAGAAAAAAAAATTGGTCACCATTTGCTTCATCTTAGGGCAGATTGCATTAAAACTTACTTACACATAATCAAACATATCAAAGAAGTATACTTAGCTACATTTTGCTGCCTTTAATGAATGGAATGCATTGCCTGGTAAACATCCCCCCCCGCCGCCCCCACCCCCCCACCAATTGGTGAGACCAGCAGCACTTTGTTGATATAATATGCTCTAAACATATTTCTAACAGGATGTTGGTCATGTCGTCCAATGAATATTTAAAGCTGACACGTGAATTAATTGAATAAAAGAGATTGGTACAATCATGATAAATTTTTCTTTTATCCAATTTTTCCAATGCAACAAACACCAGTAGATTCACAAGTATCTTGAGATAAAGATTTGGATGTGGTTTGTTTGTATAGATCCTAACTTGGACAAGATAGGGGGAAAAAAAATGCAGAAACAGTAGTCTGCTTAACAAACAAACTCCCTATGATGATAAACATGTCATCACTGCATTGAGAAAGTCTGTCTTCATTCTCAGACACAAAATGGAGGAAGGATGACTTCCAAGTCATACTACTACAAGATAACTCTTGTCAAATAACTTTGATTCATCTCCACACTGAAACATTAAACTATTTCTGTCACGAGAATTCACAACATGCATATAAATAGAAGTTATACTTTACAAAATTACACTTAAAAAGTCACTCAAATAACAAATTCGGAAAGACAACTATACAGTTGGAGTCTATTATGCCATCTTGCTTTTCTGGATAGAATTTCAGTTAATCTTTTTTCATAAGAGGCTCTTTATATTGCTAACACTCTGAAAGGAGCTTAGGTATCAAATACCAGGACCATCATTTCAATTACAATAAAAAACAAAGGAAAAAAACCCGAAAGGAAAAGATATCTGAATGTCACAGTTTTTTACTTATTATAAGGTCACTTTTGTGTTATTTCAAGCAAAACAACAAACTACCATGGCACTCAGGAAATAATTAATCTAACCTCCTCATGGATGCAGAAGGTCCTTGAGGAAGCTATCTGTTCAGAATAAAAAGAATTGTCCAAGGAGACAACAGAAAACCATTGGCAGCCAATAGCATGTACCTATAATATTAAACAAGAATTATGAATTATTTGATATCCGAGCAATTAAGACAACTCAACCCCATCTCTCTAGGGAAAAATACTATTGAATAATTAAAGTTGACATAAATCTCTTCGGGTCTTCTGAGTCAACCCATTCAACCATTCTTGAGAACCAATCCAAAATAATTAAGCATAGCATTAACCATACTCTCAAAAAGAATTAGAGTATTTTACTAGGCAACTGATATTGAGAATTACTAAATTCTAAGAGTGAAAAGACTGCAACAGCTTTAAAGAGTATCGTTTTAGTTTGATTCTTTGATATCTTTAGAATTTTAAGCTTTTGCTTGACAGAATTGTAGCTAACTAAACAAAAATAGTAAGCAAACTATTGCAATTAACACAAGAGGGCCTCACCAATAATTGGTGACACTTTGTCTTATTTCAAACTTAGCAACCCAGTATTCAACCATTGGTACAAGTTGAACTGCCTAAACTTAGATAAACCCAATCAACCAACAAATTTGTCCTATTGCACATTCAGAAAAAAGACAGGAATAATGTAAAGATCATTAGCAGCCATCCCATTTATCAACTTCATGGTTGCTATCTGATAGGGATTATGAGAAGAGAGATAGAGAAGTTGCAATAAGATTCATGCATGCTAGTATTCTGAAAAAGAAAACGATAAGAAGGCAAATAAGTCGCAGCTAGCTTCTCCATTTTCAAATTCTATGCTTTAGAAAATGGGCACCCATAGTCGAGCAAAAGGCATACCTGTGGAAAATCAATCCCATAAGTTATCTGAACCTTTTGTGAAGGGAAAACAGCCACAAAGGAATCAGTCCTCCAGGCATGCATTGGTTCATTCAGATAAGGTGCTAATTGTTCATGATTATTGCCAAATTGGTCCACAGCCACCTTTAACCCAACTTGTTTTATTGCCTTTACCCATTCTTTTGCAGAGCCATCAAAGATAGGTACCTGCTCGAGTGTTTTTTTTGGCAGTATTAGTTCAAGCATTATCGTGTTCAAGCATGACAAGTTCTTGGACTTCATGCCAAAACTAAAATTTCCTGTTATAAATTCAGATGCATGATTAAACCTGTTCCGGTGCAATAATATGATTCATTCACTCAACAATCAAACTCATCAGGCCTATTCTCCAAATGCTTCAAAAACACTGAAAATTCTTCCTAACTTTCTTCGCGAAAAATTGAGGGGCAACATGTTTGGATTTCAACAAAGACGGATCGAATTCTAGGAGAGAATTGGAAATCAAATACAACGTCAAATTTAAAATCAGAGGGTACAGAAATTCAACAAGCTCCAAAAGGCATGCTGATTGTGCAATAACTTCACAAATAATAATTCAGAAATGAACCATTTACTACCTACAACATTGATAAGAGAGATGGAGAAAAAGAAATTATCAAAAATGAAAAGGAAAGGAGGACTTGAATCCTTCCCCGGAGCCAAAATTCCAAGAAACATAAGCTAGAGGTAGTCAAGCTTAAATGTGTACGAACCTCAACTTCGGATGATTCAGGATCTGAACTCTGCATTTCAATCCGGCAGTTATCAACACCGGTGGCCTCCAAGGCCGAAAGCAAGTGCTCAATGGTTCGAATTCTCAATCCATCCTTGCAGAGAGTGGTACAGAGAGGCGAGTTTTCGGCGAAATCGACGTGCGCAGGAATTAAATTGGACCGGAAATCGAAAAACCTCCCTCGGCCGGCGACCTCAGGCCATAGTTTCACGGTGGAAACCTCACCACAGTGGAGAGTCTTCCCCCTACGCTCTATGCATCCCGCTAGAGTTTGCTGAAGCTTGCCAGTCTGTGATAAAAGAAATCACGTTTATCAAATGCGCCAAAGATAAATACGCGGATCAGAGTAAAATCCTGCCACATTGATGAGAAAATATAGGAAGTACGGGAAAGTTGAACTTTGAACTCTCAGATTGTTTCCTTTTTTTGTTTTCTTTTAACCGCAGAACGACTTGTATTTATAGTCTCGGCATGAGAGAAAGTACGCGTTTCCAGGAGACGAGACTGGAGGACTTGAAGGCGTTGCAGACAGCAGCGAGCGTCATCGAGAGAAGGCTTTGTTGGTCGCAATGGAGCCTCCTCGTTTCGGGAGAATTTGGAGAGGGAAATGCGAGATTTCTTTGCATTAGAAAGCTTGAATTTATTTATTCCATGAAAGGATTAAAAAACGCCAGTTTAGTGGCATTCGGAATCCCTAATCCCTCACCTTCGTAATAAATCCTCTAATCCCTTACCCCATCCCCCATTTTTTTTTAAAAGAAGGACTAAAAAAGATGGCAGGTAATTCATTAAAAATAAATAAATAAAGATGGCAGGTATTAGTGGTACTTTTACTACTCTTTTAAGTTCCTTACCATCTACAATAATATGGTCTTGCAAATAAAAGGTTAGATTGTTCAAATATCCAAGTATTCATTTGATCGCTTGTAATGTCTTTTCTAAATTATTGATGTATCTATTAATTACTCCCATTGTTTGGGTGATGGATAGCTTTTGACAAATCGTTGCAGTCTTTTTTTTTTTTTTTTTTTTTTTTTTACTAAGTAAAGAATTTATATCTAAAATACATTAATAAAAGATAGTTAGAGATATACTTCTATAAAAAAAAACTTTACTCAACATTATTCCATATAAAAAAGGTCTCTTCAAACCTCCAACCATGTTAAATAAGTGTTGTGTTTATTAATCTTCCAACAATTTTATGCATTTACAATCTTGTGCATGCTCTCTTATTCTTTATTTGTCCTTTTAGGGCATCCATCTTTTGACGCTTCACAAGGTTTTCCGCAAAAAAATTTGTCACTAGCTTAAGAATTCTACAACTTAAACCTCTCAAATATTTTTTTTTTCCACAAAATCTTACTAGGGTAACTTGAGTATACAATCCTTTATATCCATAAAAATCTTCATACAATTATCTGTTTTATTTTTATTTTTTTAACTCTCCCATTTCCTTCATGGTAAACACTATTCCTAACTCCCTCTTCAACTTCTTTATCTTCCATTTTGGTCTTGCCATTAGCATACCATCAACATAAAATAAAAAAATTAAGAAGCTATTATTTGTTATCTTCTTGAAATATACGGTCATTGTGGCATCTTTTGAATTCATGTTTACTTATGAATTTATTAAACTTCATATACCACTTATTAGGAGCCTACTTTAAACTAGACATATTCCTTTTTAGTATGCATCCCAAATTTGTTGTACCTTTAATTTCATATTCTTCAATCTAAAGCATATAGATCTTTTTCTTTAAATCTCATGAAGAAAAGTTATCTTTACATGTATATCATTTGTGACTTTTATGCTTAACATAGTCTTGACAGAAGTCATCTTGCTAGTATAAGAAAGTATATTACTATAATAGATACCTTAATTTGTATATATTACTTTTAAACAAGTCTTAACTTTTACTTATTGTTGTCTTTTTTTTTTTTTTTCTCTTTTGATATATAAAAGGGAAGGGAAGTTGTATACCAAATTTGGGAGTATAAGCAACTTTAGCTATCATCTAAGCTAGATGTTTGCATAGAAAGAACTTAGATTGTGAGATTAAATTATACCTCTTGTTGTCATCAAGAGACCCACTTGCACTACATGGCCCTTCATCCTTTGAGAAGGCATTGGCATAAGATATATGGTTCACTTGCCCTGATTTATAGCCCTGAAAGAAAAATCTAGAGCATATCTTTTTTGCGTAGATCTTCTCAACTATGAGGATGATGGAGGAATGTTTGGTTTACCCTGAACTAGTCATGGAAACTCAAGTATTTTTCACTTGAGCGTTAGGAAACACCAATACCTAATTCCATCAAAATTAGATAGCTTTATCCTTCATAGAAAATAGCTTCATTGAAGATTCTACTTTACAAAATTTATAACTAATATAATCTCATAAGTGGTGAACATATTTATTACGTTGGAACTTATTCATAACTGGTGAACGTACTTTACATGGTAGGTCGGAGTTGAAGAGGCACACCTGTGGAAGCAGAGAACACCAAACAAGGCTGGAAAACTGCACATAACGAGTAGGAACTATGAAGAAGAAAAGTTAGTGCTTGGGCAGGAGAGAAAGGAAGAAAAAGCTCCACTATCAATTTTTGGCAAAAAGTGGATAAGGAAGTTCCACTACCAATTTCTAATTCTTTATAGAAAAATAAGTTTGCTTACAATTGAAATAATTCCCCTTTAAATAGACAACTAAACCTAATCCTAAAAGGATTATGACAAATAACGAATCCTTATAATTAAAAAAATCTTAGACAAATCAAGATTTTGACAAATAAGGAAATCCTAAAAAATTAGAAATTTGACAAGTATAAAAATCTTAGATAAATTAGGAACCTAAATATTTAAGGAAAACCAAACAAAGAAAAAAAAATCTCAAACAATAAAGAAACCCTAAGAAATTAAAAACTCAACAACTATCTAAGAAACCCAACATTAATAATAAAAATTGTAAAAATTCAATGAAATATTTATGAGATGCCCTTTAACTTTGTTCTTCTTGGACCCACTAGATTATATTATGGCCCAAACAAATATTAATTGACAAATCCAACATATGGACTAGGCTAAGGGCTTGCATTGACGTAATTGCTCTTGCATCATTAGGTGGCGTTAAAAGAAGCAAATTTGAGGGACAGAGGGTTTTGATGAGGAAGAGAGTTTCTTTTTCGAAGTGTTGTGCTGATGGTCTTTCATGGAGATGATTACATTGTATGTTTCTCTCTTTAATTGGTTCTAGTCTTTCTCTCACTTCCTGATCAGTTTTGCACCTTCTAGTGCAAAGACCAAAGCAAGAAAAGGGATGTCCACACGCCATTCAACCATTGTAAAATTTTGTTAAAATGTAGTTGATGCAGGAGCAACTATGCTAGCCCACACCAACGGCCCAGCCCATATGTTGAATGTCTTAGTAATTACATGTTTAAGCCATAACGTGATCCAATGGGTCTAAGAAGCCAAACTTGAAAGGCATCCCAAGGATTCTGTAAGAATTTTGATATATTTAGGACTCCTTAATTGTTGTTTCTAGGTTTTTAAATTGTCAAGATTCTTACTGAAGTTTCTATACTTGTTAAGATTCATACTATATAGAGTTTTTATTCCTATTAGGATTCTTACTGTTTTAAGGTCCCTAATTGGTTAGGATCCTATCCATGATTTGTTTATGATCTTAATTTGGTTAGTTTTAATTTTCCTTGATTTAGGGATCCTAGATTCTACTAGACTTAGGTTTTAAGTATTCCTAATTCTTTTAGCATTAGGTTTAATTGTCTATTTAAAGACATTGTTATTTTAATAGTAAGTAGAACCTTATGAGAACTTCGGAGAGAAGTCATTGAATTTCATTTTTACTTTCCACCCTTTTATATTCTAGTTATTTTAATTTATGTATTTAAATTACTTTCTTTACGTTTCAGGATTTTATTTTCTAGTCTTTACCTTTTTAGCCTTTTATATTTCTGAATCTCCTGTTATTATTCTATTCCAATCTCTCTATAATCTAAAAGCTCACTCTATTGCTCATCACGATGTGCATCAATAGCAACTTCACACCTTGATTGCCTAATTATGAATGTAATGGAAGAGATGTTCCTAGCACCAAAGCTACAATACCTAGACCCTTTTTGCAAGATAAAAGCATGCTATCTTCTATTCCTTTCAAGTTGAGGAATTTGATAAACACTTAAAAGGTTTGGAGGAAAGACTTTCTTTATTGATACAAGAGAAACCGAACGAGAGAATCTATGCACTCTCGTACGGGCTATATTGACAACATTCTAATCCTATTGAGCTATTTAACAACAAGAGTAAGGCGGGGGTACAAGGCAACCCTCGTATCGGCCTCTTACAAGAATATACAAGAAAGGAAACTTTCCAACACTACCTAAAAAGGAAAATAAGTTGAGTTCATATACAAAGATATTGCGTTATGCATTGGATGCATTGGTAATATCCCATAGGCTAAGTCAAAGTCAAAGTCATATCTGAACAGCTAAAAATAACGAAATTGATGATTCCATTGAAGTCTCAACAGTAACTAGATTTTCATTAAATTATTTATGTGTTCCCATGATGACAGAGAAGGTTGAATAGAAATAAAATAGCGAGATCTTAAATTAAGAAGTCGTTAAACTAGTCACACTTTTTCTTTGTGACCTTAACCAGGGACATGCTCAGTACAATAACCCCTTCGGGTTTTACCTGTGACCCTTCGACTCTAAGAAGTTCGAACCGCCCTTGTCTGCCCTTGTCTGGTTTCCCTGGTAAAGGAATTTGAGCCCTACCCACCACGACTATACCGGAAGAGGTACCTGGGTCGGATTTGGGACCAAGCTTAATGACCTCCAAGTTCAAGAACTTAAGATAGTTCCCAGGTGTGGCTAGCATAATGCAGCTTTCCTCATTCCAAGCAGGAAGCGGAGAACCCACCGTGGCCGATGTCAAGTACATGCAGTCTGGCTCAACCCAGTATAGAACCTGATAAATCCCTTGAGCAGCAGAGAAATAGCTGCTTTGGCTGTTGTCGACCTGAACATTGCAAATGTGAAGACGTAATGCATCTTTGTAATCTTCCTCGTTGGTTATACTCACCTCAGTTTGCTTCTGAGACCTCTTCCTTCTCATTCTTGAGGATTTTCTTTTCGTCGAGGGAGTCTGCGTAAAGAACTTAAAATTGGTATGAAAGCCAAACAGGAGAGCCAAAAGAAAGACACGAATATGTTAATTGTATTGAATAGCATATGTAACATATACAAAATAGACCTTTATACAGATTTTTATGTTATGAACCAAAGAACCACACACATAGATTTGACTAGCCCACGAAAATCAGAAGAAGATACATAGATTCAAGCCAGAACTTACAAACGAGAACATGGACTTCATCAACATTATACGGGATGCTCAGACTGGGATTTCTCCAACAGTTACCAGCTCTAAGCGTATCCTCAATCCCTCCCTCATGGTCCTTTATAAAACTCTAAACCCAATGACAATAGGAATAAGGCTCAAAACTTAATAAAAATTAAAATATTATAAGACTTCAAATCCTAAGACAATTAGAACTCCTAACAAATTAAGGACAACATTTTAAATGTGCCAAAAATCTTTATTTGAACATAACTCTATCTCTGATTCCTAAATTCAATATGACTCTATTCCTAATAGTTCTAGATTAAATAGGACTCTATCTTAATTACAAATTGAGTGGAACTCTATTGTTAATAATTTTAAGTTAAACATAACTTTACCTTAAATTTGATATGAAATTAAAATACCAAAAGAAACTAATTACTTTCCTTTTACTAAAAAAAATGCAAAACAATTTAGAAAATAAATAATAGATCTAAAAAAAAAGGATAGAAAGAACCAAAATTTTAGTGCTTATACTTGCACATTCAATGCCTTGAGAAATTTAAGGGGAGTTCTTTTAAGTCATTACTAGTTTTTCTAATCAAATTGAGCCTCTCAATATTATAGTTTGTTATGACAATTACTCTCCACATTTAAATTTTGATCATGTTTCTATCTGTTACATGTACACAAGTCAAACCCATTAACAACTCTAATTATAAGGCCTACCACCAATTATTTTTAATTTTCATTACAATAATGAAAACAATTACTTTTAATTTTCAACTTGAGAAAATAATTAGTTTTCTCAAATTTTGTTCATATAATTTTTTAACCAAATTCATGATGTGTCACAAAGGGCGAAAGAACTCATACTAAAAAAGTGCATTGCTAAGAAAGGGACACTACACTCTTATAAGTTTTATAATATCTCTTTGGTTGTCCCACCTTGTTGACAGAGGATATCACACCCTAATAAGCTTCCAAATATCTCATTAGCCGTTGCTTGAATTTTAAAATCTTACCATTTTACTTGACAAAAGTCACAGAGATTACTAGTATCTACTCATTTTCACCGGTTTCTGTGAGCATCAGGCAAGAACCCGATAATTCTTTTACACATTGGGTAACTGAAATAAAGGGTGAGGCTGATAGATCTTTTAATTTATCCGAACCTCTTTGCAAAACAAGGACGTTTTGCTGTTTCATCCCACGACATCATTATACTATAACTTGTTTCTTTCAACAAAAACTTCCACATTTTTCTCATCTAACTTTTATCTAAATATGAGAAATATTTGCACACTTAATACATTCAATATTTTGACATATATTCATTAAATTACACCTTTAGAACATATAGAATGTTTGGCTTTTCACCACTTCATAATATCATATTATTATAATATCATGGGGTTAAGATATTATAAATATGCATGGAAATGTTCTCTCATTTTTCTTGATATTTACTAGTTACGTACAAGTTTTTCAAACCTTTTTTCCTCATGTTTTTCAAACATATTTGCACCGCTATCGTCATCATCAAACATCATATATATATATTTAAGTTAGATAAAGGGAGATTTTGGGGGGAGGGGTGTCCAACCTAGACCAAGATGTTTCCAACCCTCTTGCTTACTAATTGACCTAAGGTAAATTGACCAAAATATCATAGTTATTAAAACATCTATCCAACAAAATAGTGGTAGCTTAACATTCAATCTCATAGTTCTAGCTTAGTTTACTCCATTTTTTTTTCATTTTTAATTCTTTTTACAATTTCATTTTCCTACATATTCGTATGAGTGACTCTAATTCCTTTAATTGCTCTATCTCGAATAAAAAACCCCAAAAATCTTGTCACAGTATTCACCTTGCGTATTCTCTTCATCATTCTTATCATTGGTTTCCATCTTAGAAACATGCCAAAAAAAAAAAAAAAAGATCAAACCGATTTTTAATTCTACAAATCTATGTTTGACTTGTAGTGTCATCAATAAAGATAGCATAATCCTTAGAACCACCAAGGGAAGTAACGTGTACAGGACTCCATAAATCTATATGTACTCAAGGCTCCTTTTCCTTCCCTTTGACTAGTTTCTAAGAATTTTTTTTTTAATGTTTTCCTAAAACACAAACTTCGTAGGATTCCAAATTGGTATCCTAGAGATTTGGTAGCTACTTCCTTAGATGAACTTTCAATCTTTTGTCACTTAGGTATTTGATCCTTTAGTGTCCTAACTTTGAATTAGATGTAGGACATGATTTGTAAAACTGTGAGTGAGAGGGTGAGATTAAAATCACTTAAAATTAAGTTGATTATTGAATAATAACTTTGCCTTGAGAAGACTATTGGAATGGTCAAACTTAAGTTGAGCTTGATTAAACTTAAGCTTCCTCATACATCTTTAGGATTTAGAACGGTTAGTTCAATCAAATGGAGTTCCACTTGGCACACTTCTTTAGTCATTCTTGTTGCAAATGGAAGCTCAAAACCCAAATAATTAATTTTGTTCCTCCACAATATCAAAGAATATGTGTAATAATAACAAATGTTGGAAAAAGAAGAAGAGAAAGGTTCGAGCAAAAGAGTGAAAATACGAAAAGTAATATTTTTCAACTAATTTGCTTAAATCTAGCGCCAGTGGAGTTTAGAAATTTTATCACTTACAGGTGTCTCTGTTTCTATAATTACAAGCTTGTTCATAAACAAGATAATCAGATTAAGTCAAGCTAATCCTTCTTTATTTATCTATGACTTTGTCCATTGGTTGTCTATTAGTAGCTCTATTAAGACACGTATATTACAAGTAGGTTATTTCTAGAAAAGAAAAAGAGCGACAAATTCAAACTAACATATTTATAAGTCAACTATATCAATGACTTTTTATATATATTTGAAGTATTAATACATTGATGCTTCTTCAAAATTAAAAATTAAGAAATTTAAAAGGTTTTGCGGAGTGAAAAACATTTCAGCCTCAATAACAACCAACTTAATTAGGACTAGAAGTGTCTTAAAAATAGAAAATTACCTATAAAGGGCTAAATATTCGTCTAAATCAACTAATAAGCAGTCAATGTATTTCTTCTTCGAATTTTGTTTTTCGAGCTTCTATGGTTTAAATAGAATAAGTTTGACATTAAAGCAATAAAAAAAATTATTTTCCCCTTTTGCTAACTAATCCTCCAAATGTGATACACTTAAGCTGGCGGTTAAAAAAAGATATAGTTTTTCTGGGTGAAAATTAGAAACACAAAAAATTGGAAATTGTGATCAAGTTTTGGTATGATGAGAAGTTTGGCTGTGTAACGACTTCAGTTTTAACTGTTTTGCCTCCAGCCTACTTGAACCGGACTTTTAAACCGAGGTATCAGTCATATTAATTTTTTTTATTTATTTTTAAATTCACATATCTTGAGATGGGAGGTGTCGAGCACCAGCCTACTGGTCCGGCAAATCGAGGGTTTCCTTGGCTTATCCTTGAGCCTAGGAGAAGTCAACAACCATGTTAATATTTTATGAACATTATTATTATATTGGATTGTATTTTCTTTCAAAATCTTATCTTGTTATTTTCATAATTAACAAGGTAAACGTAAGAGGAAGAAGTTCCTACAAAAATTGTAGATAATTTAAATAAACACTTTTCTTTCTATTATTTATACAGACTAGCATAAAGAGTATTTCTGTTAAAAACTTGTGTTTAAATTCCTAGAAATTTCGTTAATTTTTTATGTGATTCGGTGGTAGGCAATCAAGTGAGCTTGGGTTAAAACAAGTTGCAACAAGCAAGTAACAAAATATTTAAGGAATTTCTCAAATTTCAGAGCTGCAAGAAAGTGAAATAGGTTAGAACAAACTTGACAAAAGATAATTGGAAGGATTTCTTGAAATGTAAAGGTACGTGAATTAAATTGCATGGGAATTTAAATGATAGAAAGTAAAGCACAAGCTTAAATACGCAAAAATTAGAAGGTAAGAAAATAAAACATAAAAACTCCAAATGTAAAGAACAAGAAATTTAAAGGCTTAAAATAAAGACATAAAATTTAAAGAACAAGGAAAATAAAGGCAAAAATCTAAAATGATAGAAAAAGCTTTTTTGAAAGGGTCATCTTTGACTTCATTTCTAATCTAAACTTTAAATTATTTACAAAAGAATTCATATTTTTTTATTTATAGAGAGTTAAGGCACACAAAAGAAAATAACATTTGATGTAGTCAATAAAGACCTTTTGGAAGTTACAAAGTACTAAATGTGGTTTTTTAGAACTTAGAAGATAATAAATGTAGCCTTTGGAAATAGCAAAAGAAGACTAAATAATGTCATCACTTGTCAAGGATAGTTTCTTTGATGTAACTACTTTGAACGTTTGTCAAATATGTATTGGAACTAGCATTCTTATCCTTTTGACTAGTTGAATTGGGCTGGATTAGGCTTGTAGTTTGATTGGATTTGAACCCATCCACATTAGAGTTACTCATATTCTTTCTTTCACAACAAGCCAAATGTTTTGTTATCACAAACAAGGTTCTTGGTTTTGAGTGTCCCACATAGTCATCTTAGGACTTCAATTCATATGGTGCATTTTGAGCAAAAATGAACCTACTTATATTTTATCACAACAATCTGAACATTTTTGCCATCTTCAAAAAAGTTCTTTGTTTTGGCCACAAAGTGCTCCATATGAGACTATTCTGGCCCCTAATTCATATGGTACATTTTGAGCAAAAATCGTACTACTAATATTCTATTATTATGTGGCAACATGCAGCATTTGGATAAGAAAGGCTGCTCTAGGCCTATTTTTGGTTCAACCTAAATCAACGGTACAGTAAATACCACTTTATGGTTACTTTGGGAACTCTCCTTGCTTCAAGCAATAGTCCTACATAGCTATATTTGAAGCTATCCTTACAGAGATCATAATGATGGAATCTACTAGTCTCTAGCAAAAACTTGTTAACTAGTCCAGCTATTTGTATTTGGGTTTAGCTATTGCCCGATCATTTCTAATCAAAGCCAAACCCACCATGCTCTTTGGATGAGATCGAATGCTCATTGATCCTTCGGAAATATGCATTGATGAAACATGGAGACCTTCAATCTACTTCTATCTACAACATCAAGTATTGCCAAAGGAAATAACATACAGTTATGCTTAACAGAAGAATAGATTTCATTGTAAATACTTATAACACTATTGAGTACACATGGAACATGGAAGGAAATCTTGATTATATACAGATCATTTGCTAGAGTCTTTTCCAGAAATGGCTATAATACCTTTCAAAACCTCCCCCCCCCCCCACCCCCCTCCTTGCTTTTTATATAAATTTTCAGGAATGGCGTTTTTTTGGAGAATCTTTAAGAAGCCTTTTTTTGCTTCTATTTCCCAACACAAACAACATATATTAATAGATTCAAGAAGTTGAGGCCAGCTAAAAACCATAAAATATAATCAAAATGATCCTTATTCAGATTATCTAGCATTCCGCCATTGTGTTGTGAGGTAAGTTACCATGGGCAAAATAAAAGAGCTTAAGTAGTTCCCTAGTGAAGTTGTCAAAAGCGATAACACACTACATAAGCTACGCATGGCATCTGGAGATTGCTCGTAAAAGAACTTAAGCTGCCAGATATATGCCCATGAGCCTTGGAACTTGGCCGCCACAGCAGGGCTAGCCATATTATTTGAATCTAAGTCCCTAGATAGAGGGGTTGGAAGTGGCAGGGCTCGACGACAATGGCAAAAGCCAAAAATCAAAAAAAGAGCAATACTGATAAAAAAGCTATCAGCCAAAGAGTTAGCGAAATGCAGGGCCAAGGGCATATGTTTCAACTATGATAAACTCTTTACTTCGGGACACCGTTGTAAGTAGCTATTCTTGCTCATGGGGCTGCAGGAGGAGGAAGAAGCTGACGGTTCCTTCCAAGAAAATGACGAGGATGACCCAGACCAATCCATTCCAGAAATTTCACATTATGTGATCTATGATACCAAAGCTCAATACACAATGAAGGTAACATGCAAACTAATTGATTATGATTTGGAAGTCAGAGTTTTAATTGATTCAAGAAGTTCTTATAACTTCCTTAGCAAAGAAATTGCTCATAAGAAGGGATAAGTACTTGACATCAAGGGAAGTTTCAAGGTCATGGTGGCTAACGGCGAAACCATTACAAGTGAAAGCTGCTGCACAAGTGTCAGCATCACCTTACAAGGTATCCCTCAAAAGATAGACTTCTTTTTATTATCTATACAGGGAGCCAATGCTGTTCTGGGCACTAATTGGTTAGGAGAATTGGGGCCCATCCAATGGGACTTCAAGAAACTCCACATGGTATTCAAACGAGAAGGAAAAGTGGTGGAACTTCGAGGGATGACTTGTGCAAAGGAAGAAATACTCCATGACCTAAAGAAAAAAGGACAAGACAGAAAAAATGAAGGGGATTCTCATGAACCTCCAACTTCAGCAAGGGGACAATTCTATAGTCACAAGGCCAGAGGCAATCTCGGAACAACTCACATTGGGTCCCAAGATGATAAGTGAAGAACTTTCAACTCACGGAGGCCTTTACACACTTAGCCCCATTGCCAACCAAGATGAGGGAGGACAAAGTCAAAGAATAGCAGTTCCTGGAGAAATTGCACCTGAGTTAAAGGTAATTCTAGAAACCTTTAAAAGCATCTTTAACGAACCCAAGTTCTTGCCTCCCCTGAGGACCTATGATCATGCTATTCGCCTCAAGGAAGGAAGCCACCCAATTTCCTCTCCTACCTACAGATATCCTCACTTCCAAAAAAGTGAAATTGAACATCTGGTAGCAGAGATGGTGCAGAATGGGATAGTGCGACTGAGCACAAGCTCGTACTCCTCTCCGGTCATCTTAATGAAGAAATCAAATGATAGCTGGCGGCTCTGCGTGGACTACCAAGCCTTGAACAAAATCATGGTAAAAACAACTACCTATTACCTACCATTATGAACTAAACGATGAGTTGTAAGGCGCGAGAATATTTACCAAGCTGGACCTAAAGGCTAGCTACCCCCAAGTGCGTATGAGAATTGATGACATAGAAAAGACAGCATTCATAACTCCTTTTGGTTTGTATGAATTCTTAGTAATGCCTTTTGGGCTTTGCAACATGCCAGCAACATTCTAGAATTTGATGAATGATGTGTTCCGCCCATTCCTCCGCAAATTCATCATCATCCTTTTTAATGACATTCTGATATACAACCAAATAGAGAGGGAGCATGGTGTCCACCTACATAAAGCTTTATCCCTCTTATAGTAGCATCATTTGCTAGTAAAAAGGGAAAAATGTGAGTTTGGGCAACCCCAGGTTAAGTTCCTAGGTCATGTAGTCGGAAGGCAGAGGCTGATGGTAGATAAGGAAAAGATCAGGGCTATGTTAGAATGGTTGAAACTAGATTCAATCACAGCCCTGCAAAGTTTCCTCAGGCTGACAGGATACTGTTGTCATTTCATCCAAGGGTCTGGCCAGGTTACAGCCCCATTCACAAATCTTCTCAGAAAAGGCGCTTATTGTTGGAACGAAAAGGCAGAAGAAGCATTTCTTAAGCTAAAAGAGGTAATAATGCAAGCCTTGGTTATCTCCTTACCGGATTTCTCTCAAGTCTTCATTGTAGAGTGTGATGTCTCTAAGTTAGGCATTGGTGTTGTCCTCACTTAGATCAAACGCCCTTTGGATTTCTTTAGCAAGACCTTCCATGGAAAAAATAGTTCCTATCCACCCATGAAAAGGAACTATTAGCATTGGTTTTAGCTATAAAGAATTGGCACCATTACCTCCTCGGTAGAAAGTTTATGGTCCTGAAGTGATCAAAGAAGTTTAAGGTTTCTGTGGGAGCAGACTATCATAATCCCTGCTTAATAAAGATGGCTCCAAAAACTTATTGGGTTTGATTTTGACATCGAGTATCAACCTGGGCATCGCAACTGCATTGCGGATGCGTTATCTCGAAGATGACTCCAAGCGGGGGAGAAGTCGAGCATCAAGAAATTGAGGAAAAGAAAGGGAAGTATGAAGGCAAATTAATGCATTTCAGCCTAATCACCTCACCATTACCTAATTGGTTGCAGTCCATCAAGGAAAAGTATGCCACTCATTTGAAGCTCATTGAAATTATCCACAAAGCCTAGGAAAGAGAGTTATTATGGCCTTAGGAGGTAAAATACAGCATTATTCTATTTAAAAATAGAATATTCCTTTTATGGGAATCCTATTGGTCTCGGTAATTCTCAAAAAGTTGTATGAGGGTTGTCACAAGGGCACACACAAGACTTTGCAATGGTTAAGATTTGTCTTTTACTATAAGAAGATGCGAGATGATGTGTTGACTTGTGTTTGGACTTATGAGGTGTGCCAAAAACAAAAAGGAGAAGCTTGCCTCCCCATTGGCCTACTCAACCCTTTACCTATTCCCCAACACATTTGGGAGGACATCAGTATGGATTTTGTGGAGGGTCTCCCCCCCTCTTATGGGAAGAACAACTATCCTAGTAATTGTGGATCAACTTTCCAAGTTTGCTAGATTTCTTTCAGTAAGTCATACTTACACAACACATTCTATTGCCTAAGTATTTCTCACTATTATCTTCAATCAATTCAGGTTGCCCAAGTCCATTGTCTGTGGCTAGGATGTGACATTCACAAGTCGGTTTTGGGAAACATTATTTAAACTGATGACCAGACTGAAGTGGTGAACCACTCTCTGGAGATGTACTTGTGCTGCTTCACTAGCTACAAGCCCCATAAATGGCAGCGTTGGATACCATAGGCCAAGTTTTGCTATAACACTTGGGAGCATTCAACCACTCACAAACCTCTATTTGAGATTGTTTATGGGAGGCCTCCACTACACCTCATGGCCTACGTCCCTGGAACAACACAATCTGAGCTAGTAGGGCGAGAACTCTAGAGTCGAGATGCCATTATGAAAGAACTCAAGCAAAGGCTTTAGGACTCCCAAGAGCACATGAAGCTCTTTTATGATCAAAGGCACACTAAGGTAACATATAAGTTGGGGATTGGGTGTATCTCTGTGTGCAACCATACCAACAAACTTCCTTGCAGCTTTGCTGTAGTAAGAAACTGTCCCCACGTTATTTGGGTCCCTATGAGATCATTAAACAAATTGGGGAAGTCGCCTATAAACTCCAGCTCCACCCCGGATAGTAAAATCCATCCAATGGTGCATGTGTCCCAATTAAAAAAGTTTCTCTCTCCCACTGCTCAAGTCCTAGATTCTATTCTTGAATTGGATGATGAAACAGAACAATTGCAAGCACCCAGTTGTTCTCTAACATCGCACTCACAACGGTTCCATGAAGCAATCTCGGCAATTAAGAAGCATGTCCTAGTGCCTTAGGGTCACAATTTTGTGCAAAATGTTACTAGCATTAATGACTATAAGGACAAACATACCTTTAGTATTTTGTGTAACTGGGGGTAATGGTAAGTTGTCCCGCCCCTCGCAATTAGTACCAGAGGTGGCTTATAAATAGAAGGCGGGGTAACCTAGGATAGGCATGCAAGTTAGTTGTTGTAAGAGGTTGTTTTCCCTTCTAAGGAAAATGTTCAATCTACTTTCCCTTCTATCCTCCAACATAGGTAAGAAATACCATTTCCAACCGTGGTTGGAAGATATTCAGCCACTAACCAATCCGGTGAATCGATCTTCAAGGCAAGGTCCTAACATGCAGCTGCTTAATCTTTACCAGAGCAACTGCTGACATGTATAGGACAAAGAGAGGCTGGAGGAATCATGAAGGAACCAACAGTTGTGTCCATCATCATTCCTTATTCCACAAACATTGTAGATATTTGGGCATAAACAGCAGAAAAGACAATACCCGTAGCCCACATTGGAAACATGCGTATCAAAATCTTCAACTCTTCCACCTGTGTTACGCTGCAAAGCCTCCATGGATTGAAGTAGTCCCCACGTTTTGTCTCTGCATCCGACACTACAACAGCTTTATCAAGGCACCTGCAGTGAAAGTAAAATAACACTGAAATTTTTCCCCGGACAGAATCTGTTTTGCGGTTGACAAATACAGGAAAGAACGCAACAATTTTGACTACATACAGTGAAAATGACCTTATTTTGTAGCTGCAATATCAATGTTCGACCAAATATAAATCTAAAAGAGATGCCAGATTTTTAAGATAGCATAGGGTATAAACATCCTCCAGATTACATTTATTTCCAGATCATTGCAGATTTTTCTGAACCTTGCATAAGCTATTCAGTCTTTCCACAGAAGCTGTCTGGGACATAATTAACAGGATATTTCCAAGCTCTCAGAAGAAACTTCAACAACAATCTCGGAGAATAAAGAGAAAAGAAGAAAAATAACAATACATCGATTGACATTCCATCAAAGATCCACTAAAACTTTACAAGCAGAGAAAAGATGCAAAGTAAATTTTGCAGTAAACATAAGCAACCGACGCATGAAGAAAGGTTTCCGAGTGGCAACATTCACAAAGAAAAACCTTTACAAAAGAAAACCTTGGCAACATTCACAACGCATAACCCCAATAATAACAGCGTAAATGAGCAGAATATGACAAATTAACAAGAGCAATTGCTAGGATAGACATCTAGCTCTTAGTAAAAACGAAAAATAAAAACAATTCTTTTACATAATTTGTTAACCAACCGAGGGAGTGAAGTTGAGCTTCCATGAAATGAATTTTCTACATTCTATTTTGTAATGTACCTAAAATACCCCACAAGTTTTCATATAACTGAAAAGAGTATAGTTAGCTTGAACACTGCAGTTATTATAGAGAACAGGTCCTGTCTAATGATATGCTTAATCAACTAAGACAGAATAAGTAAAAAAATAAGATGGCACTGGAGATCCAACAAAATGGACATAATTCAATCGTATTCTGCAACACGTTTAGTCCCATCAAATCTCATAGGTATACTCACATGCACCTTGGATAACCAAATTCCATTCTTTTTCTTCTTCTATGATATTGTCCTTTTTCCTTCTCCAAGTACGACCATCCCCAAGGATAAATGGGAAGACAAAACCCTACGGCAACTTCACCACTTTTTCATTCCTATTTTTATTCTCACATCAGTTATATCAATTTAACAAGATTAACTTCTATTTATAAATGTTTAAAAAGAAAAATCAAAAGGGTGGGCCTCATTTCATAATGTCCTAAACACGCCCATAATTTATACACAGATCTTACTCAACTAACTTCTGCAGTGACAAAAGGAAACCGATATCGGCTTAGATACAATCTTCCATAACTATGAACGTGTTAATTCAGGAGAAGCTAAAAGAGAAGTTACTTTAATACATCAGTATGCTCCAGCTTCCGACTTCCTTCGATAGCAGAGTTTTTGACTTGTGTTTCCTACGAGAGATTGCTCTCAGTAGGGACCTCTATATTCCTTTTATGGAATGATGCAACCAAAACCTGGCACATTCATGTAAGAGGGCTTCCCCCAGGCTTCTGAAATATATATAAGGGAGTGCCTGAAAAGAAACTTGCAATAGCAATACCCAAAAAAACTGCAGGAATGCCAAATCCTAGGCCCTATCCAGCATTGTCTTGAAACCAAACCTGCAGACTACTTGATAGAAGAGCGTCATTGTTGATAAAGAAATAAAACCAGTTGAAAAAGCATCCTTTCTTCACCCTTTCCTTCGGATCAGTATCATCAAACTGATTAGTATCAAATGACGAAACACAAGGTTTGATCCGACCAGCCCCCATAGCAATCAGATAAAGACCATAGAAGAAGACTGCACACTGTGCTGGAGCAGCTGAGGGGCATACAAAACCTACACCTTCAGCGGGCTTCAATACAGGAACAGGTGCAGAAAGTGTTAAGATACACATTCCCTGAACAAAAATTGATCACTTTGTGCTTTGACATATCAAGTACATCGATAATGAAATTTGGACAAGTAATTGAAACATATCTAAAGAAATTGTGCTAGATGGTATCCTTCATTATAATGGGTACATCAGAAAGGCGAATGCTAGACGACTTGTGGTGAAATACCAAGGTTTGTCCAACAGTTTATCCCATTGCAATGGAGTAATGCCTTTATGGTTAGAGCTACGCTCTTGAGTTAAAAGAAATACCATGGATAGCAGAATCAGGTCACAGTGCATCAAAATTTAAAACTTTTAAACAATCATTCCTCCTCAATATTATTCTATTTTATGTCATTCACCTTCCTTCAATTACGATGATTGATACAATAACAAAATTTTCAGCAGATTGTATTTGGTAAGATACTTCATATGCCTACTTATTCTGATTCAATCCAAACATTTGTGTAAGACAATGCCAGATCAAACTTTGTTTAACATTACAAAATACCTGGGGATTTCATTAATAAATTCATCTAAAACCAGAAAAGATGCACCAGAATAAGTTCACAATTGTTCTTAAAGTAACTGCTCAGTCACTCCATGGGTTAAGCACTACATAGGAAACGGCTTTGTCCTCAAAGGCGATTTTCCGTAATTCCTGAATTCTCATTTTTCCAAAACCACCTTATTTCTCTTTAATCTCAATGACTTAGGAGTGTAAAAACATCCTCAAACAACCACAGTGTGCCTTTAAAACCAAAAAATGGGAACTGCATGTCAAATTCTAATGACAATTAAGCAAAAATATGACAACCTTAGATCATCATGTATAAAAAAACCTAATTGAAAAAGAAATGAGAAACAAAGGCTTGCACTGGTTTGAGGAAGAGGAACGGGTGAGAGCTCATGTCTATTTCAGACCAAAATACTTCAAAGGTGTGAAAAAAGATTGATATACTAACAATGAAGTAAATTGTGGAAAAAGAAGCAATGGTCCAATATCTTCCCTAGTATGAATCAGCAATAATAGCTCCAACGAGGTAACAAGTGGTAACGCTTCTTGCAGCAGAAACATTTCCTTCATCTAGTTTTTTGGTAAGATAAGTAACGAGATTAGCGAAAATCCCACAGTAGGCAAGCCACTCACAACCTTGCACCAATGTTCAAATGCAAACTTTGGAAGTAAAATAAATTGGATGAGATGCAACCGCTAGAGACATGTCAAACACAATAAGTCACCCAGAATGTAGGGGCAGGCTCTCCAATTTCCAGTATTCTGCTTCAGAATAGGATTTCCATGAAAGTCGATTGAGCCACCCCCTGTGTACTGGGTGCTGCTTTCAGTCTAAAGAGATAGGATACAAAGCTCACACATGGATAGAGTAATAAGAGCTCCTAATCCTTTATCCAAATAAGAAATTATTTGGGACTGCCGGCCTAAATATTCTAATGAAACTGAAACATCGATAATCATCTGATCATTTTATCAAGGGTAACCTCATAGAACCTATCAATTTTGTACTCCAGAATTGACCCTTCGCCTTTTAGTAAGTTCAATTAAAGCAGTAACAAATCTTAGAGGCTTCTAGAGTCTTGCATTAGTATATTTGCCGTTTGTATTATCCATGATCAGAAGCAAGCCCCTATTCTTGATCTATTACATAGGTAAGAGTAGGCACTTCAAGGTGTATGTTTCAAATGATGTAGATTATATAGGCTTCTCCTTCAAAAATAAGATCTATTACTGAACAATCGTCTTATGCGGTAACTTACTTGTGTTGAAAAATAAGAAATAGACAGTGGTAGCATGATCTACTGAGCTCACATGATAGCAACATTTCCTTCAGAATATTGGTTTTTTAGATCCTACCCATTATTTTGTCAAAGGTATGGTTTCTAATCGCTACAACATTTGCACAATCTAAAAACCGACTTACTGTTATGTTTGGAAAGACAATATCTCGTAATGATTAGAGTTTATTTGTTCCAAACTAACTCTAAAACATCTATGCTCCGACCTAAACAAAACCATTATACAAATTAAAGCTATAATAAAATAGTGAGAGGACCAGAGGTTATTTTCAACCTCTCTTCCTCCAGCGACCACCACCTTTGGAAGGGTGAGGTTCAGTCACCAACAACCAGAAGGAGATTTTTCTCATAGCCAAGTGATATTGTGCTAATACCTTATAGGTTTTACATGACTCTTTGCAAAAGAAACCAAAGTTTAATTGGTTTTATATACAGCGAAAAGGCAGAATAACCATTTTGATAAAGGTAAATAGCACAAGAGTATACCACAAAGATCAAATTTGAAATTAACTAAAATTTAAGACAAAGAGAGGGAGACTATAGGTTGTATACATAGAAAAATAAGAAATCCATTAAAACACTCACACGAGTGCACCAATAGTTCTTATGGCACAATTACCCAGCCAACTTAGGTTCTTTGGCATTAGCTCGAGGATGTAAAGGTATCCCATTGTTAGAATTGGTAGAACAATTAGGTTAAAGGATATGGTTGTCATTACAATTAAAGGTCTCTATGTAATTGTGGAACCAAGAAATATCTTCTAGATATAATGGGTTTCTTGGTAGTATTGGGTTTGAATTCTTATCCTCTTGTGGAAGTAAGTTTTCCTAGTAGTATTCGACTATGATTCTTTTAAGGTTTTTCTATAAATAGGGAAAGTATAAAGAAACTTAGTGGGCAAGTTGAGAGAGTCTCATAGAGGGCTAATTGTTGAAGAAAGCCTCTCTTGTGGATTCTAGTTGATGAGAGAATCCATGAGATATGTTCGGTGAAATTCTAAATGCAAGTGAACATGTCAAACAAGTAATATAATGATGATAAAGATATCGTCCCACAGAGATTAGTGATTACTAGACTAACTAATTACTAATGGTAAATAACTCATAGAATTTATCTAACAAATTCAAATGATAGATAATAGATTAACTAACTAAATTTAATAAAACTAAATACACAAAATATGTTAGAGCATATGATTTCACCATAATTATTAGGTATTAATATTGATTATTTATGCTTGCAAAGGGGATAATGTCTATGTGATGGCGAAACTTCCTAATTTATTTATTATCCTATGTCTAGGTATAGCAAATCTACTTAGTTCATTAATTCACTATATCTCTATATATGAATTGAAACAAACTAAATGCCTTAGGATCTATGAACATTCCCAATTTACACCGAAAGCCACACAAATAATATGGTATATGTCTATCCATATTTAATTTATGGTTACAAATTACAAGAAGCAACTGCATATCATCTCCTGTCGGTCTCAAACATGCAAATCAGATCATTCAAATGGTAGCTAATCACTTAAAAGTATTAAACACCATAATATGTAACTTCACATAAACAAAATATCTTGCAAAACATAATAATCATAAGATTCATACCATCATAATTAGGTTACATCATAGCTCTAACAAAATTAAACTAAAACATAAAGAAATAATGAGGAAGAATAGTAATAAGAAATAAAGAAGACATCTTGAATCCAAGAACAAGAAGTCTATCACCCTTTTTGTCTTCTCTTCATAAAAACCTTGAATACCTGGCATCTTTCTTGAGTTGTGCTCAATTTCCTCCTCCCTTTCTTTTGCCTTTTCTCTTCTCTTAAATAGGGTTTAGGTTTAGACCTATCTCCTATCCTAGTGGAACTGGGTTTTAGAGACCTAAAACAATGGGGTTTTGAACTCCTAAATTAATTGGGACTTGAATTCCTAACATGACTAGGTTTTCTATTTATTTAGAAAACCTAACAACAATAGAAAATCTAATAACAATCATCCAAAGCCCAAGCCCATCTTGACTCTCTTGATCTTGATATTATGATTTTGCCATACAATAAGCGTCAGGTTCTCCATTTTCATTCCTTTTCTCATTGCCTCCTTGTGCTACATAAACAAGATAACTTTAGGTAAATAAAGAGGAGTTCAAATGTTTTCTCACAATTATTAAAGTTATTTATTGCCTAAAATAGGTAAAATAACTCTATAAAAATAGAGTTATCAAGATACTTATTTGAGGAGAGGGAATGTATGAGAAAATCTAATGAGAAAAGACTATAGGGGTTGTAAGACATTATGATGTTCTAAACCTCTTAAATCTGTTGTGTTTAGGTAGGTGTATTCTTATATTTATGTGTTTAATCTCTATGTAAATGATGCGCTTGGTTGAATTCTCTCAACAAGTTGTATTAAAGCCAAGTTGGATCCCTAACAAGTGGTGTGATGAGCATGGATTGTGGAAGATCGAGACCATAGATGATAGATCGAACGTGGTGAATGCAATTGAAGAAACATATAGATGTTTTAAGGTGAATTTTCTCTTTCCCTCAATCCAGTTTGATTTTAGATGATGTTGATGTAGATCAACTAGAATATATTGTTGGAGTTGTGGATTGAGGTCTACAAAGTGTAGATCTATGTCTCTCTATCTAAATCTGAGCATTTATAAGCCAAATTAAAGATTTTTGTTATTGAAAAACATGGCGTTTTGGAGATGATCAATATTTTTTGAAGTTGTTGGATTGAAGATTAGGCTAGTCAAATTGTTTGTGGTGGTTGTGTGAACCTTTGGCTCAATTTATGGCATTAGATGGGAAATGATGATGAAGATATTGTCGTTTGGAGATGATTGATGTTGAAGGGGGAAAACTTTGTTGATGTTGTTGATGAATTGTTAATTGAAGGAAAGCTTATGATGCTCTTATGTTAATGTGATGCTCCTATGTTGATGTGGTTGATAAAGTAAAATTTTGGGATTTTTAAGTTTGTTAATATCTAGATAAGATGTGGGAGGCTCTGATGGTTGATTATAGAGAAGCACTAACAATTTTGGATGGGAGATGGACTCTTAAATGGATAGATTCCAAAAAGATATCTCAATTGTTACGAAAGATCCAAAATTTTCACTTTTATTGAGGGTCTTATGGTAGAGGACATATTTGGATGGAAACAGTTCATAATGATGTGCAGATGCCTAGAGAAAAACACGGCCTAGGAGAGGTGTAATCTAGAAAAAGCTGCAGTGGAAGTGCCTAAAGAGGTATGACCTAAGAAAGGTGTGGTTTAAGAAGAGGCAAGATGGCACAATTGATGAAGGCTTGTTTTGAAGAGAGTTTATCCAATCTTTCTCTATAAAAAAGAGATTGTGGTTGTAGAAATTGAAAAGAGTTTTATCTAGTCTTTTTCTATAAAAAAAAATTATGATTGAAGAGAGTTTCCTCAGTCTTTCTCTGTCCAAATATTGTAGTTGTGGAATTTGAAGAGAGTTTCTCCAATCCTTCTCTTTACAAAGATTATGATTATGTAATTGATATATTTGAAGAGATTTCCTACAGTGTAAGGACGTTACACAAATTAAGATTGTTAGGATTGGTGGAACAATTAGGTTAACAAGTATGGTTATCATTACAATTAGGGGTCTCTATGTAATTATAGAACTAAGAAATATCTTCTAGATGTAGTAGGCTTCCTAATAGTATTGGGCTAGAATTCTTATCTTTTGGTAGAAGTATGTTTTTCTAGTAGTGTTCAACTAGGATTCCTTCAGGGTTTCTCTATACATAGGGGAAGTATAGAGAAACCTAATGGGTGAATTGAGAAAGTCTCATAAAGGGCTAATTGTTAAAGAGAGCCCTTCTTATGGATTCTAGTTAATGAAAGAATCCATGAGATACTTGTTTAAGGAAAGGGAATGTATGTGAAAATCTAATGAAAAGAAACTACAAGAGACGTAGGACATTATAATGTTCCAAACCTTTTAAATATGTTGTATTTGGGTATGTGTGTTTTTATATTTATGTGTTTGATATCTATGTGATTAATGCACTTAGTTAAATTCCCCCAACATCCTTAAAGATTATTTTTGAGTAAAATGGTCTGAAGGCAATTTGGAAGACAAGCCTATTGTAATTAGGTTAGGATTGTTATTCTAATTAGAATAGAAATCATAACCTAATTAAAATAAAAATCATAACCCAATTACAATCAATTTATATGAAAGTTAAACAAATTAGGAAACATATCTTACTGTTGATGTGGCATTGACTGAAGACTTTAGGTGCGTGAATATTATGGTTCACATGATTTTCTCTTGGTTTACTTGTTGAGAAAGAATCAATTTAGAGCTTCACATGATTGGTGTACTTTACTCAATTATGTTAATAAAAAATTGTTTCAAGATAGTCCAGTTTGATTCGGTTAAAACTCTTGATAATTAATTTTTTATTCTTTTAATATATTTTTTAGAAAAAAAATTAATATTGGCTTATTATGTAATCAATTGGAAAACCAAAATACTATATTATTGGCTCAATAAAGATTTTCATATGAAGTTTATCTAGGGATAGATGGCTTATATATTTATTTGTTTATGTATTCGTTACAATGTGTGATATTTGTCCCACATTGTTAAGGCATGAATATGTGGAGTTATTTATAAGATAATGAGTACTACCAATTCCTAAGTTAAGTTTTGTATTAGATAATGGGTAACTTAATTTAGTATTAGAGCTCAAGCTTTTACTTTGAACTTTTATTGGTAAGGCTAAATCTTGAGTCTACCATAAAGCACCATAATGGTCCGCTAATTGTCTATCATGGTGAGAGGGTGTGTTAAAATAGGTGATATTTGTCCTACATTGCTAAGATAATAGGCATCATTAATTTTTTAGTTGACTTTTAGATTAGATAATGGACTTCTAAAAATGATATTGGAGCCTAAGCTTCTGTTTTGGTACTATTATAGGTAATGATAAATCCTGAGTTCACCATAAGGCACTAGATGATCTAATAATTATCTATCATGATAAGAAGATGTGTTCCAGTGTGTTTATTTATCTCACAATGCTAAGGCATGGGTCTATGGAGCTATTTATGAGATAATGAGTACTATCAACACTTAAGTCAACTTTTTAATTAGATAATAAACCTTTTAAGATGGTATTGGAGCTTAGGCTTCTCCATTGGCATCTTATAGATAAGGCTAAATTCTTAGTCCATTATAATATACCATTATGGTTTGATAATTGTCTATCATGATAAGGGACATGTAATGGAGTGTGGTATTTGTTTCACATTACTAAGGTATGGGTTTTAGACTTATTTATGAAATAATAAAGATAATCAATTCTTTAGTTAACTTTTAAGTTGGATAATAAACATTTAAAAGTATCTATAGTTCATGTGAAGTTGGTGCCCATGGTGTGGGGACAAAGCTTTGTCAATGCTATGGGCACAAAGTGTGTTTACAAAGTGAGTCAAAAGTAAGAACTTGTCAACCATCTAATGTAACAATTAGGCCATTAATTCCTTAGTCGACTTTTAGGTTAGATAATTTACTCTTAAAAGTATCTATAGTTTATGATAAGTTGGTTTTCATGGTGACATAACTTTGTCAATGTTATAAGGACAAAGCATGTTGACAAAGTGAGTCAAAAGTACAAACTTGTCAACCATCCAACATAGCAAGGAAGCATTTCATGGCCTCCCAAAGCCAAGTATACACACCTTCTACCTCTAATTTCTCACTACAACTCACCTGCCCCTCTTCCTTCCTACCTTGATCCAAGCTCCTAATTCCCTAACTTTGGTGCCTCCTACCACATCACTAGCTCCACCTATACTCTCTTTAGCATTAGTCCTTACGTCAAATTCCAACAACTCATTATGAACAATGGCGTCTCTCTTCCCATCACCCACATAGGTAGTTTACGCACTCCATCCTTTGAGCTTAATAATGTTTTAGTTGTCCCTTCTATTACTAAGAATTTACTATTCATTACTAGTTTTTTTTTTTTTTCTAATAATCATTGTTATTTATTTATTTATTTTTACTTACTTTTAGACCATTTCTTATTACACAAGGTAATTCACCCTCCATGAAATTCTTGATCATGGTCTTTATTGAGTCTCCTCTTGGTGCTTTATCTTTGCCTTTTGTTCTCACTGCTGTTTGCTTCACCCTTTCCTCTTATGATGTCATTGACTAGGTCATCTATGTTGGGTTTGATGGCTTAATAAGAAAGGGGGTTGGGTTGAATTGTTTGAGCCAAGAGTTAATCACTTTTATTTTGGTATAAAATTACTTCAAGTATGTAAACAAGTCACATAAATAAAACCAGTATCAAGCAAGCAAATTTTAATCAAATGGCACGTTAGTTCTAAATGGGACAACAAGTTATCTTCAATTATTTCATAACTATTTAGCAAATAAACTAGTTGGCTGGTATCAAATAAATGATAGAATAATTAGCAGCAAACAACAAGAGATGTTCAAGTCAATAGAGAGCAAAGAAATAAACACTAGATTTACCACGGTGGTTCGGCACTCAATCCTTAAGTCCTACGTCCACCCTCTTCTCCTTCAATCCAACCAATTGAAGTCTCCTTTACTCAAACCAGATTAAGAGAAAACGTTCTCCCTAACCCAAGCAATTCCCTCTCAAGGAACTCTTAAGCACAGTTATAGAAGATTATCAAAAGATCACAGCTCAAATACAAATCCTAAATAATATAAAGGTTTATGGGATATTGTAAACTAAAGGAGCTATTATGGTAGGAATATTATGACTCAAAGCTCCTATCACAAAATCCCTAAATTATAACAAATTAAGGTTTCAGATTCCTTCCAATGTTTATATGTAATATATATTTTTAATGAAATTAGCATATAAACAAAGTCATACAAAATACAATTGATGATAAATTCGAATAATAAACTATTTAATCACAATATCACTGTAGCCTTGTATTTCACCGAAACTGAATGAGACTGAGAGATTAAATAGATGCGCTCAATAAGTGATTCTTCAATCAAAGGGAACTTCAAATGTTCGTTAGTGTCAAACCCTTCTCCATAGATTAGCTCTTCTTAAATAGAAAAAGTAGAGCTAGGGTTTCAAACGTTCAAAACTCAGAATGTACCTTCTTCCCGTTAGAACAACAAATCACCTTTTAAATTGGCTTCACATCTTCATTCTTAATCACAAATCCAACCATTCTGACATCAGTCTTCTCAAGAATCCTCCCGATCACCAACGGCGTTGTTTCTCCATCCCTTTCTCTTTTCAGTTAGCTTTCATTCATATTAGGGCATCACGTGCAAGCAGCTTAAGAGAGAAGCTGCCTAAATGAAACGGTGAGTTTCACTGGGCTACCTTATAAGCGGGTCGAGAGTAAGCATAATGAGCAGGCCGAGAGCATTATAAGCAGGCGGAGAGTGAATGTAATGAGCAGGCTGAAAGCATATATTATAAGTAGGCCCAGAGCATATATTATAAGTTCTTGGTAGAACCATAGTTTGCTCCAATAATAGTCTTGATTTAGTAAAGTAATTTTTGCTAAAGTCAATTGCTTCATACCTTTATCCAAGCAAGAGCAAGTATCATTTTTTCTTAAACATAATATATGACACATTTAACATCATTTAAAAAAGGCTTTTTCTCAAGACATTATATAATGATATTAAATAAATCATTTCTTTAGAGCATTAAATAATTACATTATATCAAGAAATATAAGAACCCGGTTACTTTATAATATCATTGATTGATATTATAATTTGTACACCTTTTACTTCCTATGGTTTTCTTTTGCACTTATGAAAAACATATTTCAAGAAATATATTCACAAATACATTTTGTCACAACAAAACCCATATTTTCCAACAATCTCCTCCTTTTTATGATGACAAAATATCTCAATAGTATAACACATGTCACCAAACAAAAAACATGTTTTTCATGAAAATGTACATAACTATCATTGCAAAAGTTGATCATAGCTTAATTAGATTCATGTTATTCACCATTCATGTGATCAAAATTGATATCATATGATTAGCAAGCAAGTCCTATGCATGTTTCTAATATTTCGAACACCATAGAACACATAAGTTTGCAAGCAGGGTGTTAGAGAAATATCCCACATTCTGCACTTGTAAAGTTAGAAATGAGACTGAACATGTGCACACTATTCTCTCCCCCTTTTTGTCATAAGCAAAAAAATGAACATGCAAGTAATTAGGATAGAAGGTAAAAATGACCAATAAAAGGATAAAGTTAGAACACTAACTGGATGTGGCTGGAGTAGAAATAGAGCAGCTCCCCCTCAAACCGAGCAGGTGGTTTGGACAATAAAAGAACAGAAATATTGCAATAACGAAGAATACAAGATTCAAATATTTTCAGGCACTAACATTCCAAGCTCTCTTTGAAGAGCATAAAACCTTTCTTTAGATAAAGGTTTGGTTAGTATAGCAGTAATTTGCTGATCAGTGCACACAAATTCAAGCACAACATCACCTTTTTGAACATGATCTCTAATGAAATGTTGTCTAATTTTTATATGTTTAGTTTTAGAGTGCTGTATAGGGTTCTTAGTGAGATTAATGGCACTAGTGTTGTCACTTTTTAATGGAATTTTCTGTGATGATATACCATAATCTTCTAATTGTTGTTTCATCTACAAGATTTGAGCACAACTACTAGTATCAGTTATGTATTTGGCTTCAAAGAGGAAAGAGCTACACAATTTTGTTTCTTGGAGTGCCAAGAAACAAGCATGTTTCCCAGATAGTGACATCCACCACTCGTACTCTTCCTATCTAATTTGCGACCAGCATAATCTGAATCACTAAAGGCATGCAAGTTCAAGGTTATATCTCTAGGATACCAGATTCCTAAAGAAACTGTGTCTCTAAGGTATCTAAAGATTCTCTTAACAGTGACTAAGTGCTGTTCTTTAAGGTTAGATTGATATCTAGCACACAAGCATACACTAAACATAATATCAGGTCTAGATGCAATCAAAATAGCAAAGAACCAATCATTCCACAATATGATTTAGTGTCGTCGCTAATTCCATTTTCATCATTGGATAATGATAAAGAAGTGCTCATAGGTGTGTCCATTGGTTTAGAGTCATACATCTTATACTTCTTGAGCAATTCATTTGTGTATTTTGTTTGACTTATAAAGGTTCCTTTGTTTGTTTGTTTGATTTGCAAACCAAGAAAGTATGTTAACTCACCCATCATACTCATTTCAAATTCACTTTGCATGCATGCAGCAAATTCTTCACATAGTGTAGAATTTGTAAAACCAAACACAATGTCATCAACATATATTTGAACAATTAAGATTTCTTTTTCTTTGTTCTTTATAAAGAAAGTGTTGTCCACTTTCCCTTTCCTAAAATCGTTATCAATTAAAAAAGTACTTAGTTTATCATATCATGCTTGTGAAGTTTGTTTCAAACCATATAAAGCTTTGGAAAGTTTAAAAACATGATTTGAATGAATTGGATCCTTAAATTCGGGTGGTTGTTCATACTTCTTCCTTTACAATACCATTTAAAAATGCACTTTTGACATCCATTTGAAAAAAAAGTAAAGTTCTTATAGCAAGCAAAGGCAAGCAAAATTCTAATTGCTTCTAACCGAGCTATCAGTGCAAATGTTTCATCATAGTCAATTCCTTCTTCTTGACTATATCCTTGTGCGACTAATCTGGCCTTATTTCTAGTAATAATACCATTTTCATCTAGTTTATTTCTAAATACCCATTTTGTGCCCATAACCGAATGATCATTTGGTCTAAGAACTAGATTCCAAACCTTGCTTCTTTCAAACTGGTCTAATTCTTCTTGCATAGCAAGAAACTAGTTTTCATCCTCAAGAGCCTCATCTACTTTCTTTGGCTTTACTTGGGATAAAAAGGCTTGATATTCACAAGTATTGTGAACCCGAGACCTTGTACTAACTCTAACATTAGGATCTCCTATTATGTGATCCTGATCTACTTCACCTTTTACTCTAGGAGAGGAAGGATCCCTAGTTTCAGACTCCCCCTCAGCTTCAGCCCTTTTTGGAACACTCTTAGAGATAATGTTCTCTTCGGTTTCTGGAGTAATTTGACAATCATCTTTAAACTTAACATGAATTGACTCTTATATAACTAGAGTTCATTTGTTGAACACTCTATATGCCTTGTTTGTATGAGAATATCCAAGAAAAATTGTTTCATCACTTTTGGAGTTAAACTTTCAAAGTGATTATTTTCCATGATTTAAAACAAAACATTTGCTGCCAAAAACATGAAAATATGAAATGTTTGGTTTTCTTTCAAAGAATATTTCAAAAGGTGTCCTTTTCAAAATCGGTCTTAATAGAGCACGATTTGAAATATAACAAGCTGTATTTATAGCTTCTCCCCAAAAATGCTTAGGAAGATTATATTCACACATCATGGTCTTAGTCATTTCTTGAAAAATTCTATTTTTCCTTTAACAACATCATTTTGTTGTGGTGTCCTAGGAGCTGAAAAATTATGTGAAATGCCATTTTCTAAGCAAAATTTTTCAAAGAGTTGATTTTCAAATTCTCCACCATGATCGGTTCTTATTTTTACAATTGAAAGATCTTTTTTGTTTTGAACCATTTTACAAAATTCAGCAAACTTCTTAAATGCCTCATCCTTTCTAGTAAGTAAATATGTCCATGTGAATCTAGAATAATCATTTATAATGACTAAGACATAATATTTTCCATTTAAAGTTGTTATTCTCATAGGACCGAAAAGATCCATGTGTAGTATCTCTAATGGTCTAGATGTACTCACTACAAGCTTCAATTTGAAGCTACTTTATGTATGTTTACCCTTAATGCATGCTTCACATAATCTATCATGGTTAAACTCTAGAGATAGAAGACCTTTCACTAGGTTATGCTTATACAATCTTTCTATTAAGCCTAGACCCACATGTCCTAGTTTTCTATGCCACAACCAAGCATCCACATTTTTATTCACAACAAAGCATGTTTGTTCAACATTCAATTCACTCAAATCAAGCACATAGATGTTATCTTTTCTATTTCCAATAATCTTCATTTTATGTTCAACATGTTCAACATGTTCAACTAGACAATTTTCTTTTCCAAATTTTATCTTGAATCTTTTATCACATAACTGACTAATACTAAGTAGATTAAATTTCAGCTCATCTACAAACAAAACCTTGGATATAAGTAGGGTATTAGGATTACCTATTGTTCGCATTCATTTTATCCTTCCTTTAGAGTTATCTCCAAAAGACACCATACCTCCATTTTTCAACTCAAGTGTTGAGAAGAGCTATTTCATCCCAATCATGTGCCGAGAACATCCACTATCCAAAATCTACATGTTTTTAAGCTTTTTGTTTTTCACTTATGCACTCATAACCTGCAGAAACAAATTTGATCGTTGAAGTGCTTGGTACCCTTTTTATTTTGGGTCCATAAGTGTTCATTAGACTTAGATTTTTGTCATTCTTAGGCAGCCAAAGTTTCTTTACTTTGTAAGCCTTTCTAAGTCTAATGAGACATTTATCAAACATATGACCAATATAATTGCAAAAAGAACATTTACTATTATGCAACGGAATTGAACATTCTTTTTCTTTAAAGAAATGAGTAAATGATTTCGATTTGTTATTCAATTTATATCATAGTGGAGCTTTATCATATATACCTTTTTAAGAATTTAAAATCTTATCTAACATGACACTTCCTTTTGTGAATTTCTTTAACAGCAAATTATTCGCATCAAGTTTTGACTTCAAATTACCATTTTCCTCTACTTTTAAGATTGTCAACATGTATATATGAGTTATTATCAACATGTATTTCAACATCAGAACATAGACTATTATCACAGCAACTTTCTGTTTCTATGTTCATATATTCAGATTTATTGTGTTTTTCATATATATCACTCATACATGCATCATACGTCACATATACATTTGCAAGAATACTAATGTTATCATGGACCGAAATTGAAGTATTTTTCTATCAATTTCATCTCTACATGCAGCAGTTAATATGCTTTGTTTATTATGTACAGCAGTTAAAACATTTTGACTTTCATGATCAGCAATTCGAGCATTTTGATTGGTATGTACATAAGTCAAGATTTTCTACTTTTCAGATTTATGTTTTGCTTTTAGCTTTCTGTATTTATCTTTTAATTTGTTTGCATTTTTAACTAAGTTAAAGAAGGCGGTTTCTAAACCAGCGTTTATATGAAAAAGTAGTTCAGAATCGCTTACCTCACTATTTTCTTCCTCAAAAGTTGTTATTGTGGTTAGGCATAGGTGAGCAACTTCTTCTTGAGTTTCTTCATTAGATGAAGAGTTCTCATCATCCTAGGTAGCAAGCATAGCTTTCTTTTTGTTCTTGTTGTTTCTCTTCTTGATCACCAGACAATCAACCTTGATGTGACCCGATTTTCTACATTCATAACACACATTTTCCTTAGGTTCATTTGCTTTTTTTCTCCTAGTTTGCCCTATATTTTTACTTAATCCTCTTCTTAGAAATTTTCTAAATCTCCTAGCTATAAGAACTACTTCATCATTTTCTTATTCTTCCTTTTCATCCTTTTCAACCTTTTCAACTTCCACTTTAAGTGTAAGTGATCTTCTGTTTTCCTTCTCTTTCTTTCTTATCATAAGTTGCATTTCATGAGTTTTAAGAGAGCCTAATAAGTCATCTAAGGTCAGCACATCTAGGTCATGAGCCTTTTCTATGGCCATCTTCTTAGGATCCCAACTTTCGGGTAGGGATACTAACATTTTTCTTATCATTTCCTCATTTGTGTAGGTTTTTCCTAACAATTTAAGTTTAGAGATGATTTCGGTGAATCTACCAAAAATGTCACTAATAGTTTCAAAATCTTTCATAACAAATAATTCATAGTCATGTGTAAGCATAGTGACTTTAGAAGACTTTACCTTTTTGGTTCCTTCATAGATGACTTCTAATTTATCCTAAATCTCTTTACTGTTGAGGCAAGAGGACACTTTGTTAAACTCATGTGCTCTAAGACTACTATAGATCATATTCATAAACTTAACATTTAACCCCATTAGTTTAGCTTCATGTTTTGTCCACTCATTAGTCACGGGTAATGTAATACCCTTCTTGATTACTTGCCAAGCTTCTAGATCTCAGCCTATTACAAAGACTTGCATTAATTGTTTTCAATGCCTAAAATTAATGCCATCAAACAAAGGAGGTTTATTAAACCTTGTAATAGCTAAACCTTTGTCAGAAGCCATAGTATGGATCTACTCTAGGATGTTAATCCTCTTAATCAGAGAAAGATGCCAATTGTTGGGTTTTATGGCTTAGCAATAAGGGGAGTTGAATTGTTTGAGCCAAGAGTTAATCACTTTTATTTTGGTATAAAATTACTCTAAGTATGTAAACAAGTCACACAAATAAAACCAGTATCAAGTAAGCAAATTTTAATCAAATGACATGTTAGTTCTAAATGGGACAGCAAGTTATCTTCAATTATTTCACAACTATTTAGCAAATAAACTAGTCGGCTGGTATCAAATAAATGATAGAATAATTAACAGTAAACAGCAAGAGATGTTCAAGTCAATAGAGAGCAAAGAAATAAACATCAGATTTACCACAGTGGTTCGGCACTCAATCCTTGAGTCCTATTTCCACCCTCTTCTCCTTCAATCCAACCAATTAAATTTTCCTTTACTTAAACCAGATTAGGAGAAAATGTTCTCCATAATCCAAGCAATTCCCTCTCAAGGAATTCTTAAGTACAGTTACAGAAGATGATCAAAAGATCACAATTCAAATACAAATCTTAAATAATATAAAGGTTTATGGGATATTGTAAACTAAAGGAGCTATTATGGTAAGAATATTATAACTCAAAGCTCCTATCACGAAATCCCTAAATTATAACAAATTAGGGTTTCAGATTCCTTCCAATGTTTATGTGCAATATATATTTGTAATAAAATTAGCACATAAACAAAGTCATACAAGATACAATTGATGACAAATTCGAATAATAAACTATTTAATCACAATATCACCGTAGCCTTGTATTTCATCGAAAGTGAATAAGATTGAGAGATTAAACAGATGAGCTCAATAAGTGATTCTTTAATCAAAGGGAACTTCAGATGTTCGTCAGTGTCAAACCCTTCTTTATAGATTAGCTCTTCTTAAATAAAAAAAGTAAAGCTAGGGTTTCAAACGTTCAAATCTCAGAATGTACCTTCTTCCCATTAAAACAACAAATCACCCTTTAAATCGGCTTCACATCTTCATTCTTTATCACAAATCCAACCATTCTGACACTAGTCTTTTCAAGAATCCTCCCGATCGCCAACGGCGTTGTTTCTCCATCTCTTTCTCTTTTCAGTTAGCTTTCATTCATATTAGGGCATCACGTGCGAGCAGCTTAAGAGAGAAGCTGCCTAAATGAAACGGTGAGTTTCATTTAGTGATACAAACTGGGCTACCTTATAAGCGGGCCGAAAGTAAGCATAATGAGCAAGCCGAGAGTGAATGTAATGAGCAGGCCGAGAGCATTATAAGCAGGTGGAGAGTGAATGTAATGAGTAGGCTGAAAGCATATATTATAAGTAGGCCGAGAGCATATATTATAAAATCTTGGTAGAACCATAGTTTGCTCCAATAATAGTCTTGATTTAGTAAAGTAATTTTTGCTAGAGCCAATTGCTTCATACCTTCATCTAAGCAAGAGCAAGTATCATTGTTTCTCAAACATAATATATGACACATTTAACATCATTTAAATAAGGCTTTTTCTCAAGACATTATATAATGATATTAAATAAATCATTTCTTGAGAGCATTATATCAAGAAATATAGGAACCCAGTTACGTTATAATATCATTGATTGATATTATAATTTGTACACCTTTTACTTCCTATGGTTTTCTTTTACACTTATGAAAAAGATATTTCAAGAAATATATTCACAAATACATTTTGTCACAACAAAACTCATATTTTTCAACAATCTATCATTTGTTGCCCTTATCCATCTTTTGAAGTATACTAATATTAGTTTTGTATCATCTTTCCCTCTTATAGTAAGAGTCACTACCAATCCCATCCTATATCTAGGTTGTCCACTCATCTTCAACTAGTTTATTTTAATGTATAAGGACCAATTTCAGCTAAGTCTGAATGAAAATAAATAATATGTTTGTTTTATTAATGATTTCTTCTTATTTTCTTGACTCCATCATTTCTTATTTTGTTCACAATTTTGAAATATTTTCACTATTGTTCATAATTTGTTGAGACCTAGCTATAATGCAAGTTACAAGCATTCTAGTGTAATAGGGCTTCAAAATTTTTCTCCTCCCCTTTCTGTGTATACCTTCAATAGCATGGCGTTCATTTACAAACCTCCCGCCCCTTGTCCTCATTCCAAAATGGTGCTATGGAATGCAAATATTGACATGTCATTGAAACCAACGTTGCCCTTCTCACACAAGCCATAATCACTACTCACTTTAGGGACTTTGCCTTTAAGATAATTATTTTTCTGATCAACTAGCTACTAACTTTAGTCCTTGACAACCTTTCTCTATGGAAGGCTTTCTTTCTCCAACCTTTGTATATATCCTACTTATATGTGTATGGTTGTGCAATGTTCTTGTACCTCCACACAAGCTTGCCTTGCACTCTCACACCTGTCTTTGTTTGGGCTACCTTCGAGGCTATCGAGGCTATCGAGGCTATCAATGTTATTGTCCTGCTACTTAATGGTTCTTCATTGTTATTGATCTAATGTTTCATAAGGACGTCTTTTCCTTTCATATCTTGCCTTCAACACCCCCCCTCTCCATAAGACTCCCTTTGTAGCACTGCCCTTCCCACCTCTTTTCCCATTTACCATTCCACCCCCTACCTCACCATTAACACTTCCACTCAAGACCTCCACCTCTCCTACTCCTCCACCCTTGGAGCTCTCTATCCTTGCCTTTCCTAGATCCTCGTCTTCTCCTTCTAAAACCGCTTTATCCCCTTCTAACCCACCCCTTCGCCTTATGACTCGTCTTTAAGATGACATAATTTCTTGTCACACTCTAACTCGAGATCATGTCTTTGCCCTAATGGCCTCCCCTCAACCCTCTCTTGGACCTACTTTCTTTACCTAGACCATTCGTGATCCTTATTGGTGAAAAGTCATGACTACTGAGTATACTACCCTAATATGTACTTACACTTGGACCCTCATCCCTCTCCTTGCTAGCACTTGTCCCATTAGCTATAAATTAGTATACAAGGTCAAGTTGTGTGTGAATGGCTTCCTTGAATGCTATAAGGCTCACCTTGTTGTAAAAGTTTTTATCATTAAGAAAACATTGATTTCATTAAAAGCTTCAACCTTATTGCTAAGCTTATCATAGTCCATGGTTTAAATAACTTAAAAAGAATTCATGAATTATTGTTTGTGATTGACAAAGAATTCATGAATTAAGATAAATGAAGGTGTGCGAGATTTGCATAGTTCAACAGTCCAGGACAATATATTGGTTTGACGTGCGCGTAAGTCTAATTTTTATTTTTCAAGTAGTGTTCATATGTTTAACAAGGGGAGAGTTTAAGCTAATATTGGAAAATTTTGAAAAGGTTTGTACTTTTATGGTTACAATATAGTGCTAAGGTATAATTCAGGATCTAGAATAATATTTTATTGAAGGAGAAATTTATAAGCACCTTGTTATTGTCAGCGACAAACATTTAAGGAGGCACCATGATAAATTTTTTCACTTCCCTTTGACTTATTATTACTTATACTTCTTGTAACTAGTTTCTCATATTTAAAATAGTGCTGCATTGACTCCTTCTACTGTAAAAATAAATAAATAAATAAACAATGGTTTAAGTACACAAGCTACGGTGGAAGACTTGAATAATGGTTTGAACAGTCATGCTATTAATCTTTACCGGGGAAGCTTAACTCAAAGCATTTGTAGGTAAGCTCTACTCAAGATAAGGACGTTACCATCTATGGCTAAATAAGAAGTAAAAATATCCCTTTAATACGAAATTGAAGAATATATTTCCTTGACAACATTTCACAACATTATAGTCAATGAGGCAGGAATAAATTCCTTACTTCAAAAAAAAAAAACAAATTCTCTTAAAGCTTGCTCGATACCTTTCACTTGTTAAATTCCACGTAAAGCTTGCTTTAATCGTTCTTATCCTTGATCCAAGAATTTTAATGATCCAGTCCAAACAAAGATGACTAATTGGAGTCACTTGATTTGATTCTACAACACAACATTTTGGTTTATGTTTGAAAACTATAATTCTCAACCATCCAACACAATTCTTGGTTTGGGAAGGGAGTGCAGTTTATTCAATCCAATCAAATTAAATTTTATATTTAAGAAACCAGTAATTGTTAGCTTTTTTTTGTAAAGCTTACCATAAAGTGGGCTTATATTAATATTGGTCTAATAAAGTGAGATTGAATTTTGAAATATGTGTTGGCTAGTGTAGGCAGTGGCTTGCTAAATAGGGTTATAATGAGTGGGTTTATTTAGTAGCACATAAAGTTAAGACTAAGTCTTATCTTCTACCTCATAGTTTTTAAGCATACTATTTAGAACATAAGGATTAAGGAAAAGCTTTTTTGCAATATATCATAATACAAAATATTGTTCATATGGAGTCCTTTACAAGGAAACTCGTAGGAACTAATTCGGTGTTGTACGTTGAGAAAAGAAATGGGAAGGGCATTTCCGTGGGTAGCTGAACAGAGCCCCAAAAGTAGTTGAAGCCTTCAACTTTCCATCCAACGGGTGATCGGTGGTCCTGTTTCCGTTGTGAAACCAAAACACGAAGCATCTACGCGTTCCCCGTACACTTTACTTCGTGGACGATTTCATTCCAGTTTGCTTTTGGCAAACATTCTGCGGTCCCATTGGCTTCAGAAAAATAAGGAAACCCTACAAGTAACACTACAGACGGTCGTCACGACTCTCCAAAGCAAACCCCACTCCCCGCCATCACCAACTTGGTTAATATTCCTTATTATTCTTTCCATTATTAGATGTGAATTATTATACAAATAGGAATCCTTGTGTACAAATAGAATTTATATCTTGCAAAAAATATATTTCTATAAATACGAATCCTTGTTCTTGTAGTATTCCTTTTCCTTTCCGATGTGCAAATTAGTGTATTATAAACAGGCTTATATTGTTTTAGGTTTGTACAGAATAGTGAATACAGAAAACCTTTTTTCTCAGTTTCTTTTTCTCTTTGCTTCTCACTTGTGTCATCAACCATGGTTTTCTCAAAACCAGCTTCCGAGTCCGATTTCTCTGTGTTTTCAACCTCGGCCTCTCGCTATGTCCGGGATTCTCTCCCGAGGTATTTCTTCTTCTTCTTCTTCTCCTTCTCCTTCTTCTTGTTTGTATTTTAATAGTTCAAGTTTTGGCTACTGATGAGTCAAGGGTATGATTGTTACAGGTATAAGATGCCGGAGAACTCGACACCAAAGGAGGCTGCCTATCAAATAATACACGATGAATTGCTGCTTGATTTCAGGCCAAAGCTGAACCTGGCTTCCTTCGTCACTACGTTGATGGAGCCCGAGTGCGACAAACTAATAATGGAGTCGATCAACAAGAATTACGTAGACATGGATGAGTATCCTGTTACCACCGAGCTTCATGTATACTTCTTTCTCTCTTTCTCTCTCTATCAGAGGTCAAAGCACCTCAAAATTTTGGTCAAACTATCAAAAACTTTTCTTGACTTTTTTTTTTCAAAAAAAAAAAAAAACACTAGTCAAATCATTAGAAAAAATGAACTTTTCTTGACTTGGCCGCACGAAACTCCATGGACTTCTGGCATGTAACACGAACGGGTTTTTTTGGGTTTTTTACGTTCTCAATTCGAAAGGGGTTTGTCCTGTCTTTTACTTTCGAGTTCTCTGGTGACGATTTGTGTGGGATTTGTTTATGCAGAATCGGTGCGTGAACATGATAGCGCGTCTGTTTAACGCTCCGCTTGGAGACTCAGAGGACGCAATCGGAGTCGGAACTGTGGGCTCATCTGAGGCTATTATGCTTGCCGGCCTCGCATTCAAGAGGAAGTGGCAGAACAAGAGGAAGGCCGAAGGGAAGCCTTATGACAAGCCTAACATCGTCACCGGTGCCAATGTTCAGGTATATTGCCAGTCAATTGCGACGTGGAACCAGTTTAATAATATAATCCAATGATCGATATCTTGACATTAGTTTAAATAATATGGGTGTATATAGGTATGCTGGGAAAAGTTTGCAATGTACTTTGAGGTGGAGCTGAAGGAAGTGAAGGTGAGGGAAGGCTACTATGTAATGGACCCTGCTAAAGCTGTGGAAACGGTGGATGAGAACACTATTTGTGTTGCTGCTATACTGGGCTCAACCTATAATGGGGAATTCGAAGATGTCAAGCTCTTAAACGATCTCTTGCTGGAAAAGAACAAGCAAACTGGGTATGTACCACATAATCCACTAGCTGAACGTTTTCAAGAAGGGCGAAATCTAACGATGCCAAATTTTCTGCAGATGGGATACTCCTATTCACGTCGATGCAGCTAGTGGCGGATTCATTGCGCCATTCATTTACCCAGATCTGGAATGGGATTTCCGTCTTCCTTTGGTAAAGAGCATCAACGTTAGTGGTCATAAGTATGGGCTTGTTTATGCCGGAATTGGGTGGATAATCTGGAGGAGCCAGGCTGACTTGCCTGAAGAGCTCATCTTCCGTATCAAGTACCTTGGAGCAGAGCAGTCCACCTTCACCCTCAACTTCTCCAAAGGTCACCAAATTCGCTTCTTTTTAATCTAATTCAAGTAATCGAAGTCTCTCTTTTTCAAACCCAAACAGATTCTGAATGTTGCTGTACTTTTTTATGCAGGTTCCAGTCAAATCATTGCTCAGTATTATCAACTAATCCGCATGGGACAGGAGGTTAGCCTCGAAAACTTCAATTTACTTTAAAGACCAAAACCGAAAGTAACTTCAGAATTGCCTAATGGTGATTTATTTCTTCTGTTATATTTATCAGGGTTATCGTAATATCATGGAGAACTGCCACGAAAACGCCATGGTCCTGAAGGAAGGGTTAGAGAAGACAGGGCGCTTTAACATATTGTCAAAGGACGATGGGGTACCGGTGGTGGCCTTCTCTCTTAAGGACAAGAAAGGTGGGCATGATGAGTTTGAGGTCTCTGAAATGTTACGTCGCTATGGCTGGATCGTGCCTGCCTACCCCATGCCAGCAGATGCTCAGCATGTGACGGTGCTCCGGGCAGTCGTTCGGGCGGAGTTCTCCCGGACCCTGGCTGAGCGCCTTGTGCATGATATCACAAGTGTGCTTCATGAACTGGACAAGCATCCGCCGAAAGCCGTTAGTGAAGACACTGCTGAAGCGAATGGACACAAGCGAAAGAGTGACTTGGAGACACAGAGGGAAATCGCTACATATTGGAGGAATTATGTTATTGCTCAGAAGACAATCAAGCGCCAAAAATTCGTCACCACATAAGAGTACTACAGAGGACGGTTGAACCTAAACTAGGATCATTCAAAAATTTTCCTTTTCAGTTTTGTTTCAATTAATTCACCTGTGCTTGTCCTGTTTAATTTGGACCACATGAACTGATATAAGAACCAAATTTCTGGGCATGGCTGCTTGATTGGTATTCTTTTATATCAATTTTTTTCCTTCTTTTTGATAAAATTCAATCTAAAGAAAAAGAAAAGAAAAGAAAAAGAAAGCACAAGCATCAAGAACACAAGAAATGGTTAATGAATTGGCTCACAAGAAAATTGCCAACATTATTGTCAAGATAGATATGGAAAAAGCATATGATGGCATGGAGTGAGGGTTCATACTCAAGGTACTAGAGCAATTTGGTTCTTTTTCGCATATGGTGTGATATATTATTTAAACGCATGTCTAACAATTGGTTTATGTTTATGATGCAAGGTACAAAATATGAATTTCTTTAAATCCACACAAGGCCTCAAGCAGGGGATTCCCTTCTTCAAACAATTTTATACTTAATCAAGATGCATTTAGTCGAAAGCTTAGTTATTTATAAAGATGACACTAAGCATTATAAGGTTTAAAGGAGACATCATTTCACAAGGGTCTCCTATCTTCTTTATGCTGAGAATATGTTAATCATTCATGGAATGAAACCAATGGTCCCTTATGAGCATCAAGGCCCCTTTACTCAACTATGAAGCTTACAATAGGCAAAAGGTAAATGTAGAAAAGAAAAGAGTAATAATGTGGAAGAAATTGGTAGCAAACAAAAAAGCTCTTATCAAACAAATAACAAGCTTTTTATTTGCGAACCTACTAAGCAAGTATTTGGATATTTCACTAGTCAAAGGTATCATTATTTTGATGAGATAGTGGATACAATAACTAACAAAGTACATAACGGAAAGTCTAAATTCTTATCATAGGGGGGCAAGTTGACATTGATTAAAAGTGTCCTTTTTTCATGCCCATTCATATACTTTCTATTACCAAGGTACCAAAGACAATCCTACAAAAGATGAAAATAGAATAATGACCAACTTCAAGTAAAGTAAAGGGAATGGACATAGCATATACATTCCTCTATAAGAAGGTGGCTTGGGAGTTCATAATTTGGGGCAGACTATGAAGAGCCTTCAAACAAACTTTGCCTGCCAATTCATATAGGATCATTCACTATGAGCCTCAATCATGACATTGAAATATAGGCATTTAATGAAGGCCATCAAAAGAGGAAAAAGAATACGTACTATTACACATGGAAATTGGTTCTACATTGGTTGGAATATAATATTAAGTATGTTAAAAGAATTATTAGGAGGATCAGTGCTTGTTATAGAAGGATAACTGGATTGGATAATCTTTTTGATATCATTTATGTCCACAGTAGGATATAATAGTCAAAAAAGCTATTCATAATCAAGATGTTGTAAAGGACCATCTATCTAGTGAGTAACACAAAGCAGCTAACAAGATTGCATGTATTTAGGAACCAAATAGATTGGTTTGTGGTCTAAGGGCTTTAGGTGAATTTTTAGCATCCCTGGTATATCATGAGAGAAGAATGAAAAAAGATAGAGTTATATAAGCAAAGTTTTTATAGAATAAGGTAGTCCCTCCAATGTTGGCTTGTTTATATAATAACATTGGGTTGTTCCTATGAAATATCTATAGAATGCAACATACAAAGGAAGAAATATAGAAAACTTCTAAGTGTTATTGTTGTGAGAGGACTCAAAGGGAGGATTTTAGATCGTCAAGTCATGCATGGTAAGTTGGTGCAATTGATTTAAAGAAAATCTAATGACATACTAAAGGTTCCAAAGCATTTTAGTTATATTTTTTATCTTGTTTTGTCATGGTATTCAAAAGCATGATGGCATAACTAGAGAAGAGCTATTAATATTAGGATTTGTTATTGTGTGGGGATTTGGTTTGCTAGAAACTCAATGAAACATAATGGAAACAGCATGTCCTTATACAAAATCAACAAGGACATCACTCACTAGATTCTCCAACTATCCACATTGCTCCAAGTTAAAGTACACGCAAGCTTTATTGATCAAGTCTCTTTATATACACTAAAAGTTCATTTGGTTCTTCTTCCATTTAGAAAAGGCATATGGGTCAATTGGCAACCTCATCCTTTAGGGCAATACAAGCTTAATGCGGATGGCTCAAGCATTATAAGTATCATGGAAACATTATCATGGCATTCTCAATTAAGTTGAATTCAAGAAGTAGTGCAAATGCATAAGCATATACACAATTGGAAGGCCTCAAAATTGTCATTGTAAGGAATCAAGTTCCCCATGTTATTAAATCAAATTCTTTATATTTAGTTCAATACTTGCTAAAGAAATAAAAGACCTTTTGGAAACTAGAGTATGCCATCCGTTAGTGTCTATCCATGATTTCTACATATGTGATTGTATAACATATAAATCAAGAGTGACATGCAATAGTAAATCATCTTGCCAATTATGGGCATATAGTTCAAAATGTGAGAATTTTCTATCAACTAGGCTCATTGACATATTCATGCTTAGTTATTTTTAGGAAAAATTAATTAAGCTTAGGTAATTATAGGCCACTATAGGGTTAAACATATGTATTGCCTACTGTATTTAATGTTCCTTATTTATATTTTTTTGTGATAGCTTGATATGTAGGTTTTTAGTCAATTTTTAAAAGGTTAACCTGTATTCTATATTTTATATTTATCCGAAGCATGATTATTTACGTCTTAGTTTTGTGCAAACCAAGTGGTAAAAGCAATGGTTGTTCTTTTAATCGCTGACAAGAACAACATTGGCTTAATTTCCCTATGGGGTGTGTTTGATTGGTCGGAGAAAAGGGCACGATGCTAGGTCAAGTTGGAAGAGGAAGGATCCAATCCAACTCCCTAGGAGATTATTCGGACCAAGTCCAATTGAGGGCGAGAAAATGAGTCAGGCCCATCGTGCTTGACATCTGTTATTATTGCTTTTCTCTGGTTCCGTTGAATTTGTATGACGGTCAAAACTAAAACAGCGAATAAATATTTGGTTAACCCGTCAATTGTGGCAAGTTTATTGAACCATTCAAAAGTACTATTTCCTTCTTGTCAGTTGCTTTTTGATGTAGGTGATATGTTGGCTAGTGTTGATTTAATCATTAAATAATTTTTAAAAGTCAAAAATCAGACCTGAGGTTTTTTAATATTAGTAACTAAGGTATTTACGCCAAGTAACTGAGGGACAGTTTCTCGTGGGGTAGGTGTGTCGTGGTTGGTTTGAGGCGCGAAAATAATGGAAAGAGGAGGCTGTCAGTTTTCAACCTGTCGGTTCTAGTTTGATTTATTTATATTTATTTAATCTCATTTTTGAGGTTGCATTCTTTATCAGTTGGTACCTGCAAACTCATTTGGGCTTATAGAATTTTTCCAACCTTGAGAATTTGACGAGAGTTTTAGCCAAGCGGGTAATCCATATCCTTTTTCTTTCGCTAGTTTCAAACTCTATGACTTCTGAAGAATCAAAAGCCGAAAAGAACATATATTTAGTAAGATTCTGTTGGGGGTGTTCAACATGAGGCTTCAATGACCAAACACTGCTTCAGACACACTTGTATACAAAAAGATGATTTATCTTTTTATTATGTTGTAGAAATAATTTACAAAAAAAAAAAACAAAAACAAAAACAGAAGAGACTTTGATCAAATAGTCAAATTCTTATTCTGATTATCCAACAACTTGTCTTGGGTATGACAATTTGAGTTTAAACCTGGTATACACCCATCCTTTTTGATTACCGGATTTGTTTTCTTTGTTTTCTGTACATGTTTGGCTAAGAATTGAATAGAGCTAATCCGCTTGGCCAAAGAGGTAAGTCTTACACCTGCATTTTTTTTTTTCACAACTAAAGATTCCTCGACTGAAAATATTTCAGTGAGAAATATGTTTGGTGAAAATGATTGATTTTTAAGTTTTCAAGTAACACTTGAAAAAACGTTTTTGAATACACATTTTGACGTGTGTTTGGAATTAGAAATTAACATATGATTATTCATAAAATTCCTAGTGAAGCCAGATCTAGGGAAGCAGGTTGTGGAGGAACCGTTGGCCACCCAACGGCTGCTGGCGATGACCAAAGTGCAGGTGGTGGCTGACGAGCCCTGGGTTTTCCTAAGCATTGTAGGCGAAACAAATGAGGCAGAACCAACCCGTCCTAACAGGAGCTATTCGTAGCTCCAAGGCAGAAAGAAGCATGCAGGGACCTCACTGGAGGTCGGAAGACTGACAAAGGCAGTCCAAAAACGGGGCCCACGCCAGAGGGACCTAGGTTGACCTGCACCGAAATGGCCAGACGGAGCACCTGGCTTGAGGACTAGAATAGCCCCCCATAGCCAATTGTGGGCAGCCACAAAACGGGATCTAGGATCCGGGTCTGCACAGCGAGGAGCCCTCGGTACAAAGAAATAGGGGCTGAAAGGGCCGGGGAGACCTTCGAGGTTCCCAAGAGGGCCTTCCAATGCGCATGGTGTTCGTCCACCGCCAGAGCCGTGGGGGTAAACCTCCAGACAGTGAGAACTATCGGCCTTTTTTTTTTCTTTTTTTTTTTTCCTCTCTTTTTCTAATTAAAAAAAAAAAAGGTTTATGATTTATAGATTCCTTATATTTGCGGCTTTCTTTTTGGGCTTATAATGTATATATTCCTTATATTTAGTTAGATTAAAAGATATTTAGACTCTGGGTTTCTTTCTACGGTCAATTTTATTTCCTCGACTTGTTTCTCGAACTCGATCTTTGAAGATAAGAATTCTCTAAAGAGCGGGAATTGTCATTATTCAAGAATAATAGAAGATATCAACATAACATATGACTCCTAAGAAGATAAGATATAACTTCAACAAGTATAAGATATGGCTAGAAGATAAGTTAAGTATTTAGATAGATATAAGTTAGAAAAAGTTTTAGGTAATTAAAGATAATATAATAGCTTTAAATGAAGAAGAAGAGGTATGGAAGCTTGATATAAAAAAGTGAGGACAATCTAGAAATTAGAAAGGAAAAAATCTTTAGCAATTTTATTAAATAGTGAGTCATTTCTTAAGATTGCTTTAATAATTTTAGTGTTCAAGCAGTTATTTTAGCATGTAATGACTCTTAATTGTCCTTAAGAAGAACAATTATTCAATTTTATTACTTTCTAAAATTCATGCCTCTTTTATTGAGGATTAGCCGAATCATTCCATTCTGCATCTTACCATGTGATGAAAAAAGAAGAAGTTGAGTAGGCGTAGTAATAATTCAAGCTAATTTTTATGTGGTCCATCAAATAGGTGTTGCGATTTTCGTTGTTTTGTGGTAGCTTTTCGACTATATATGAAACTCTTTATGTTCTGTATTTTGTGTATCTGAAGCGCTGAACTCTTGTGAGAAGTTTCATGCTACAATTAGTTTGTAATCTAGCTTTCGAGTTTATTATACATTTTGAATATCTTGGGAAAGCTAGTCTAACTACAGTTTGCTCTTAGTTAAGATTATCTCTCTGTCAAAATATATGTTCAGTTTACTGTCCATTTAATTCTCTGCTCTACCAAACAATAGATTCGATTTTCAGATTTGAGTACACAGCATTGTCCTTTAAGCCCTTCTTTGTCTCAAAATTGCGATGCTCGCAACAATGCTTCCTGTTCAAATGTGATAAGAACGACGTGTCCCAGGAGGCAGTTTTTTAGCGCTCAAAAAAAGACATTGTTGATGCTACATCATTTTATGAAAGAAAAATGAACTTGGGTATGTTTATGAAGTAAGAAAATCAAAGATAAAAATTAGAATTTTTTTGGTTGTTACAACTGAGCAAGATTTGAGGAGTAGAATCGATTTTACCCGTCAAAGCAATCATTTGGAAGTCTTTTGGTTGAAGATAATTTTGTAAATTCTTAAGTTTCGTTTTACATAGAGAAAGAACAAGACTTGATTTTGTATCACAGATTTTTTCAAATTTTTTTTATTTTCTTTTCAATTTTAGCATTTTGGATCTTAACCCTTTCTTGTTGTTGTGGGAAGATAGTATAACAAAGTTGCTTATTTGTAAACATAAATGTGATGGACTTTTTTTTTTCACATGAGAAAGACAAATAAGATAATTTAGTCATATAATAAAGCTTTATTACTCTCGCATTTGTTTGACAACGGTTAAACAAATTGTTGTTTGAATTTGGTATAAGACTCAATGATAATTGTTATCAGAATCAAACTACAATCCATAGACTTGACCCTAGTGGCGCTTTAAGCAATAGGTCCCACCAATTACTTTGAATTTGAGTGGGAGACAATAAAATAGACCTCATTTTCTCACACGAAGAGATAATAGAATAATCTAATTATTGCCGTTCAACGGCATGTTTGAAGAGCTCGGGAAAATTTGAGCCGTTCAAGACGGAGCTCGCGGGGTACCAACATGGCAAAAGATATAAATACACGTATACATATATAACAAGTCCCTTCCTTTCTTCTGGAAATAAGCGGACCTTATGGCCCAGATTAAGGTTGAGCTGAGGCCCATTTAAAACAGGAGGCCCTCTTCATCTCGTGAGGAGCATCCAGCGGAACAGAATAAGCTGACACAATCCCACGTCCAACTAGTGCAATCCATGGCTAAAACCATGGTGAACACCATAAAAGGGACCTACTCCATTTGATCCACTCAGTGCTTCCAGAGATCTTGCCATCTATTTTCTGGACAGGAGGAGCCTTTTTTGGTGAATATTCTTGTTTATATAGTAATGTGGGAGATGGCAATAGTATTGTTACAAGGTGGGTGCTGTTCAAAAGATAGCTGATGAGATATCTGTCAGATTCTGATAGAGAGTTTATGTTCTTGTGCTGAGTGACGTGCGTAATATGTAGGTGTGTAGATGTTTCTCACTAGTAAGGAGATAAGAGAGTTGGTTTAATTTAGCAGCCTTCTCTCTCGGAAACTGTTGTTATATGGCTAGAAAAATGGGTGTTGGTAGGTGGAAAGTGTTATAATATGGCCAATAACCCCCACATTGCTTAGAAATATAATAAAAATCTTTGTTAAACGAAAGAAAATTGAAGCTAATTTTTTAATTGAATAAATTTTTTTTTCTAACAAAAAGTAAATTGTAAAACGGTAAAAAAACAAAGTAATACATTAATAATCTTTGAATTCAACTGAAACTGTTTAAATGTGAAATAAATTGAAGCATGTGAGATGAGAAGGAAACTACTCCCTCAATTTTAAGTACTGTTACTATTTTGTTAAATCCCAATTCTCGTGTATACCTTCTATGGAATCCAGCTTTCTTGACATCAAAACTCCAGTACTTCACTAAGTTCAGAAAAATTACGGCTATCAGCATTCACACTTGGTAGGAAACAGTGGATCCAACTAGTCTTTGATTTCCCTTTCTTTTCTTTTTTTTTTTTGGTTGGTATCACACCTGTACCTGTGACATGGGAGCTTGGTGGAGCAAACAGTGGGGCTTCGTGGCGTGCCGTAGATGAGTATGATGTTTGTCTACCTCAAATTGAAATGTTCACACTTCTTTTCATTCTACCTACCAAAGACTATCACAGATCGATGCAAAGAACAGAACGTGGTGGAAGGAGAACAAAAGGGCAGCAGCACTCAACTTAGTAACCAAATTCCAATGTGTCACATTTTCGTGACACTGCTCGTCCATAACTCTCAGTGGGATCGTTTGAAAAAACGACCGAAATCATTGCATCTTGAGTAGAGTAAGCCACAACCACCCCACTAGTTCAGAAGAGCCACCTTCTCTTTCTCACCTCGTTGTACTATATAAGTGTTCGGAATTTGTCCATGGTCATCAGCGAGCAATAGACATCAATCTCAATTATAAGGATGGCCTCCAACAGTAGAGCATGCCATGTGGTTGTGGTCGTGTTGGTGTTCATGCTTGCATCGAAGGCCTTTATTTGGGAGGCTGATGCAGCCGGAGAGTGTGGGAGGACCCCAATCAGGTCTGCGGCCGCAAGTCTGAGCCCTTGCTTGGGTGCAGCTGGGAACGCAAGGCTTAAGGTTCCTCCAACATGCTGCACCAAAGTTGGTGCCTTGATCAAGAGTTCACCCAAATGTCTCTGTGCTGTCTTGTTGTCACCTTTGGCAAAGCAGGCAGGGATCAAGCCCGCCATTGCTATCACCATTCCAAAGCGGTGCAACATCAAGAACCGACCGGCTGGAAAGAAATGTGGAAGTAAGTAGTCAATCAACTTGGTTTAGTGGGATAATAATTGCATTTTTTGAATGAGTCCAGGACCTATGGTTGTGCATGATAATGCCTTTGGTAATTATTAGGGGATGGGCAAAAGGAAAAATGATATGTACTAGTGAAACAACTAAACATTAATTAAAGTTAGCAGGAAAGAAAGTTGAAGTGCTTAGCAGCACTTTTTTACCTTTTTAGATGCTGCGTGCAATCGTGCGTGCTTTGTTACCCACTAGCAATAGCGGTAGGCATTTTCCTCACCCCCCGCCCAAGTAGATAAATGAATAAAAATAAGAAATGGTAACGCATGTGATCAGAGAATGGCATGATGCACAAAGTAGTACACTGTCATACCTGCTTGTATTAAAATCTTGTCATTTTGTTTTTAATAAAAGTTTTCCGAATCCATTAAATTTTATTGGTTGATAAAGTTTCCCAATTGTTTTTTTTTTTTTTAAGAAAAAAAGCCTAAACAGATTGGTTTAAATAAAAATAATAATATAATAAAAGATCTTATGGAATGTTGATGTCAAAACTGGCAAATATGTTTGTTCCATAATTTTCACTTAGTTTTCTTACATAAAAGTGATGCTGGTTAGATTTTCTAGTAGATTAGTGGTCAATGTTACTTTCACTATTTATTTTCATATCTAAGGGATTTTCTGTGATTTGAGAAAGAAAAAGAAGAAGAAGAAGAAAGGCTAAAAATAAAAAACAAAAAAAACAAGAAAAAAAAACAAAAAAAGAAGGAAAAAGCCTTGTTTAGAGCCTTATCAACTTCTATGTTCGTTTCTGCAGGGTACACCGTGCCGTGAGAAGGAAAGGCCCCGAGTTGACGAGCGAGGAGAGAAAGAACAGTCCAATGTGTGTAAGAGTACTAAATAAGAGTTGCTATAGAGGGTCATGCATTGTTAGCTAATTGACCCATTAAGCCTCTAATCTATATGATATGATGTTGAGGGTTTTAATATCAGATGTGTTTGTACTGTAGAATGTTGTTCTGGTACCTACAGACTACTCTTTCTCTTGTTTGAGCATACTTGATTCCCTTACTTTACTCTTTCTTCCTTTCTAATTTTTTCAAAAGCGGGGTCAAATGCCAGTAGCTTTACCACTAACCTACAACTTGAGTTTAGTATCTTTCTCAGTTATTAATAAAGAGGCACAAAAATAGTCGACAGAAGAACCACTTTTACCTCATTGAACCAGCTTGAGCATTAGCCCTTTCCACAAACTATGCCATCCTCGTAAAAGAGATTTCAAACGAGGCAATGCAAAAACATTTCGAAGTTTTATGCTTTGCCTTATCTTCCGATAATAATTCACCGTATTTGAAGACCGACCGGATTATGTAGTTGTACAGTGCAAATATCACAAGAGCCATAATATAATAACTAAATGAAATTTGTTTTAGAGGAGTTGGAGTACTACAATCTCAATCCAGAAATCTCGTTACTAGTTTGCCCGTAAGACTTTTGTCTCTTGGTGACTGACTTAAAGAGCCTCGCATTTGTTCCCATGTTTAATCACATCATCTTTAACATTGTAATCTGTCAACAAACACTTGGCTCAGTCTTGTTTGGAATCTTTTAGTGCAGGATCGACAGTCACTGTGTGAGTTTGAGTTTGGGCTTACTTGTAATACTTGGCTTAGTGTTGTTTGGAATGTTTTAGTCCAGGTTCCACAGTCACTGTGCGAGTTTGGGCAATCACGAAATAAAATTTTTTTAAAAAAAAAAATTAACTTCGCAGCCAGCGTCTTCGCGGACTTCTTTTTCTGGCTCTCCGTTTGGTGTGGCGAATCCCTCTCTGGAGCACCAGGCGCCGCCAACCTTAAGCGAGACGTTTGAAATGGAACAACTACGGCGTCCCATTGTTTAAGCATAAATCGGCGACGTGACTGCAGGCTGGGAACATGTTTCTATAGTCGCTTGGTTGGCATGCTAAAGCTTCAGAGTCATCATCATCAGTCTTGGAGTGCCTTCCCCATTAAAACAGGGTAGTAAGGCTAGAGTTTTTCTTTTGCAGTTTTGTTGAGTGTTCTTTTCTCTTCCTGTCCCCTCCTTCGGCTCTGAATTGGTTGGGGAAGCTTCTGCTTTTCTCTTTCTAGAAAGAGAAAAGTCCCCGTGTTCCTTGTTATTGTGGCTAACCAATGTTCCTCTATGGCTTTATTGCTACTCTTGAACTTTTACCGCAGCAGATGTCCTGTGCCCATGAAAAAAGATGTGAATTAAAGAAAGGTTCGCAATTAGCAGTCATAGACCGAGGTGGACCTTTCGGCTGCTAATATATAGGAGATGGATCCATGGGGCCTGGGGAATCATAAGGTGATGAGGCAGCATTACTGGGATGAATTATGAAGGGGTTTGATTATCATAGAACAAAAGCGGTGGCATTAGCATGGGTGATGAAATGGCTGATTCTTGAGAAAAAAGAAAATGGTTTCGTGAAATATAATGTCACCATAAACTCTTTTTTTTTTTTCTGTTTGCATGAATATTTATGGTATAACAATTATAATTTGTTTTTTCTATGAGATATTCCTTGAAAACACATTTAAGGGATTGTGAACCAAACGTATCATTATGATGAATATTTGTGGTACAACAAAGATAACCAAAGGTTTTAGATGATAAGTGAGAAAGGTTTGCCAACAACTTTTACAAATAGAGTTCTCCACTGAAGGAGAGTTATGGACATTCTCTTTATAAAATAGGTTGTTCTCAAAATAAGTTCCTCTAAATAATGTTTTAGCATGTTTGATAGAAATATTAAAGCTCAATCACTTTTTAAAATGTGCTAGTATTTCTTTTTATAACACCATTTTATCGTGGGAAATATCCACAAATTTTATGTACAATTCCATTAGATATATATATATATATATATATATACCATATAGCATCACCATATAATAATTCCAATCCATTATTTGTTCAAATATATTTGATGTGAGAGTCAAATTGATTTTTAACCTTGGATAGGAGATGTTTAATCATTTGAAAAGTTTGGTTCTTAAAAGAATGAGAAAAGTCCGTGTTGCCTTAAAAAAAATCACTTATGATGGTGATAAAAATAACACGTACTATTATAGCTTTTAACTTTATATGGTTTCCATATATCAAGATGAAATAATTCAAAAAGTGAAGATGTGGTGGTGGTGCTCGTAAGAAAAGTGATGCGAATTTGTTCAGCCAAAACACCAATATAAAAATTTTTATCGAAATTTTATTTTAAATAAATCAGATAATGTTTTAATTTTTGATAAATGAAGGTGTCCAACGCTTTGATGAAAAACGTAATAATAGGACATATTTTTATTTGTAGAATTAGAAGCATATTACAAGAAGAACTAAAGCATCCGCATTTGGCACTATATCTAGTTGAAAAATCAATAGAAGATTTTGCCTTTTGGAAGAGGTGGTACGTGATGCCAAACATAATAATAGCACATATTATTTGTAGAATTAAAAGCATATTACAAGAAGAACTAAAGCATCCGCATTTGGCACTATATCTAGTTGAAAAATCAATAGAAGATTTTGCATTTTGGAAGAGGTGGTACGATCCATCCTTTTCTTTACTTGATCTCGTCATATTCCCAAACCATAAGTCATAAAAAATAAAGAAGTTTAAGTAAAATTGAACCACATAATTTGCATCTTTTGAAAATTTTATTACCAGTGTGACGTATACTTAAGAAACAAGTGCATACATAACTCTTTAAGTTAAAGGTTATCAAGGGTAAGGGTTACTATGTGGCTTATAGGGTTTAAGTTGCCATTGACAAATGAGTATTTTTATTTTTAATGCAATTGAAATTGGAAACTCTAAGAATGTAAAGTTAGATAGTGTAATTAAACTAATGCTAGTAGTCCAAGAATTAATGCATGAAGGTTGTGGTTGGATATTTGCCATATTTACTGTGGCTTATAGGCAAAATCATTATTTATAGATTTAAGAACCCTATTTTGCTGCTCATGTGTCATGGTGGGGGCAACACTTTCATTGTTGTTCTTTATGGTCGCAATAGTTGAGGAAGACTTTTCTTTGGACAATTTTCATCATCTTCTTGTGTATTTTATGGGTAGGAGGGTACCATGTAGTTTCCACCATCCTTCTTTTTGCCTTATCCTTTGTAGCTTTAATACTTCACATGATCTAGTTGTACAATTGCCTTCTAACATGCCTTGTTTTCAATAAAGAAAATTATTTTCATCTTAAAAGTTAGTTCTTAAAGTGGAGATATACACAAACATACCTATATTTAACCAACCACACACACTTACACCTTAATATTGATACTACAACATGCTTTCTTATTGCAATGGTCACACAAACCATGCCACAATGTCACTTTCTACATGGACTCTTATAGGCCTACCTATATTCATATAGGTATTAAGAGAGAACCTAATTTCTAGTATTATATTAAGAAGCTTATTTCTAGTTCAAATACTAGCTCTTAAAGGGGAAAGACACTTATAATTAACCAAGAACACTCACACTTTAGCAATGAGAGACTAGATTGGAGAGTTATACCACAACACTTGCCATATTCACTGTCTCTAACGTTTGTGCATTGAAAGGACAATGCTAGGGAAGGTAAGGTGTGTCCTAGCTCTAATATCATATTAAAATGCTCGTTATTTAACCCAAAAGTCAATTCAAGAATTAGTAAAACTCATTAGCATATAAACGAGAATCTTAATATATTTTGAAACAATGTGAAACTCATTAACTATATCTAAACATGCCTTTTCATCACAAGGGTTAAATTATAGGACAATCATGGTACAAAATTATATGGACAATACATAGGCTTAAATCAATGAGAGCTCATATGGGTGTTAAGAGAGATCTTGTCTATTAGGCCTATTATTCAACTCAAATATCAATTCAAGAAGTGCTAAAATCTATTATTATATAAGTAGGAATCTTAATATATTCTTTAGTAATGTGAGAGTTATTGTCACATTGTAACAGCTTCCATTTACCATCTCTAGCTTATTTCAAGACTTCAAAATCACCTTCATCAACCTCCTTTAAATTGCATAATTATCCTCTTCGGTAACATCGATCATCTTGAAAAGATCGACTAGAGACACATGCCCAACTTCTACTTTCTCGATGCTCGATGAAAGCCCTAAATTGTTCATCAAAGAGACTACTCCCAACCCATTCACAAAATTTAGAGTTTAGAAGAAGAACAATTGGAAACACTCAAATATGGGCATAATTTTCACAAATTGAAACCAAAAATAGTTTGATCCAAGGCAAACAATTGAAAGTCCTATAAAATTAGGATGAAACAAAATCATAGTTGTAACAAATTGAGGATTGAAGTATTCGGACTCAAGCCCCGAACGAAGAACTCAGTATTTTGAAACAAAAATCTAGGGAAAACAATGATTAAGATCGTTTTTTTGTCAAATTGAAACCATAATCAACTACAATGATCCTCACCCTTATGTTTTCAACTAAAAAATAACTTACATGAAATCTTTAGGATTTAAGCAATAGGCCGACAGACCTAAACTAAAAGCGGATCCTAGAATCGAATATGCTCTAATGATATGAAAAGAAACATAGTTGGATAAAAATTGAGAGAGGAGTTTAAGAGAATATTTGAGTTTCTAATCAAATAATCAATTTATTATAAAGAAATCACGAATTGCTATATTTTCTGTTGGGTGTAATAGTTAATTAAGAAGGGGGATTAAAAGGGTTTTCTAATTTTTAAACTTTAAAATCATTTTTCAATTTTTACCAAAATATTAAACTAAATTAAAATTTTAAAAATAAGGCACTCGTCAACAAATAAATTTTACCAATTGAATCATCCTACTAACAGCTTAAAAGAATCCATACTCGGTGTACCAGAACCCGGTGGTAACTTTTCTCCAGTCTGCTTCATAATATTCTCTTTACGCATCAAGTCATGGTGGGAGTTGCTGATTCTCAGGACTTAAGAACCTTTGGTTGCTTTTGGGAAAAAAATCTGAGGAATTGTAACTCACAGCAGTAGCTTTAATTTTCCGAAATGTGACAAGTCTAACCCCTACCTCATATGTTTGAGTTGCGTACTCTGACATGTTTCATTTGTGAGAGAATTAATAACTTGTTACTTAAATTATTCAATCTTTGACTGCACAAACAGTGGAGAGTTAACTGCAGAAAAATAGATAAGCAATCGTACACTAGATTATTAAAATTTTCAAATTGCTTATTCTGTATCTACTAAATGAAGATATATAGCATGGCTTAGCCAATCGTGTATTCATTAAGCACTGGCTTTTTGGTTCAACTTAGTACATTAGAAAGAGCGCAAAATGATGATGACAGTTTTGGCTAACCAAATCTTGGTCGAGAGAAGAATTTTCTTCCACTTTCCCTAACCCTGACCCATTCCTTCAATAAAACATACTTTACAGCCCCTTGGAAATCTGTTAATGGAAATTTGAATTAGTAAGACGTAGTCCAAAGTAAAATACAAATTTGAATTCTATATGTGCATCTTACCGAGGTCAGTACTTAGAAAATTTGATTCAAATGAATCTAAATTTTCATTTGATCTATAATTCTCAAGATTTTAGATTCTCAACAAGCAAATAAGATGTTATATTAGTCGAAATATGATTGTTACGCCTAACCTCATTATTATTAATAAAGTTTGTCAAGATAGGAATCTTGTTTATTTAAAAAAACAAATAGAGCATGCCTTAGAGTCCTCGAAGAAAACTTGCTCACCTCTCATTTCAGTACCTCATTTACCTTTTTCACCTAGCAAGCGGAATTTTTTCATTACCTAGCATTGTTCTAAGACTAGGCTTCCTACTCAGCCGTGTTAAATCACAATGATGCAACTAGGGTACATCCTCCTCTATTCTAGAAATTGCCCCAAGTTCAATTATTCATTTGATATAGGCTTTTTGACATTTAGACAAATCAAAAACGGATGTGATGTATGATGTCTCCCTACCAATAATTTATATCTCTAGGGGTGGAAGAAATAATTCATAATGATATTATAAGATAATGGATTAAATAATAACAACAATAGTTACTAGCTAAAATAGTCATTTAAGATCTATGGTAAATAATCTTTTTAAACATTTGTATGATTTAGTGCTGCATCAAGACATTGTATTTCTACTTACAAAGCCTAGAAATCCAACGGACTTCCACGTATTCAACAATTATTATTATTATTTTATCAACTTAATGCACTTTGTTATTTAAATTTTTGTTAAGGTGCATAGTTCTAAGCAGGTCTTTCGGGAACTTGTAGTGTCACGAATCCAGAGGGAGTACAGAGTCCTTGGCAGCATCTATGGTTGTTGGTAGACACACCATGAGCTCTGTATTATAAAAATATTACTTCAAAGTGTTCATGGACAACTAACTTCCTTCATAATTTCCTTAAAGGAAGTGATTGGTAACAAATAAAGTTAGCTCTACGGTGGAAAGTGATTTGGTGATTCAAATTTGGTCGTATTTCAATATTACATTAAAATATTAATTATTACCCATTTTATATTGAACGAAGTTGTAAAATGGGTAAGAGAAAAAGGGTAAAACTGATGTCAAAGTAAATATTTATGCGTCAACACAGCTGTCTACGGGCCAGGTTTTCGATTGCCTCTGCTTGGACTTCTGGTCTGATCTTTTGAATTGGCATGCAGAGGTCCGGCCTCCTCTTCCCCCATCAACTTCAAAACAGAACACCACACACAATGAGGCACATCATCAGCCTTGGTAGCCGTCAGATTAGATCTAATCAACTCCAATGATCCACGAGAACCACAGTGCTGGTGACAGACATGGATTTACATTCAAAAGCCATGATTAGAAAAGGTGGTCCCACACACACCCACCAGCATGCCAATTGGTGGGCCCACCAAAAAGTTTTGCCAGAGGTAGAAGAAGAAAACTGATAGGACCCCACAGTGAGTAAATGTACAAGAAAAAGTTGGAAAAGATGAGACGGTTGGTAACCATATCAGAAGAAACACAAAAAGGAAAAGCTGAAATTTGAATTGTGTCTCCAGGGCCATGTCTTTGCCGCAGCATCCCCCCTTGCCTTTTTCATGCAGCAGCAGCAGCATCATATAATCTTCTTTGCAATTATTGAGTCTCCTCATACATAAAAACCAAACCAAGGAAAGAAAAAAGAGACCCATTTTCCGAATCCCAAGGAGCACCCCCACTTTTAATTTCAGTTGACTGACTTCTGCTTCTAAATGTCATCTATTCTCTTACTTGTCTTTACCCCCTCCCCCCCTAACTCGCACATAAATACATCCATTTCCCCATCATTTTGAAGGGTATTAAGAGGAACGGCACCCCAACAACATGGGTGAGCTTCACTCCCTAGCTTACTCTAGCAGCCTCCACAGCTCTTCCCTAGGTTGGGACTTTCACAACCTTGGGCTTCCCAACGCAGACACCATGTCTTTAGGTACACTTCTTTTCTTGCTTTTCTTCTTTCCCTATTTTGTCTCTAAAGGGGCTTGGATAACCCCCTTGCTGATAATACAATGATTTTCTGATCATGGATACTGTGTAGTCATGGATGGAAATGCTGCCTTCTTCTCCCCTCTGGAGTCTGAATTTTCGACCGGCTACCTGGAGGACGCCTTGGTTGAATTCGGCCAGCGAACCAAACGAAGACGCTTGCTGTCGTATGACGATGATCAAAGCAATGGTTCCCAAGATCTTGAAAAGGTAATTCTCTTTCCATCAGCTTCTTCAATGGGCAATGGGTGTCCAGCGCTCGTACTGATTTCAACGTCATATGCAGAGCTTCTGGAATCCAAGCAGCCCGTGGGATTTGTCAGAGAATCTGTATACAGTAAGCCAGTTGAACAGTTTCAACGATTTCTCAGGTAATTTACATGTTGAAATCTACTTTAGGTTTTGCTTTTACCTCCTTTTAGACAAGCTATATGAATTAGACGAGAAAAAGTCGTCTCGTTTTACCCCCACCCCCATAATTTGAACTTGTGTAAGCTTCAGTGCAAGGATGTAAACCTGTTGTTCACTTTGCAGTCATATGTATTTTTATGTGGCAGTTGTAGGAGAGCCTAGTGGCACACCAATGAGCCAAATCAGAGGGGAAGCAAACATTATCACACACATAAAAACCCCAGAAGAGTCCCCTGAAGCTACAGATTCTTCTTCGTCTTCTTACAGAGACCTAGCCGGCATCGAATCCATCAATAAAGAAACCCCGGTCCTCCATTGCTCCATCTGGTACATCTCTCTCTCCCTCTGCCTCTCTCGCTTTCTCTCTCTCCCCCCTTCTGCTTAACTCATTGTTTCTGTTTGACCAAACACTTCTTTCACTTTTCAGGAGCCAGTGAGAAGAAAAACAAGCAAGTGATTACAGGACTGGTGTATCCATTTGCGCTGGTGAAGCCAGGGGGTGTTGAAGGCGACATAACCTTAAACGACATAAACGAGAGGATCCTAATGCCACCAACAAGGCCAGTAAGGCATCCGGTCGGGGACTTCGCATGTCGGCCATGTGTTTCCCCTGATGGTCCTGGGCTTTCTGGGAAAGCTGTCGTGGCCCTTACAAAAATCCACACACAAGGGAGAGGAACGATCACTATTATCAGAACTAAAGGTTGAGTAAGAGGTGCCCAGAGGTTTAGCTTTTTCGGTCTTTCGCAAGTCGTGCTTGTTTGAAACTTTGAATTGTATATACAGAGATATGTATATGTATATGTATATGTATGTATTATGGATCAGCTTCATACACAGTAGTCACTATCTTCAAAGCTGTTTGTGTTCAGAGATGATTGTCCAACATGAGCAGTTTTTTTTTTTTTATCCCAACTCAAACTGGTTGGCTCATGGTGAAAAAGAAGAAAAGTGAAAAGATAAAATGGAAAAGGAAAAACAAGAACGGAAGAATGAGAACCAAACGAAACGGAAAGGAAGGTTGGAGGATCTTATCTCTCATGGATCAATCTTTATGGATCGGGCGAGAGGGAATGTATAGCTGTTCAAAATCCTAACCACGCCATACAAACGCACTAAATACTTGAATGATAGCAGTTGTACCGCATGACTCTATTGTTTCTTTCTTTGAACTTCTTGTTTTTCCCATAATATGTTCTTGTAATTGTCAGACTCTTGATTTTGGAACTCCATCTTTTTCACTCACTTCTCCTCTTTGCCAACAGGGGGGGAATATGGGCAATGGAAAGTGTGTGCACAGTAAAAATCAAAAGATTTGGAAGTAAAGTTTAAATACATAATAATAATAATAATAATAATAATAATAAATTTAATTATATTTGATATCAAGTATAAGAGGATGGGTGGGTGTAGAACAAGAGTTTTATATTAAAATAAAATAAAATCTCTTAAATAAAATTAAAATTAAAAAAAAAATCATTTCGATTTAACTAATGAACTAATATTTAAATTATGCCTTAATACCTTATTTATCACTGAAAGCAAAAATTCACCTCGCCATTAAAGAGGCTCACAAACACTAATTGGTCTTATCTTTTCAGCACAGTCAACATGGCAGTTCGGAAATGAAAACGACGACGATGAAAAATCTACTGTTTCAACTGTTTGCCGATATCAATTATGAACTCCTGAAAATGACCCATTCTCAAGAAAAGATGAAAAACAGATCTTGAGAAACGCTACGAACCACACCCCCCTTCTTCCCATTCCTCCTTTTTTTCCCTTTTTCTTTAGTAGCTTCAGGAAATTCCGGATTTGCGGATTTTCTTAACACAGTGCACCCACGACTGAGAAACCTGATTGGTGAGGGCTCCACTAAATATCCGTGATGATGGTCGGTCCAAATTCTTGCTCCTCGAACGGCATGCTTGTCGTGTTCCTTTGGATAGACAAGTTTTTTTTTTTTTTTTTTTTTTTTGCTCCAGTGCAACCAACCAATTAACAGTCGATTCACAATCCATTGTGGATAATTTAATACCTGGAATGGCTATGTGGTAGTTAGCCAAAAGCCTAAATTCTTCGATGTTCAGTGGTATGTCGTATTCCTCGTAGGTCAAACACCCAGCTCTTCAAACCTCACACAAAGTTCAAGACAGTATCTAACACGTGGAGCCCATGGAGGACTCGCAGCTCGTTACATTTATCTACTATCTCTCTCTCTCGCTCGCTCTCTCTCTCTCTCTCTCTCTCTCTCTCTCTATTCTGCATCCTAAATCAGGACCCTCGAATGTGCTCTGACTTTTTTGATGATACGTCTTTTCGCAGAAACCAGTGGCGTCGCTTTGAGGGAGACCAACCTCACAGTGGGAAACACACCACAGCTGTATGCCAAAACTCCCAGCATGTGCTCCTTTTGTGGTTGAGAATTCGGTGGGGGATGACTAGGACTGATTGTGATTAAGGTTTTGTCTCTTTATAACAATGACAATTGTTGTTTAGGTAATAGCCTTTGACCTTTATAGCCCGTATCATCCTGTTCTCCCATTCAAAGATGATCAGATAGGCTTGTCGGATGTTGCATTTTCCTTATTTTCCTACTTATTAAGAATTAAAAAGTTGAAATGTTGATCCTTTATTTTATTACTTGTACTTTTATAGAACTCAAGGACTTCCGGAACAACTTTTCTAAGAGTTACCAAAATAATTGTCACCCCACTATGCTGCTCGAGATGAATCTAAAAAACAACTAGGCTAGCCTAGGTCACCTCAAACATTGCACCATCTAGTGATATTTCCAAGGAAAAACGATGTGACAACCTCTTTGTAAATTATATAGTAAAGTTAACATATATAACGGTGAAAAACATAGTAGAGGTTCCTAGAGTTTGACTAGTTATCAAATTACTAGTTAAGGTTAAAATGCGCCGAATATAAAAAGCTTCACGACTAATTAAAAGAATTGATGGATGGAATAATCTAATAATGATACGTCACTCAAAGAAGCGTTTTAAGGAATTTTACACAGGACTTTACATAATGTTTAGCTCTTTTGGGTTTTACTGTGAGTCAAGGTAGAAAGTGGTAATGTCATGCGGTAGTGCGCCATGATGCCGTACAATTATGAAGATGCTGACTTATGTGGAGTGCTGCTGTAAAGTCATGGCCGGAGATTTCCGATTGTTATTGAAAAGATCGTGAAAATGATGGCTTCTACTTTGACCAAATGCCCATTCATATCCTCACCCCGTGACATCTTTTACCATGCAAAACTTTCATATATATATATATATATATATATATATATACATTTTCCCTTCTTGTCTCCTCAATATTATAACTTTTTTATAAAAAAATAAAAAAATAAATACATACGTGTTGTTTGAACTCACACATATAATCGTTGTTGAACTTGAAACTAGTAAATTTCATAAGCACTTGCTCTCAACATCTCTAAAACATGTGTTAACACGAAACTAGTGTAAACCCCGCATGCGGCTTTCGATCATTGTGGTACTGAATTGGCAGCACGCCAGTGCTTAGTTGCATCAAGTAGTTGTCAACTTAATTTTCTCTTTTTCTTTATATATTCCAAAAGAAAGGAATAATCAAAAGCCAAACAAAGAAGATCCTCGGAAGACGGGAGAATATAGTGATTTTGCTTTCCCAAATCCCCAATCCCCAATCTTGAAGATTTGGATTCTCTTTTTGGATTTTTTTTATATTGTTATTGGGATTCATCCCATCCTCTACATAAATTACGTCAGCAAGATTGTCATGTGATGTCATGGAGGTCTGGTTGGGCAAGATGAAGACAGACTTGGGTCCAACTTGACTTAGATAATCCAGTAATCGTCCAAAAGCCCAATCCTTCCATTTAATAAGCAGGAATAGACTGAGAGCCACTTGAGTGGAGGAGATTGCCATCCTAGCATATTTGTTTATCGTTACATCCTATATCCTTTGAACTTTAAGATCTTTTAACTTGATATCGACGAATAAGCCGTAGCACGCCTGGGGGAGGTGATTTGCCATTAATAAGGGGCCTTTTCCTGCATTGCAAATGGTTGCCCAAGCTAAACCTGTTCTCCATGGGCTTCCTCTTCAAAGAAAGGAATAGATTGCACAGCTAGTTGGTACAATGTATTGAGTTGCAAAATAAAGCCAAAAAAAAGAAGAAACACATTTTCTTTTATTCGACGGTGGATCCTCGATATTAGAGTATAAAATACACTCACATTTTGAAAGATAAGAAACTTCACTTTTGTTATTACTTAACTAGGTCAAATAGTGAGTTAGTGGAGATGCCAACCATAAAATTTAAAATTAAATATTTCACATGTGGGTGTTGTTAAAAATAAAATAAAGAAAAGAACAAACTTCACTGTTGTGAGAGGGAATGAAAGGAATGATTTGAAGATTATAAATTAAGGCTGATAGGGTGGTGAAATGGGTCAATTGTGGCCTTTGCTGCTCTCAATTTTGGGAAGAAAAAAAATTGATGAATATGTGGCGAATACAAATTCAGAATTTTCCCTACAATATGAAAAGATTTTTATTCATATGAGTGTTTATATATAGTTAATCAATTTTCTTAATAATTATCTTCATTTGCTTTAGTTTTTGCATTTGTTCAACAAACAATTGTTGAAGTCAATGTATCTGTAAATTTGGTGAAATCTCTCTTTTTCCTAGCATTTAGATTTTTTTTTTCTTTGTACCACATTTAATTGAATATGACATCTTCGTCTAAACTAATTAGGATTGGTATAACTTTAAAATTTTCCCTGATTAATATAAATTACTTTGTAAAAATATAGGAGTTAGCCCAAGAAAGAATTGAAGGGGAGGGGATCGGGAGGGGGAGGGGGACTGAATTGTGTTTCTCATTTGTTTCTGTTGCTTAGGTTGCTTCAATTTATGAGTTTACATTCTATTTATTGACACAATAGTTATAGTTTAATCATTTAAGGATAAATCATGCATCAAATGAACAGTAGACAAATTCTTTTAGTAGTTCTGTCTAAGCTATTTTCTTGGTATCCGCATCCACTTTTCTTTTAACTAACAAGCTAAGGAGTTTTTTTTTGGCTAACATTGTATATAAGATTACAACTTTTATGAAAATTTCCACACAACACATGTTTAAAACACAATTTTACAATACATCAAATAAAGCTCCCCGACTAGCGTACATACAGATGGTAAGACTTAATTTTTTGATCAAGTCGAAGTACATATGTATTAAGATGTTTTAAGGCCTATAATTGAGCAGTTGCGGCCTGCTGCTTAGACCGATTATTGTATTATATTGATTGTTTCATTATTTTTATTTGTTGTAACTTGTGGGTTATATATATATATATATAAATACCCAAGTTCATACATTCTCAATGTCGAATTTGGAATGAAAAAATCCTAATTTTACTAACTTTTCGTTGAGCTACCAGGTGATTTGGTTGAACTGTATATGTATTGAGAAGAACATGTATTGTTTTGGTAATTGTAAATATTGTTGAAACCGGGTATGGGTTTCCACAATCTGTGTGTATAGGTTTAGAGAAAATGGCTGCCTTCAAACTTTCGCACTTTTTCTCATGGAAGCAAAGTGGGGACGGTTGTAGTTCTGGGACCGTTTACATGAGCATTGCTGTTTCCTGGAGAAGAGCTGGTGCTTGCAGGCTGTCTGAAGATCTGACTCATTGCTCCATGTGTTGAAACAGAAAGTGATCTCTGAAGACAATCTGCAGTTGGGACCTCTGGCAAAGTTGCGTTCTTGCTTTGATTTGATCTGCCGTTGTTGTTGCAGCTTTTGGAGGAAAGAGACGATCTGGGACCACTTTGGAAAAAGGAAATCCGTGTCCTCTCCGATTTTACACTAAAACTGGTAAGAAAAAGGGCGACGTTTGGTGATAGGTAATGTGTAGAAGCCCTTGCTCATTTAGGAACAGATCTTTGGAGTGGGAGAGGAACACACATCGAGCTAAAAGTAAAAGCTTGGTTTTCTGGATGGATCCTTTCTAAGACTGACTAATGATCTAGCAAAGGCGGAGTTTGTCAAATCAATGCTATCCGGCAATGCGAGGGTGGCCTGAAAAGTTGGTACATGGAAGTTTAATCCCATTTCTGTCACGGCGGGGGGATGTGAGAAGAATATGAAAGACTTTCAAGCGTAGTTGGGAACCTCACAAAGGTATAACTTAAAGGCAAAACTACATGAGTTATACAGATGAGGAACACAAAATGTGACTGATTTCTATATGATATTCAGATGTTTGGGGGAAGATAGACATAGTTTATACTTGCGGAAAATGTACATGCCGGGTGAATGCAAAAAATAGAAGAAAAGAGCCTAAGAGAATTAAAGTGAATCGGTTGATGGAGTTTCTCTTGGGCTTCAATATATATATGTATATATATATATTAAAAAATTAATAAAAAATTACAGGATCTTCTGAAATGACAATTCTGGCTAAAGATCCGTTACCTTGTGTCGACAATGCCTTTAAATATGACCAAAGAGGACGAGTGTCAGCTTAGTCATGGTATTGACCCGTCGGCCATATTGGAAGGAATCGTCTTCCCTATTTGTATTATGGGATGCCAACAATCACCTCATGGACTGGCTACTATGTTGGCTCTATGAAAGGGTTCAAACCTTCATTTAACGAGGTATCGGTGCTTGATAACCCATCCCATTGGCACCTGCATGGGGTAGCCTCTCATATTTTATCTGTCACTTTGTACGACACTTTCTGCTATCAATTATTATGTTGCAGGAGGGTATTACCCGAGTGATGGCAATGCAGGAGGGTATATGTTGTGGAGAGATGGGGTCGAGTGACATGATCATGTTAACAAAATAAAGCTATGCCTCTAGTAATAATTATAGTTTTTGACCTGATGGTATTGCTTGATCGAAATATTAGCCGCTAACCAAGGAAATATTCCGCCTGGGTCTTCAAATGTTGGCAACGGAGAGAGCTTGAGCCGACAACAGCAGCAAGGAAAAGGCATATAAGCCCGCTTGTGGCGACTATCACTGGTCCGGCCACACAATGGAAAACTGCTACCAACTCGTCAGCTATCTGCCGCAGTGGAACTTGAGGGGGAGCAAAGGCAAAAAAGATGGTTTGGGCTCCATGGGTGTTTGTTGGGGCAAGCGAACCAAGCAACAATGAAGTTCACTGGGGATAGGCTGTTTTTCAACATTATGGATATGGATAGCTTTTTATGGGCCAAACCCAGCTCAATCGAGCTTTATTCTAGGCCGACGCCTTATCACTTATGTTCTACGCTAGTAAATAAGCTATCCAAATTTGTATGGGCCAGCACAGTTTGGTGAGCTAGTTTTTGAAACCCAGTTTGGGCGCAATAGTCTCCCTCAACAAACAATTAGAATTTTGCGAGCTTTGTGGCATAGCCATTTGGAGGACATCTGGGGGCTTATTCAGCTATGCCCCCTCCTCATCAAGGAGTTCTTTTTCAGGGGTATGTTAAGTAGAGCAATTTCTTCAGTTAGGTTTATAATGGATGGTATATTTTGAGGCAAGTGATCATTTTACCTACTATTTAAATTGCCTACATGCGTTTGTTCAAATGCTCAGCTCAACCTTTTTTGACAAAACTTCCTAACTGGACTCATGCTGTTGTTACATATGTGGGGGTCAACTCATCTCATACCAACTTTAAAGTTAAGTAACTAATTAACTTAGGGGTGAGTTGTTTAAAGGACAAAATAGTAATTTGACCAAAACAATTAATGAAACAATGTGTTTTCAGCTAGAGTGGACCGAGGGGCAGAAAGGTAAAATCAACCCTGAAATTAACTTTAGCTAAAAGACCAAAACACAACATTTTTCGTTTTCTAACCAAACAGAAACTGCGATTAGATTCTGGCAGTGGATAGAGAACGGGAACCAGAAAAGAAGGTCGAAACTGACTAAATTTTTGAACCAATGAGGAATCAGAACAAATTTGGTTGAAACCAAAAGGAAGAAAACCGATTGAAATTAAGAGAAAACATGTGCACATTGCTTTTGGCTGTACCAACGAATAGAGGACTGAAACACAACAGAATTTATGATGAACATACCGAAAACTTCAACTTGGCTCCTTAATACCATCTAAGAAATTAAACACATCTAAAGATCCGATAGCTTGAAAACAGGAATTGGAAGAAAACCTTTTTTTTATTAACACTTGCTTAAAGAAAAAGAAAAACCCAAAAAGAATAATACATATACAATTAGGGAGAAACCTTAATGCCCAAGCCCAACTAATAAAGGAATACTAACCCAACTATATCTTAACAAAAATTGTTAGAACTAAGGCTCCCTAATTATCAATAATGAGAATATGGACCCTAATCATGAAACCCTTATATTACAATACAATTACAATTTCATATTTACAATCAAATGTATGTGCAAAACAATAATAACAGTAAGATCAGCACATACACAAGTAATATCTCAAACAATCTTCCGATATGAGAGAACAAAGAAGCACTTCACCAAGATTTCAATTCAGCTCAAGTTCCACACGTTTTTGCTTTTCTTTTTGTTCAGATTTCTTTTTCAATCACCGACGCAACTGAGCACTTTGCTTTCCCACTTTTTATACATGAAGAATGCACCTTTTCCTTGCAAAAATAGAGCCTATCTAACTTCTCTAGGATTCTGAAAATCTACACGTTGGAGCTACTATGAGTTATCTTTTTGCGAGTAGAAAGCTATATGATGTTGTGGCTAGAGTTCTGTCTTGTTTTAGCTTGAAATCGCCCTCAAACTGTCACTGTTTCAGTAAGAATTTTTCTTTCTTCATTTTCGGTCACATAAAGCTAATTTGGGTTACGGGTCAGACTTCCAGTTTTCACGTTCAATCTTCCTCAAATCTTCCCATTCATGAATAAAATCTTTGTGGGCTAGTCTTGAATCAATAAATCAGTTTCTTTCTTAACAAACTGATGCGAATCAAGTTAAGGCCCATATCAAGGAGAAGCCTAATGATGTGAATCGACTTAAGGCCCATATCAAGAAGAAGCCCAAGCCAAACCCAAGCCTTATTAGTTCTTATATCAAAGAACTTGGGCCACCATGGGATCCAATCCATTTAGTTAAGGCCCAATAGGCCCATTCAACAATGTGGGCCCACCAAGCCCATTCAACAATGGAGGCTACCAAAATAGTTAGGTTATCTACCATGTGCTTACCAAAATGGTTAGGTTATCTACCATGTGCCTACCAAAATGGTTAGGTTATCTACCATGTGCCTACCAAAATGGTTAGGTTATCTACCATGTGCCTACCAAAATGGTTAGGTTATCTACCATGTGCCTACCAAAATGGTTAGGTTGCCCCCCCCACCTATGTTTATTGTATTGTATTTTATTTTCTTATGTTCCCTAGCTGTCCCTATAAATAGAGGGCATGAGTTCATTTGTATCAGAACTTGAAGACTTGAGAAATAGAAGCTTGTTTTGAGAGAAACCTTAGTGTTTCATCTTTGTTTCCTTTAGCCAATTCTTGCCAAAGATTGGTGGTGGAGCAACTCCCTGACTGGTGGTTTAACCTTTACGTCTTGGAGGGTCACTTGGCATCTATCCTTTACTTTTCCCAAATTTCGTTTTTCTCCACTCTCATTATCTAAACCATCATCATCCTTCACAGAAAATACCAGAAAACACAAAAAAAAACGTTCTTCATATATTTCCTTACCATCCAGCCCTCGTCTTCCTTGTTTCATCTTTTATTGTTTAAATTCTATATCTTTACATTCTAGTATTATACTTTTCAGTCTTTATATTCTTGTTCTTAAATTCCAGTATTTATATTCCTACTTAAATTCCTTGTCATTTACCTTTCCGTTCTTTAAATTACAAGTCTTAAGATTCTACTCTTTAATTTTCGTTCAATAATATTTTCTTATTATTCTTGCCTTATTCGTAATTTCGAGTTATCGTTCTAAATTATTCATTTTCCAGCTTTTGTTTTTCCTTTCTGGTTTATTTCAAACCCATATATTACAATATTCCTTCTTATTCCATATTTTCAATCCTAGCTCACTCTTTATCCCATCACGATTCGCATCAAGTGGTATCAAGAGCCTAGGTTATGTTTTTGAGTGAGCTATCCTGATGATTAATCAAGGTGGAAATTCTTTCCCAATTCCACCATGGGAAATTAGTAACAGAATGTTATCACTTGGGTTAAGCGAAGCAAAGGAGCAACTTTCTGACGCCATCAAGAAGTTGCAAGCTTGTCGCCAAGTCACCCGAGGCAACCAAAATAAAAGGGAGCAGAAGAGACTAGGTGATGATCGAAGCTTACGTATCCCCGAATTTAAAAGGGAAGGAAAGGAGAAACTTTCTGATGTTATCCAAAAGTTGCAAGCCTTTCTCCAAGGCAACCAAAGCAACCAAGATGAAAGAGAGCGGTGGAGGAGGACAAATGATGATCGTAGCTTTCATGACAAGATCCCAGAATTCAAAGGTACTCTTGACCACAACAATTTTGTTGATTGGCTAACCCATATTGAAAAGGTATTTGAGTCCAAAGAGTATGATGATCAAAAGAAGTGTAAAGTTGCAGTTCTTCATCTTAAAGAATATGCTTCTTTGTGGTGGGAGAATGTTAAGAAACAAAGACATCAAGATGGAAAAGAAAAAATCCGTTCATGGGAGAAACTGAAGAAGTTACTGAAGAAACGATTCTTGCCCAATGATTACAAGCAAGATCTTGATTTGAAAATACATGCTCTTAGAAAAGGTGAAAAGAGTCTGGAGTATATCAAGGTTGAAAAGCAAGGAGTTACCTCCAAAGTCAAGAATTTCAGCAAAGGAGATTATGACCAGAAGGCTGCCTCAAGCGACACCAGATATGGCCCTTCTAAGGATCTTAAGAACTTTGACAAGCCCAAAAGCTTGGAAGCCCAACATAGTGAAAGTTCTCAGGCCACTGCTGAAGTTGGTCACCTTCAGGCAAATTGCCCTAATCAAAGGGTAATAACAAAAATAGAAGCTTCACCAAAGAAGGCCACGGATGTTGCCCAAGTAGAAGAAATGAAGTCAACAGGGATAAACCCAAAAGATTTGGTTCTACCAAAGCTTGTGGTGTTGGTAGAGAAAGAGGTGGACCTAGAAAGTTTGGATCTTTTGGAAATTGAAGCACCAACAACTGTGAATACAAATCCAAAGTGCTTAGATCCTTCAAAGCAAGGCGTGCTACCTAAAAAGGAAATAGATCCAAGAAGTACAGATCTACTGAAGCACGAGGTATTATCAATCATGGCAATAGAAGATATTCATTCAGAGGAACCGCAAGGTTTCATCCAAGAATGGAAGAATTCAGAGGCTCCTTTATGGTTTGTACTGTCAAATCATGAGAAGATGACATGTCAACAACCATCACCAAGAACTTTCAATGCTATTATTGATGAAGGTGACGCTAACTCATTGCATAACTTCAATTATTTGTTTGGATCATATTGTTGGTCAGGTTATGAACTTCCATCCAAGCAGCATGGTAGTCCACCATTGATTTGTGAACCAACACACTTGGATAGGCCGCCAGAGTTAAAACTTGATTCATGTGCACAAACTTGGTTTGTTGATCCATGGAGTGGTAAAACCCAAAGTAGCAGCCAAGATTTGAGGACAAATCTTTGTCAAGAAAGGGAGAATGATGCGAATCAAGTTAAGGCCCATATCAAGGAGAAGCCTAATGATGTGAATCGACTTAAGGCCCATATCAAGAAGAAGCCCAAGCCAAACCCAAGCCTTATTAGTTCTTATATCAAAGAACTTGGGCCACCATGGGATCCAATCCATTTAGTTAAGGCCCAATAGGCCCATTCAACAATGTGGGCCCACCAAGCCCATTCAACAATGGAGGCTACCAAAATAGTTAGGTTATCTACCATGTGCTTACCAAAATGGTTAGGTTATCTACCATGTGCCTACCAAAATGGTTAGGTTATCTACCATGTGCCTACCAAAATGGTTAGGTTATCTACCATGTGCCTACCAAAATGGTTAGGTTGCCCCCCCCACCTATGTTTATTGTATTGTATTTTATTTTCTTATGTTCCCTAGCTGTCCCTATAAATAGAGGGCATGAGTTCATTTGTATCAGAACTTGAAGACTTGAGAAATAGAAGCTTGTTTTGAGAGAAACCTTAGTGTTTCATCTTTGTTTCCTTTAGCCAATTCTTGCCAAAGATTGGTGGTGGAGCAACTCCCTGACTGGTGGTTTAACCTTTACGTCTTGGAGGGTCACTTGGCATCTATCCTTTACTTTTCCCAAATTTCGTTTTTCTCCACTCTCATTATCTAAACCATCATCATCCTTCACAGAAAATACCAGAAAACACAAAAAAAAACGTTCTTCATATATTTCCTTACCATCCAGCCCTCGTCTTCCTTGTTTCATCTTTTATTGTTTAAATTCTATATCTTTACATTCTAGTATTATACTTTTCAGTCTTTATATTCTTGTTCTTAAATTCCAGTATTTATATTCCTACTTAAATTCCTTGTCATTTACCTTTCCGTTCTTTAAATTACAAGTCTTAAGATTCTACTCTTTAATTTTCGTTCAATAATATTTTCTTATTATTCTTGCCTTATTCGTAATTTCGAGTTATCGTTCTAAATTATTCATTTTCCAGCTTTTGTTTTTCCTTTCTGGTTTATTTCAAACCCATATATTACAATATTCCTTCTTATTCCATATTTTCAATCCTAGCTCACTCTTTATCCCATCACGATTCGCATCACAAACCCATGTGTTTTTGGCTTCTAAATCACTCCAATTTGTTCCTTCTTGCTCAATCATCAACATGGATCATGTAGAAGGGTGGCTAATAACACTTTGTATCTTCATTTAATTTTCACCAAGTGCTTGAATTCCAAATCTTCCTTCATAAATTTATTCTCCTATTAGATATCTTCTAAGTACAGCAAATTTCAGCTTCAACAGAGCTCTGTTTGGTCGTGTATGGAGACGGAACATCGAGTAGGTCATGGGCGCCTTCCATGGAGTCGTGCATTGCTTTTGGTTCTTGTAGGCTTCACGCACACTCGAGTCTTGCGAGCTCCGCAATGTTTTCGGGTCGTGTACTGGGTCAAGCGAAGCTTCTAGATCACGGGTAGAAACCGGATCGCTCGCACATGAAGAGTGGATCTGGGTCACGCACACAGGTCTAGGTCGTGAACACAAGTATGGGTAGTGGGCTAGACTGGGCTTCGTCTAAGTTGGGCTCACGTGCATCTGAACTGTACACATAACAAATTTGGTCATGCAACATGGGCTTGTGCACAGTGGGCTCGCTGCTATGCATATGCTCAGGTGTACCTTACCTCGTCACTGCCCCTAATTGTAGGATCCTAAAATACACAAAAGTTTAGAAAAATATGGCAATATAATTATTATTGGTGGTTAGCTTGGTTATCAATTTAGATTTACTAAAATGGTACAAATAAAAAATTTCTCAAGTGTAAGTTTTTATTTTTTTTTTATTATTTTACAATCCATGCACTCAACTTATATACCTAGGGTGTCAAATCCTCTTATGGTTAAGATTTTAATTAGCTCTCCTTTGGATGCACTGTTTCATTAATCATTGGAGTTGTTGGAATATATTTTAATGATATTAGAATATATAAACATTTTGATGATAAAGAAAAATGGATATTATAATCATTTTGTTGGTATATATTGATGAATGAATGGAATTATAATATGAAAATATTATAATATTTGATCATTTATAGGGTTTTTATAAAGAAAATAATATGTAAATGTTATTGTAGGAAACCGGGTTCAAAATGTGCAAAGCCCGAACCAAGGAAGCCCAAAACAGTCCAACCCACGTGAAGCGTGACCCAGGCCTGTGCAAGGTGTGATCCAGCCCACAAAGGCGCGATCTAGCTCGTAGAGGTGCGACCCAGCCCGCAGAGGTGCAATCTAGCTTGTAGAGGTGCAACCCAACTTGCGAGTCCGTGACCCAGTCTAATGCATGAGCCCAGTTAGAGGCGCAACCCGCGAACCCACTCTCAGACCCGTGAACCTACACTCCTGATCCGTGATCTAGAAGCCGCGTGACCCATGTTTGATTAAATGACCTGCACGCTTGCAACCCGGTCAACAGCATCCAACCCACACTTGATGCTAGGACTTTGCCACTTAAATTGGCTGTCGGAATCTTCACTGATTAAGCTAAAAAAGGACTCATTGGAAAGCTAACAGAGAAGAGAACATTTCGAGGAAGAAAAATCGAAGACCCATTGCTTAGAGAGAATTAATTCAAAATTGGAGAGAATTGAAGAAGAGTTGAGTGAAACCCGAGATCTACTCCATAGAACCCAAATTACAAAACTTCAAGTTAAGACCAAAATTGTGCTGTTTTGGATGAAGGTTTTTGAATTGAACAAAGGCAGAACCACAGCCCTAACATTTGGTCTCTCTCAAGCTAAAAAATGAACAAAGAAGAGGGAAATAAGGAACACCAACGGGAAGAAGACTTGATGAGGCTTAAAGGTGTTAGAACGACTAATTGAAGTAAGAGGTTAGCTACTCTGGAGTTATTTAAGCAAGTTTATCTTCATCATTGCAGGGTCTGAAAAGAAAAAGGAAAGAAAGCAATATGTGAAGCATCTATACTACTCATTCTAGCTCATCCAAACATATGATTTTGATTTTCATTGGGTGACTAACTTTTGAGCACATTACTTTCTTATTAGAGAATCAATTTGTGCTTCATTATACTCTATTGTTGAAGTTGATTTTTTGCAAGTAGACTCTACTAGAGTTTGAGCAAATTTGGGGCTTTTGTCCATATTACTCTGTATTAAGTCTTTAGAAGTTATTTGAAGCTTCTGAACTTGTATTGCATATCTTATAGAAGCTTAGTTCAAAATTTGTAATCAATTGTATTGTAATCCTTGGAGTAAGGATTGTTTGACTCCTTGAGAAGGAGTTGGAAAGTGTAGGAGAAAGTTTCTCCTAGCTTTGTAGTAAAATAGATTTCAACTGGTTGTGTTAAAGGAGATTAGGGTGGAAGTAGGTGAGAAGGGCCGAACCACCGTGTAAATTGGTGTCTCATCTTTCTTATGTTTGATTAGCTTATTGATTAATTTTTATCTCTTTGAGTGTCATATTTGATTGCATAAAAAAGTAATTGAATATAAATAAAAGTGACTTTTAAAAGAAAAACCTAATTCACCCCCTCTTAGGTTGCTATAGGATCCAACAAAGGTCAAATACTATTTTTTCCCCCGAACGACACATTTAATCGGCTCTCCTTTGGATGCACCGTTTCACTTAAAATAAAGGCTTAATTATTGTTTTGCCTTTATTTAATCGGGTGGACCCAGATATGATAATTTGGACCCTGTGCAAGTGCTTGGACCTATAAGTCGAACCTGCGTACTTGAGTCGGGTCACATAATTTTTCTTTGCCAAGAAGCTTCTCTTTGTCAGTTTTCTTGCTATTATTGTCATTATCTTCGCCATCCAATGAGTTCTCTAGTGCTTCTATCATCATGGGGATCAATCTAGTTCATCCAAACCTAGAATTTGTTACAAGCCACAGATCCAATTTTGTTAGCTATTGGGGATGTTTCCACTGCTGTTTTAGTTCCTTAGTTGTTCACTGGTTTTAGTAATTACCCACATGGAGGAGAAAGATGAAGATAACGTTGGGTTTTTGCGATAAACTTGCTTTGGTGAATGGGATTTTACCTAAGCCATTGGGATAGATGCAATATGGTGGTTTTATCTTGGTTGATGAATTTTGTCTCACCTTAAATTTGCAATGTTATTTCTCTTTGTCTTACTACCTTAATGGCTTGGAAGATGTTGGAGACCAAACATTCCAAGATTACTATGACACGTAGGTATGATTTGGAGCAATAAATTGAAGAAGTAAAACAACAACCTGATAAGCTAGTTGTTAAGTAATTTGCTTGCTTCTCGAATTTATAGGCTGAACTGGATAAATGTCTGCCAACAGTGAAATGCAAGTATAACAAGTGCACTTGAGATTTCCCAAGTTTGCTCACAGCAGAGAGGGAATTTGGATGCATTATACACTTTCTACTTGGACTTCAATCTATCTACACCATTGTTAGGAGCAACATCACTTCACGTAGTCCCATTTCATCACTTGATGAGGTCTTCTTGATGGTTGCTAATGAGAAGCACCAACGCAGTTTGCACATTGATAGTAGGTGAACTAATTAGGCTACATTTGTCATCCAATCCCCCATGTCTTTTGGAGGGGGGTTTAGGAGCACTTAGACAGATGCTTCTCCTGTTCCCAAGGGAAATGGGAGAGCTCCCTCTAGTGTTGGATCGCGGCCATTCTGGGAGCATTGTTGTTAGCTTGGACACATCAAGGAAGTACGAGATCAACACATGCAATTAATGCCGAATCTAGAGATTAGCCCCCCCTCTTGTGAGTAATGTTGTTCCAATGCAAACAGCTACACCATTGGCTAAACCCTCACACCTGAGCAATATTAATAGGTGGTTCAGCTCCTCAGTTGCTTTGGGCCTATTGAGCCCATGACTAACTTTGTAAGTACAATTTCTTCTTTGCAAAACTCATCTTTATCTAATTAGCTTATTGATTTAAAGGTGAGTGACCACATTACATGTGATCTCACATGTATGGAGAACATTCGATCATACACAGCAAACCCTATTTAGGTTAGACTGTTTGATAATAGTAGTGTAATTGTTACTCACATTGGGACTATTCGTATTTCTCCCTCTGTCATATTTTATAACGTCTTATATGTTTCCTCTTTTAAGTGCAAACTTCTATCTATTGCAAAATTTACCTTTGATAGCTCTTGTCAGGTCATCTTTTACCCATATTTTTGTTTTCTCCAAGACCGTTTGACTAGGACAGTATTAGGGATGGGTAGGGCTAAGCGTTGATTATGTCATCTAGTGTCTCTAATAGATGCCATAATAGATATCTTTTCTACAATTATTAAAAAATTTGAATGTAATGCTCCTACTGGCTAATTTATGTGAGAACCTTATGTTTTAGAATAATGTTTTAAGTAATAAACAGATGCTATGACATTGTCATTTTGGTCACTTTTCTTGTTATACATCTCTTGAAGTTTTTTGTCTAATTTGTCCCTTAGCTAAGCCAACTCGTCTCCCATTTCTATCTCGCACTTCTGGTACCAATTCTATTTTTGAGTTGGTACATGTTAACATATGGGGTCCACATTAAAACCTTAATTATGGTGGTTCACGTTACTTTCTGACCATCATTGATGATTTCTTATGTAGAACTTAGGTGTATCTCATAAGATACAAAAGTCAAGTCTTGCATTTCTTCCACTTTTTTTATTTTTATTTTTATTTTTATTTTATGGTAAAACCCAATTTCACACTTGTATTCGTAGGTTGTGCTCATATAATAAATCTAAATTCTTTAATCGTGAGTGCACATCTTTCCTTCAACACCACGAGGTTCATCGTAAAAGTTCCTATACTCATATCCCACAACAGAATGGTGTAGTTGAGTGAAAACATCACCATATGTTTGATGTGGCACGAGCCTTATGTTTTCAGGCTAACATTCTTGATCATTATTGGGGAGAGTGTGTCTTAATTGTAACCTACATTATTAACTACCTTCCTACACTAGTCGTAGATGGGAAAACACATTTTGACATTCTTTTTGGTAAACCTCCATGTACCTCACATCTTAAGGTCTTTGGGTGTTTATGCTATGTTACAGTCATACTGCATAGGGACAAATTTGCACCCCGTGATCGACCATGTGTTTTTATGGGATATCCTTCCTCAAAAAAGGGTTACAGTGTCCTTAACCTTGCCACACACACTTTTCCATTATTCGAGATGTTGTATTCTATGAGTCAGTTTTTCCCTTCACTCAATCATAGTCATTTCCTATTATTCCCCTACTTAGTGAGGATTTGTCCTTTGTCCCTTTAGATCCAAATCCCTACTTTGTACCATCAGTCACTACATCAAATGAACAACATCCTTTTCTCTTGTCATTGTTTGCACCTATCATTCCTAACATTTCTCCCTTATTTGTTGTCCTTGTCTAGTCACCCTCTTCTTTACCACATAAGCATCCACCTTCTCCCTCATCTGTTGTTGAGCATATGGATTCACCCACTGTGGATCCATCACTTGTGGTGGTGCCTGTCATCACTCTTCATGTTGCCAAACATTCCCAACGTGCGTCTATACCTCCCATTTGGACTCAAGATTATCACTGCAATCATATAGCTTTTGCCTTTGATGGTACTTGATCAGTGGGTCCTCGAGACATACCATACTCTATTTCACAATTTATGACCCTTGAAAATTTATCTCCCACACATCGAGCTTTTATTACCTCCATTTTTTCCATTCGAGAACTACTCTACTATCATAAGACAATTCACAATCCCAAGTGAGTGGATGTTATGGCTAATGAACTACATGCACTTGAGGCCAATCACACATGGAAGCTGATAAAATTTGCCCCCAAGTTGTTAGCCCATCGGATGTAAATGGGTTTACAAAGTGAAGTAATATGCAGATGGATATATTGAAAGATATAAAGCTCACTTTGTGGCTAAAGGATTCACTTAGTGATATGGGATTGATTATGAGGAGACTTTTTCTCAAGTGGCCAAGATGGTAACTATCCGATGTATCGTGGGCTTAACATCAATGTTTTGTTGGTCCCTTCATCATATGGATGTCCATCTGATACTTTTCTCCACAGAAACTTACATGAGGAGGTCTTTACCTCCAGGGATTTAGTCGTCCACCATCAATCTGCCAAAGGTTTGTCACCTCTTTAAGTCCATTTATGGGCTAAAGTAGGCTTCATAGCAATGGTATGCCAAATTCACTATTGTCATTTTTGAAGCTAGTTTTAAACAATCTTGGCATAACTATGATTTGTTTACTTTTTAGTGTGGTTCTACTATTGTTGCTATTATGCTCTACATTGATGACATGCTTCTCACCAATAATAATGAGGAGGCTATTGCTTAGGTCAAGTCTCATCTCAACTCTCAATTTCACATAAAGGATTTGGGGCAAGCTAAATTCTTCCTTGGAATCGAGATTGCTTGATTCGAGAGTGATATTTGTCTCAGTCTATGCAAGTATGCATTAGAATTAGTCTTTGAAGCATGGTTTTCTAGAACTCAACCTTGTAAGATACCTAGGGATTAGAATATGAAGATAACTTCTTTGAAATATAATGTTAGTGCCCCAGTTCCTGTTGATGACCTTCCATTAGCATATCCAACTCCATATCAACGACTTTTTGGGCATTTAATCTACCTTACACATACTCAACTAGACATCAATTACCCCGTTAGATACTTAGCCAATTCATGCATTCTCTAAAAAATTGTCACTTGGACATAGCCATGAAGGTTGTTAAATACTTGAAAGGTACTTCGGGATTAAGAATTTTCATGCCTGCTCACAAGGACTTTTAGATGACTAGTTTTTGTGATTTTGATTGGGCAGTTTGTCCTATGTCACATTGCTCTCTCATTGGTTTTTGCATCAAATTGGGGGTTCTCTAATTTCTTGGAAGACTAAGAAATAAGCTCTGGTTTCTCACTCATCATCTAAGGTTGAGTATTGCACCATGGCCACTGCTATTTGTGAGCTTGTTTGGTTGCTTGGGCTTTTTGGTGACTTATGAGTGATTGTCCCTCAACCTATTCTTTTATACCATGACAATGAAGCAGCAGTCCACATTGTGTCCAATTCTATTTTTCATGAATGCTCCAAGCATATCGAGATTGATTGTCATTTCATTCGCGAGAAGCAACATTGCAAATTGATTCAAACTCGTAGCATTTGCACGCACTAGCAACCTGCCAACTTGTTAACTAAGGCTTTATGTATTAGACAACATAATTATCTTCTTCGCAAACTTATGTATTTGATTTGTACAATTCACTAGCTTGAAGGGGAGTTGTTAAGATATTGTCCAGATATAGTTGGGTTAGTATTCCTTTGTTGGTTGGGCTTGGGATAAACCTAAGCCCATTAGGGTTTCTCCCTAATTGTATATGTATTGTTCTTTTTAGGTTTTTCTTTTTCTTTAAGCAAGTGTTAATAGAAAAAAGGTCCCAATTCTTGTCTTCAAGTTACCAGATCTTTAGATGTGTTTGATTTTTTAGAATTTTCCATGCATTTTACATCTTAATGGAGTTGCTTGAATTTGTATGAGGTTGAACAAACCTTTAAGTTGTAATTGTTATGTGTTGAGGCATACTTTTTATTGTAATCCCTTGGTAAAATGATTATAAAGTGCAATAGAACATTTTTTCATGAATAATGAATAAAGTGAACTTCAATTGGTTTGATTAAAGGAAAAAAAAAGGATGGGTGTAAGTGCAAGGGTGAAACAATTGTGGTAAAATTGTGTCTTTGTATGCCATCCACTTGTTTTAATTTTTGACTTGATCTTATATTTGTGTGAAAACTAGAAAACGTTTTTTAAAAGCTTAGTTAATTAGAAAACCAATTTAACCCCTTTTCTTAGTTGGCTATTATACCTAACAATATTTGTGTCATATAATAAACACGGGAATAAAAGTTTTTATTTCCCCCATCTTTAGCATATTCATGCATACACTTGGATTACATTGTAGGTTGATGAGAGAATGCTACTTAATCCAATTGGATCAAGTTAGGCTATGACCCACTTATTCTTTTTTGGTTGAGCCCACATTCTCACATTTTACTTGGCCCGTTTTCTTTGGTTGGCCTGAGCCTACTTGGTATTCCTATGTAAGTAAAATTCATGTTTTACTTAATTAGCTTTATACTCTTTAAGAAATTTTATATTTGAGACCATCATCCATTAATCATCTTTGTGTGTAGGTGTTATGCTATTGCAATTGGTCCTAGGAGTAAATTCATTCCTAAAGCATTTCTTTATACATTTATAAGATACTTTTCATTTCAAAAAGGTTATTGTCTATATGACCAAGTGGTAGGAAATTTTTTACTAGTCATCATGTCATTTTCCATGGACACGAGTTTCCATTTGAGCATACTAATTCAACGTCTAGTCAACAAATTTTAGAGTTGAGCAATAACCCAATTGATGAATCCTTGATTGCACATATATATGAGACCTATTCCAAATACATTTATGGAGTCATAATCGGAGTCTTCTTTGGAGCCTAGACATGTCCCCAAGCCTACACACTTATCTACTTCACTTGTTCCAGCACGTGACTAACCTTGGCATTTGGGCTGTACTATTAGGTTGTTGATATGAACAATTGACTACATATGTTTTACATTGCCATTAGTATCCAGTACCACAAAATATTCCATTTTAGATTACCTTTCTTTACTTTGTCTAGCCCACATCATAGAAATTTCATTGATTCTATTTCAACCACTTGTGAGTCATCTTCTTATCAATAGGCTGTTATGAATGATCATTGAATAACGGCTATGGAGCAATAGCTAGAGGCCTTAGCATATGTTTTATTAGCTCCAAATGGAATAAGGTGAAATATAAGTTTGATGAGGTGTTGATAGATATAAGGTTTATGTAATATAAACAAATTACAAATTATTAGAAGGGGATAGATTATTATGAGATTTCTCCCCATAACAAGGATGAGTAAAGTTTGATTACTCATTTCATTAGTAGTTATTTGTAATTGGTCCTTTAATTAGTTAGATATGCAGAATAGGTTTCTTCATGTTGACTTGCATGAAGAGGTATATATGGAGATTCCTCTAGAACTTTCATGTGAGAGGGAAGGTGTATGCCAATTATGAAAATCACCCTATGGTTTAAAATGGATGTTGCATTGGTAAAATGTGTGAAGTTTATAGAGGCCTTATTAGCCATGGGTTTTGTATAATAACTTCATGACTTTGCTTTCTCACCCTAAAAAATGATGACGCTCTTGTAGTCCTCCTTATCCATGCAGATGATATACTAGTTATAGGTAAGTAACTATATTGCTACCATTTCAAATTTGAAGGCTGAACAGAATCATAATCTTCATATGAAGGATCTAGGCATTTGAAATATTTTAACATTGAGATTGCCTATTGATAAGATGGGATCTACATCAATTAGAGTAAGTGTGCTCTAAAGTCAATTCTAAGGTTGGAGAAGAATATTAGATTGACAACAATGGAATATGATGATGGAGTTTATGGTAAACAACATGATCCACTATTAAAATATCTCGCTTCCCATTAGTGGTAGATTGTTAAATTTTGATTGGTAAACTTTTTTTACCTTACTATGATTGGCTTAGACACCAAATTTCCTGTACAACAACTTAGTTACTATGTACATATATGTTTCCCCTCAATGAACCCAAATCCGAATATCCAAATAGTTATATTTTTTTGTCTAAACTCTCGTAGTTGTTCTCAACCGGATGCTTATCAGTCTTTGCAAGGATCAGTTACATGCTTCTCTCGTCAGGGACGTAACACAAAGCATATATATATGGTACTTTGTTCTAGCTTTTATCAGTAGGTGTTCTAATGGATTGGATTTGTTATGTTTGGTCCTAGGATTTGTATGGTTTCGCAATCATATTTAACTGCCCAATGTCTTTCTTTGGCGTTGATAAAAACTTGGTGTTCAGCTTTCCATGTTTTCTTAAACGTATTCGAATCTGCATTCTAGAATGGAGATTTCATGATAATAATGGTTAAGCAAGAGTAGATTTGATGATACTAATTCATTTTATTAATTGCTTAAGGAGAATAACATGACTTCCAACATTCTAAGTGATGCGATTCGTGATGGGTTAAAAAGTGAGCTTTGATACCACTTGATGCGATTCGTGATGGGTTAAAGAGTGAGCTTAGGATCAAAACAAGGAATAAGAATTCCATGTCTAAAAATAGAGGATTGGAATAACAATGAAAGGAATTCAAGGTTAGGATAAAAGGGATTTTGAGCAAAAACTGGAGAAATAAGAAGAATGTATGAATAGTAATGAATAGTAACTGTAGTACTGAGAGCTTAAAATATAAGAAAAAAATGCAAATGGCAGGAAATGGATAATAGAAAAATGATAGACTGGAATATTAAGATTGGAATGTAAAGTATTCAAAGTGAAAACTCGAAATTAAGAACACGTATGAACAGTGAAATAGTAACTTAGAATAGTAAGGAATATTATAGATTGGAAACTGAAAGGCAGAAACTTAAAGATTGTAATATGAAGAACGGAAATATAAATGGCAAGGAATTTAAAGTGGCATAAGATAAAAGCTGAAAAGGAAAGACAAGGAAATTAAAGTAAGAATGTAAAGGCTGGAATTTAAGAACAAGAATGTAAGAGCTGGGATTTAAGAACAAGAATATAAAGGCTGGAATTTAAGAACAAGAATGTAAGAGCTGGAATTTAAGTGCAAGAATATAAAGGTTGGAATTTAAGAACAAGAATGTAAGAGCTGGAATTTAAGTGCAAGAATATGAAGAATGAAATTGAAGAACAAGACTGGAATTTGAAAACAAAGATGAAACACTTAGGTTTCTCTTCAAACAAGCTTAAGCTCAAATCTCTTGGTTTATATCATAAAATGAACTCTTGCCCCTTATTTATAGGAAGAGCTAGGGAATACAAAAGAAGAAATGAATAAAACACCATAAGTTGATTGGTCCATCTTTTGTCAAAGTAGCATCCCATGTTAGTCAAAGCAATGAGTTTGTTTGGGATCCAATTTTAGTTAATGTTGAATGGTCTTGTTGGGCCTTGACTAGGTAAGTTGGATCCCATACTGGCCCAAGTTCCACAAGGCTTGGACCTTCTCCCTATCTTGGGCCTCGGCATGAATAGTAATAGGATGAACAGTAACGTGAAGGCTTCTACATTGTTTAAGAAATGTAACATATGGATTGGGCCGTTGTCGAGTGTTGGCATGGTTGCTCCCGCATCAGAAGTGCAACATATGGACTGGGCCGTTGTCGAGTGTTGGTAGAGTTGCTCCCGCATCACTAAGATAAGCCCACTGAAAGGTTCACTCCTCTTGCACCATAATTCAATTCCCAATTTCTTCCTGTCCTTTCAGTTGATTGATGAAGGCTTTTGCAGTGGGATCTTCTTCATGGTGACAAACAAAATGAAAGTTTACGCACAAGCATTTGTCTGGATGGGGGCAAGAACGCTTATGAAAGCAGGGAATTGTTACAACATTTCTTCTTGCATATGCTTGGAGCTGGAAACCTGCAGCCACCACTTATGTTCTTTAAAATAGTTAAAGCAATATGAAAATTTTTCTATATTGTTTTTAACATGTCTTCCCATACCAAAATGAAACACTTGATAGAAAGAGAATATATAAAATACCTTATAACAACAACCAATTTATTTTAATTTTTAATAGAATTACAGTTTCAGTAGGTATGACATGTCTATATTCAACGGGCATAGCTAGCTTGAAGATTGTCCAGCGTGAAGAAAATTCTCCCAAACCTTTAGATAAAATCTTACAAAATAATTGATTATTAAATATATTACGGCCTATTGAATAATTCAATAAAATCCAATCTCCAATTTTTTCCTTTTTTTTTTGGAGATTTATGCATTTGCATGAACCATCATAGTCAAGCCTTGCCGTTTCTTTGGTTTGCTAATGATATCGATCTCCTTTTTGGCACATCGGCTAAGTATTTCAAGCCGGACTTATCATTTATGGTTTGTTTCTCGAATTTGTAAATAAAATGTGGGACTTATAGTCGTGTAGAGAATTTGGGTTGTGCGCAAGTAAAAAATAAACTTTTACCCCATTTTTGTTTATTTTCGTGAAGGACTGGACTTTCTTAATGATTACCAGAATAAGAGTTATAACGTTCATTTTTTCTTTAATTTTAAAAATTAAGCTAAAAAGTGATCACTGTCAAAACAAAAAAAAAAAAAGGAAAAAAAAAAACTTAAAGCTGCAGTGGTTCTGAGGTAGGGAAAATAAGTCAGATTATCAATTTTTTATTATTTAATAAGGCATTTGTTTTTAGATGTTTGGTTGACAGGAAAATCCGCAGACAGCCACTGAACATTTTTTTGAGTTGGGGAAGCGTAGAAATTGAGGAAGTGGCCGTGATTGGAGGAATTCTTTGTCTCTTTTCTTTTAAAGCAAAATTGAAGGGATTACTTTTCGCAATCTATTCTGCAGGGAGCCCAAACATGGCGTTCAGAAGAGGCTGACTTTTCTGATGACGGCGGAAGACGAGAGGCCGGGTAATAGTCCGATTCTACCCAGTACAATACTTGATGCTTGGGTTCAATGCTGGCGTGGGGTTCTCATGACTCTGTTGCCTGAAGACTGTCTCATGGAGACTTTTCACCGCACAAAAAGAGATGATTTTTTCTTATTTTAAACACACATTTATCTTATTGTGATTTTACTTGTTCTTAGCTGAGAGAGTTAGGTATTTGTTAAATGATTGAATTCTTTTTGATATGTAATCATATCTTAAGAACAAAATATACTTAAATTTCATTATATTCTTTTGAATTTTTATATTCTAAAAATAAGTTCTTAATTTTACCAGTAATTGAAAAATAAAATTAGTTAAAAATACGCATCAGACCGTTAAGATTACATATTGAGTTTTTAGTAGTAGATCTATAATAAAAAAAGTATTTGTAATTGTTCTAAAAAAAATAAAACAAAAGATACCGTAAAAGTAGAATGATTATTATATGAGGTCTATCTAATGCCAAGTGTAAAAGTACATAATAAATAGATATGAATATCATGAACTATTCTATAATAAAATCAGTTGTTGTGTTTTCTTTTTCTTTCTTTTTTTATAATCCCAGCTTAGAAAAAGAAAAGATAAGAGGGCCATAGGAAAAATGTGGTCATAAATCCATAATAGAGTCTGACCACAATGATTACCTACTAAAAATAATAAAATCGAGCATTCTAATCATTTTAAAAGTAAATAATATAACTATCATTAAAATACTTATATCACTTTTGTGAAAAATGTAACATATATATATGGGACAACACTTAACTATTGCTTTTTAAACGGTGGCCCCCAGCTACACCTGTTGAAATTCTAAATCATCAATTGTCAATTTCTTGACCTAAGAATATAACGGTCTTTTCAGTTTTTATTATTTATTTGAGAAACTTTTTGAGACATCGTGTATTTTAAGTAATTTCAATATATATATATAGATATTGATTTATTTATGTAAATGTGCCTCTCGGCTCTTGCTCCCCTCGCCACCTACTTTGCCCGGTTCTCCGGCTAATCAAGGCGTTCAGTTGCTTCCCTTCTTGCCTCTTTCTACTTGCATTAGCATTGGCGAACCCCCAAATACTACAGCTCTATGCTGATCCATTGCTATGCACCTCTCTCTTTCTCTCTCTCTCTCTCTCTCTCCCGCCCTTTTTCCGTACATTCTTTTCTACTTTGTGTTGCTCTGTTTTAGGATCTGGAAAATATTACGGTCTGAAACGTGCCCTGTTTCCATCAGCCAAATTTCATGGAACAGATTATCATTCAAGCAACCACAAACACAGCAGCAGCAAAAAGAGAAAGGGAGAGAAATCCGTTTTCGTGAATCACAAACAATGTCACTGAAAGGAACTGTAAATTATAAACCAAAAATCGCCACAAAACTTAATTATCCTAATTTTTTCTTTTTTTCGTCTTTCTCAGACCCGGAGAGCACGAGAATCGCTCTTCAGAAATGAATGATACACAGAAATGAAGCACATAACACAACTTCACGTTTCTTTCTGGGAACGATTACGCTAGTTAAGATGGAAAAACGGCGGAAGGGTTAGTGGGAGTAGAAGTTGTCTCTTCTTCAGCGGAAAAGCAGGGCATGAAAATGGTCTTGAGAACCTTCCGGAGAACACGACCTCGTTTTGGGATCCATCGGGGGGATAGAGAGGAAGCGTCATAAGGACTGGGTCGGCCTCTTCTTGGCGGTGATCCCTGGTTTACGGTTTGGGCAGCAAAGGCGTCCATGTGGGGTTGCACTTGGCTCCTTCCTGGCTGTCGACAGTTGTTTTGAAATCAAAGACAAGCGGGAGGCAGAGACGAGTAGTGCCGACGGTCAGAACCGACCAAGCATTTTATACGAGGGGTGTGCAGACCGCGTTGAACGAGTAAGACACGGATGGGTAACGTGTATGGGGTCTGAAGGGCCTTCGGAGACCATTTAAAACCCAAGACCCTCCTGAAGAAGTCTTTCTTTTGCTACATACCCCATCCATCATCGCTCAGAGGATGACTCTCTCTCTCTCTCTCTCTCTCTCTCTCTCTCTCTCTCTCCCTCTCTCTCGGTCTCCTGCTTTGCTTTTGAAGTCGTCTTGTTCACAAACGCGCTTTGGGACCATCCAAACCGGGGCATTTGTAGGGCCCGTGTCATGTACTTAGGAAAAGTCAAAATTCTATTTTCCTTGATGTAAGAGGCAATGGTTTGCTCCTTGTTTTTAGGCAGGACTAACCGGAGGGAGGGCCTTCGTAGGACTGCTCGTCACCAAACTTGACTTTGATACATGGAAGAAACGGGCTTAATTCTCTTAAATTTTTTTGTAAAGGATAGAGATAACACTACTAATAAAGTCAAATAATTCAACATTTGCAACTGACATTCGTGACTGATGTGGGATAGTCTCCAACAAAAAACAATGATAATCATCTTTTGGTCATGGGAACCAAAATTTTTACCCGTTCCTTCTACCGTTTCACTTATTCACTTCATCTACTATATTTTTGTTTTTGAAAACAACGTCATGTGCCTTTCTGCCGCGTCTTTTTTAATGCCAAAACATAAGAGAAAGAATCTGGGGAGGTAAAGTCAAAAACTCTTCCACGAGTTGATAATTCTTCGTTTCCATTTAAGCAAGCTTTTCTTAATGAAACTTAGATCTATTAATTTTAGCGTTTACGTTAAACAATATCTAGAAAACACTTAAGATATTAATTTCAGTACAACTGATGCGGGAGCATCCGCATCTACTGTTCACACCGAGGCCCATAATAAGGAAAACCCACAAGCCTTATTATTTCCTTCATCAAAGAACTTGGGCTACCATGTTCTTCATTGGATTCAATCCATTTAGTTAAGGTCCAATAGGCCATTCAACAAATGGGGGCCCAACAAGCCCATTCAACAATGGAGGCTACCAAAATGGTTAGGTTATCTACCATGTGCCTACCAAAATGGTTAGGTTATCTACCATGTGCCTACCAAAATGGTTAGGTTGTCCCCCCACCTATGTTTATTGTATTGTATTTTATTTTTTTATGTTCCCTAGCTCTCCCTATAAATAGAGGGCATGAGTTCATTTGTAGAAGAACTTGAAGACTTGAGAAATAGAAGCTTGTTTTGAGAGAAACCTTAGTGTTTCATCTTTGTTTCCTTTAGCCAAATCTTGCCAAAGATTGGTGGTGGAGCAACTCCCTGACTAGTGGTTTAACCTTTACGTCTTGGAGGGTCACTTGGCATCTATCCTTTACTTTTCCCAAATTTCGTTTTTCTCCACTCTCATTACCTAAACCATCATCATCCTTCACAGAAAATACCAGAAAACACAAAAAAACGTTCTTCATATATTTCCTTACCATCCAGCCCTCATCTTCCTTGTTTCATCTTTTATTGTTTAAATTCTGTATTTTTACATTCTTGCTCTTAAATTTCAGTCTTTACTTTCCCAGCTATTTAAATTCTGTTCTTAATTTTCCTTATCCTTTATATTCCAGTTCTTTACATTTGCAACTTTAAATTCTTTGTCATTTTCCTTTCCGTTCTTTACATTACAATCCTTAATATTCTACTATTTAATTTTCGTTCAATAATATTTTCTTATTATTCTTGGCTTATTCGTAATTTCGAGTTATCGTTCTAAATTATTCATTTTCCAGCTTTTGTTTTCCTTTCTGGTTTATTTCAAACCCATATATTTCAATATTCATTCTTATTCCATATTTTCAATCCTAACTCACTCTTTATCCCATCACGATTCGCATCAACAACCCACCAAAGGGGAAGACCCTTCTTCTATTAATACTTTCTGGAAGCAATAAAGAAGAGTAATAGACGCGTCGACGGTTCTGCCTCGGAATCTGGACTTCCACCTCTTTCTCCGATCTCCACAGCAGTTTAACGATTCAACCATTCCTTATGACAGGGATGGGGGGAGCACATGCAGAAGCAGAGACAACGCGGTACACGGCATCTGCTTCGTTCCGACTGTACGGACCCAATACCTGCTTCGGTCAGCATTTGAATATAAAATGATTTCAGAAGACGGTGGAAATAAATAATCCCGAACACGGATAGGCATTTTGGGTACAAATGATATGTTCTTCTATTCTTTTTGCAGAAGCAGTCCAAACACTCAACAAAGTGGAAAGCTGTGGGCAGGTAATGAAATCTTGTGGACAAGTAATATTGATCTAATAAATTACTTTGGGAAACTATTTGCTCATTAAAAGAAAAAAAAGGAGAATTAAAATTACTGAATCTCAAAATTTGGAGCAAAGTTTTTTTGGAATGTATATTTTGAAATCTTATAAACCTTACAAAATCTTCATAATGAAGTAAATAAATTCACAATAGAAAATACAAAAAAATTTCAATAATACAATTTGACATAAAAGGTACCAGAGCATAAATTTGGAAAAACTTTATTAAGTTAAAGCCTACACTTATCTTAGTTTTCTCTAGATTTGCATATTTGTTACCAAGGGATTTATATGGATTTTTGGTAAGTTAATGAAATGGTGGATTAGTATGATTTAATATGGACTTCTTATGTTAATAAACACATAATTTCATAGGATAAATTGTTTATTAAAATAGACTATCTACAACAACATAAATTATTCAATGGCTTCCTTTCATCCCATAGAAAATAAGAGTCATTTTCATTTTTGACTGTAGAAGGACAAAGATGATTTAGAGAAATATCATTTCTTAGAATAAAGTCTTCTAAAAAAATTTATTTTGAGTAAGATTTGAAAGTTTTCAATTTTTATTTTTTCGTAACTATATTAGCTTTCAGAATAAAACAACTAACATCCCAATCTTGTTAGCAAAAATAAAGAAAGTTATATAAAGAAAGTTTCTTTGCTTAAAAATATATAATATTCCAAAAGATATGTCGTTTTGAATGAGAGTTGAAAGTTTTTAATTTCTATCTTTTTGTAATAATATTAGCTTTTAGAACAAAACAATTAACATTTCAATTTTGTTGGTAAAAGTAAAAAAATTTGTATGAAAAATGTTTCTTTATTTAGAAATATAAAGTCTTTTAAAGGAAATGTTATTTTGAGTGAGAATCAGAGACTTTCAATTTCTATTTTTTAATAATTGTATTAACTTTTATAATGTTGGGATATATTTTTTGGCTTTTGTACTTTAATTTCTATTAATACAGCTCACATCCCCCCCACAAAAAAAAAGTGAAAATATAAAAATAAAATTACAAAAAAAGCATAGTTCACACCACATATCATTTATAACCAGACAATCTGGATTGTGTATAATTGGACTATCCACAAGTTATAAGAATTAGTTCTAAAAGATAATGAAATTTTGTAGAGAAACTCTTAAATCAAGATATAATCCTTAGACTAAAGTGTAAAGACAATATGAGATAATATGTTTGAAGGTCAATAAATTGTATATACTAGAATAGATCTTATTTATAGTGATGAATAGGATCTTTAATCTAGAAAAGTAAATAATGACATAAATAATAGTTGGCCATTACAACTTAAGAAAACATTTGAAAATATAAATTTAGAATCATCTAGGTTTGGAGATATTAGGACAATATTGCACTCCTGAATTTATTGTGTGAGAACTAATTTGAATTTTGGATAGAACTTCCTCTTGGGTTCCTATGATTTAGGCGCAAAAATGACAGACTATAATTCCTATTGATTTAACAGTTGACAACGAGACTTTATTCCTAAAGTTTTGACATATTTACTATAGACAGAATTTGTAGGTCCACTTTTGGTAATGAGGTTGACGTGATAAGAATCTGATTTTAACGCCACAATAGCGATGGCTTAGTTCTTTTTCCTTTGTAATAGGCCTCTTAGGGGCAAAACTTCTAGGGGTCGTCCATCCTATACTCACACCACCAGTGGAGAGCCAGAATATAGACTTCGAAAAGGAGAATAGAACAATAATAACAATGGCAGGTGAGCTGCCGCGAACGAATGGTGTCCCACAGTTTCTTTGGGTGGTTGATGGTAGAAAGAAAGTGGAAAGGAACCGCAGATTGAAACGGTGTAAAATCGGGATTCCTTAACCTTGAAGCTGCGGGCCTAACGAACTAATGCAGTAACATGTCGGAAGAATGCTTTCCTCTTTCTGAAATTTTTTGGTAAAAAATACCAATTTCCTGAAATATTTTTTACTAGCCGATATAAACAGAATAACCAACTTGATTTAGGGCAAAAAAATAGCTACTTTTTGATCGAGTGATCAAAAACTTATTGTTTCCTAAGGTGCATTTTGGGAATGATTATAGGACTACTTAATATGGTATCAAAGTAATAAAACCTTTTTCCTAATGTGATTCCCTCTGTATCCTCTATTTGTTCATCAATGATGTTTGTTTCACTATATAGAGAATGTGTGTTGAAGATGCTTGGATTTCACCTGTATCAAAAGGAAAAAAAATATGATCATAAGTCTTATAAGTGGTGGCTCCCTTTTTCTTTTGAGGCACCTTTTGGAGACAGTTATGAGACTATTTAATACATAGTGTGGATTTTAGTAATTTGGAAGTGGAAGAAAAGTAAAAGGTATTTGTCTAATTTTTTTTATTATGTTCCAATGTAATAACCTATGGTAATTTATAAATTAAACATATTGAAATTTTAAGTTTTTTTTTTGTTAAATGTCATATATTAACATATATGATAAAGTTTATAACACAAAAAAAAGTCCAATCAATTATTCATTAAATTACTCAAAAATGACATTTGAAAAATTCTAAAGTTCTAGCAAGTATTTATTACAATTTATAACTCTTATGCTAATAGTTAATAAGATTTTGCTTCTCACATTGCTTTTGATCTTTGTAATAATAGTTTTACTTTTTAAGCTTTTGTTGAATAATAATGCTTTAATGTGAAATGAAAACAAATAGTTTTAAATAAGAAGATGAGCTCATTAAATCAATAGATCTTAAAGAAAAAAATGTTGATTTTTTTATCTATACCTCATAAACATTGTAAACTTGTATTTTTCCCAACAAATACTTCAAAAATGCGCACAGGGAATCTGACTTGGAATCTGCAAAATGAGCATTGTTACCTAAATAATGCGAAGCTACAAGTTGACTTGTGACCTGAAATCTCAAGCAACGGAACCATTTTTTTTTTTTAAACCTCACGGTTAGAGTTCCTATTAACTCACCATTGAGCTAGCTGGTTAGGCGACCAAGCAATGAAACCGCGGCACATTGAGATTTAAGATTCAAAAAGATATGATCCTAGATCCAAGAAGACTCAACCTCATTCTCTCAAATGCATCCAAAGGCATCTTTTGGGTAACAAAACAAATGGTTGTCGTGTCATGACTTAGTATACGACGGAGCTATGTATTTTGACTTAATGTCACAGCTATGCGTTTGGGAGAAAAGGGCACGATAGGAGGCTTTGGAAAGGGAATATAAAGGAGGGAATGAAGAAGGGGAGAAGCCACGCAAAAGGAGAAACCTTTTCTTAAGGAAATAATTAGGGGTTTTATGTAGTTGTCATCCCTTAAGGAGGCTTTAGTAGTTTTAGTAGATTAGATTGCAGTACGATTTAGATTTATTTGTGAATGGTGTGATGTTTTTGGATTTTTCTAGGAATTAATTTCTTAGTAGAAAGGCAATACTATGGATTACTTCTCTAGAATTTAGTATTTTTTTATTGTGAGGAATCCAATAATTACAAGTGTTATCATATCGTCGATCTAGCATTGGAGGGGTAAAGTATTCATGATGAAGACATGCAAACAAGCCATGACTGATTGGGAAGCTCGTTTTGAAGCCATAGAGAAAAGGCTAGCAAAGGAGAATGTTGAAAACTTGGAAGCAGTGGAATCTTCCAACTCCCTTCTCACTGAACGAGTTGATTGCATATTGGGAGAATCGGAGGAATTAAGACGTGCAAAAGGGCAACCTTCGCAAGCAAAGGACGACGCTAAGAAGAGCAACCCGAAACTAGATGGGGGAAAACAAGTGGTGGTGGAACTGTCGGGCTTCGAGCGGCCGTCGGCATCTACTGGCTTGCAAGTGGGTTGAGGCTTTTCTCCTAGAGCTCTACATTCTTGGCCAACCAACTACTGTAAACAGTAAAATCACATCCTTTAGCATTAAAAAAGGCTGTCTGAAAATAATGAGAAAAAGGGAGGGGGAATGGGAAGGATAGTAAATGTTGTGACCTCCACCGCATAAGCCACCTTTGCTTCTACAGGGCAGTAACATTATGGGCCACTCTTTATTAGAAGTTGGTTATGATCTTCACCCTCTTCTCTAGAAGTTGTCAACTTCACGTGGAATAGTGACAAATGATGAATTTCTTTTATTTTCCTAAATAGAAGAATAGATGAAAGTTGTAAGAAATTAGTCAGACTAGAGGTCGTGCAATCAGAAACAACTATCAAGATTTCAAGAGTAATTCATCAAATATTGCAAATTTTCTGATTTACCTTTGAGCTGTGAACATCTTCATGTTTTCGCCAAAACTGGGATATAAATATATTTGAACTATGATATGATTTGAGGTTTTTATGAAAAAGGCCACATTGACCACCTTATATCCTTTTTATTTTTTATTTATGAATTACTTACATTCAATGTCCTTCAAATTTGAAATTTGGACATTTATTCCGAGAAGTATCTTAATGCACCATCGTTGCATCAAGATTTATGTTAAGGAGTTCTATAAAGTAATACTCTTGAAAGTATTTATCCTTTAGCACCATAAGGTTGCTACTTGGATGGTTAAGCTGTTATTCTCATATATTTACAGCATATACGTCTGTGTGTAACATATATCGTTATATTACAATGAAAAGAATAGTTGCATATAAATACATGGAAATAAAAAAGAAAGAAAAAATGGAAAATAAGGAAACAAGACAAGAGAAACAAAAAAGAAAGAAGGGAAGAGAACATGGTTCTCTCACACATGAGAGAAAATGAATAAAGATATTGTATGTCCCATATTCCGTAGAGAAGATGTAGCCTAGAATCTGCTTGCCTTTTCGTGGTTTCATAAGCTTCCAAATATGATTCTTACAGAGTGACTCTATCTCTTCTTCTATTGCTACCAATCATTTACTCAAATCAATAAAAGAAACTTCTTCAAAATGGGAAGCAAGCTCAACGACATCAATTATTTCTACTACAAGCAAAGAACAAGCTACCAAATTTTCATTATCATATTTCTGAGGTAGTTTAGTACCTCTTGTTTGCCTATCTCTTGTAATGGTATATTGCTTTCTTTTAAATCTCATCCTGATGAGAAGACTCTGCCTCCTGAATAACACTGGGCGTTGAGACTAATGAGTTCATTGAAGTAATCTATTGGAGGTAGCACTGCCAAGTTCAACTTCCACCTTCTCAACAAACCTCTGTTCATATTGTCTTTACTTGTATCAATGAAAATGAAACACTGTTTTCTTGACGAAGCATAAAATATTTATCATAAATAATATCTTTGTTGATAATAAAATTAAAAAATTTAGGGATTGTACACCACAATCAAAACCCCTTAATACCAAGTGCATACTCAAGAAAAATACAATTATTGGCTCTAGGCTCTAACTTGCCTTCATTTGCATGAGGAAATTTAGGACAACTAAATATTGTTAGATTTGAATAATCAACGAAGCAGCTTCTACCCAAAACTTCCTACCAATCCTATATTTGACAACGTGCAACTTGCTCACTCTAATATGGTTCTATTGATTCGTTCTACAACTCTATTATGTTGCATTTTAACAATTGCACAATGCATCACAATTCCTTCAATTCTATAGAACTCATTGATTCGCTCAAGCCTCTTAGTTCGTTTCCTATTTGTTTTTTCACCAATGTCCTCCATCGCTTGAAAGTTACAAATATTTGATTATTATACTCCGAAAAATGAACCCAAACCTTCTATGAGAACTTATCAATGAAGATGAACATATATAACCAACACCACCTTTAGATGGTACAGTCGTAAATCTCCACAAATCGTTAAGAGTGTCCTTAGTCTTGTGAATTGGAGTACTAAAATTTAACTCTCTTTTGCTTCCGAAAAACTCAATGCTTATGGAACTATAACTTTCAAATACTCTCTAACCGCTCGAAAGATCTCCTTTACTCAAGATTGTCATGCGCATCTAACTCATATTTTCTCATCTCATATGTCATATTTTGTCACATTTAAGTCTGAAATTTAAATAAGACGCAACAGCTGAACATGTGACTATAGATTTGTGGAGAACATACAAATTGCCTACTCTCTTGCCTTTCATTAAAAAAAAAAAAAAAAAAAAAAGCATCTCTAGTGATTTTCCTCACTTCATCTTTGGCCAAGTACTTTTATCCATTTATATCTGAAGTACTAAGAGAAATAAGGTTTTTCTTTACGTTAGGGACACGCCTACCATGGTCAACTGTTATTAAAACGCCATCATGTATCTTAATTCAAATTTTTTTTATGCCGATAGTTTTTGAAGTGCTATTTTTTCCCTTCATAATCACTCATTCATTAACAGATTCATATGTGGTGAACTAATTCTTGTTAAAGTAACCCGAATCTAAGATCATTTCATTTTTTTAATTTGGATTTATCCTTTGTTACAGGAACAAAATACTTGTATCCACATCCTCAATGACATTAGTTTTAGTTGTATAATCATTTTCTTGTTTAATCGTCTTTATATTTTCTCCATTACTAACCTAAAATACTTTAATTTCATGTGACATTTCTTCGGACTGTATTTTTCGTTTCTTGTTTTTAATTCTTGTCTTGCACCTGGAACTTTTACTTCCATTGTTACAAATCTTTTCATTAAAATCTCTTTTTGACAAACAAATCTGAGGAAGAACCATTGTTACCACTATCTATCAACTCTTCGTTAATTTTCTCCTTGTTCAAAAGGGTTGACTTTATACAATCGAAATTTATGAACTATCGATCATAAAGGACAATATCTATGAAGTACTTTTGTGAAGATGGTAATGAACATAAAAGTAATCGAGTTTGATCTTTCTTATTCATTTTAACATCAATCTCTTTCAAATAAGTAACTACTGAAGGAAACACTGATATGAGATTTCATTGATGTACAAACGGTTATTTCAAGATCAATCCATAAGCTAAAAATTTGTTCATATACAACTTCTCTAACTTGAGCCACAAACTTGTAGCTATCTTGTCCATAAGAATTTCCTGCAAAACATCATTAGAGAGACTAAGCTAAACAGCAAATAAAGCCTTTTCATCTCTCTCACTCTGCATTTGTCATTGAGGTTCTTTCTCATTCCCAAAAAATGACAACCAATCTAACTTACCACAAACTGAAATTTATGTCCCCATCAAACTTTCAAATGTGAAACTTCATTATTGATATCTAGATAAATGCTTCGCTACCAATTTGTTATGAATTTGGATGCAAACTAATTATTGTATTGAACTTTTTCATAAACAACAATATAATGAATGAGCATCAACATAGATAAATCAACCAAAGAAAAAATAAGATGTGAAAATTTACATAAAAAACCCTATGATGTATAGGGAAAAACCACAGGGCAAATTGGAGCACTGTTTTCAATATGGGTGAACTAGGTTTATAGCAAATTATCAAATATCATAACAATAAATAAAACTATATCTTTTTTAGTCACAAAAACAACAAACATAGATATGCTATAATTAAGTGGATATAAAAATAAAATAGAATCTAACAAAAAACAATAAAAGAGCCTTTGCTTATTTTCTATATTGTCAAGAGGAGAAACACGCATGGATTACAAATCAAAAGCTTTGGATTTGCTAAATTAAGAGCAACAAATAGTCATTAGATGAGGAGATGACTTTGGGGCTTTAACGTTGGAACAAAAAAGCTATTTTGCTTTCTCAAAAATCTTCACAAATTGCCTAACATCTTGCCGTATGACATTTTCCCCTTTCTTTCTAAGTGGTAATTGCTTGAAAACTAATAAAAATCCTAAGGTTTCTTATAGGTTGGAATACTATTGTTGGGCTTCTGGATATAAATAACCCAGAACTATATAGTCCCATTATAGATTTACATTGTATAGGCCCATTCTCTTTTTGTTCATAATTCCCTATAAGCTCTTAACAGCTCATTGTATTCGTTTAGAACAAATTGTATTCACTCTCACTTATTCTCTATACAATAGTTTCATGATTTTTGCTTTAAATACATTTCTTAACATGGTATCAAGAGCAGGAATTGATTCTATCTCCATTTATGCTTCTGCACCTATTTTGTAACCTATTTTTTTGGTTCTTTTTCTCTACCCTTTCATTTAGGCATTTCATCAAACACTACCTAGGCAAGTGACCTCTTTCCCACCCTAGCTTAGATCAACCCTATATTCTACCTTTTTTTTTACTTAGATTAACCCACCATTCCACCATTTTGGCTTATTATTACGACAATTGGCAACATTTAAGCTCAACCTAGGTGAGTGAAGGCCAAGTTTGCGCATTTGAATGCAATAGCCAACAAGACCCAGTGAGCATAGTTTGACCCTAGTGTTTGAACACGCGACGACTGGTAGCCTCTGTTCTAACCTCAATGAGAACAGCTTAACCCCAATGCAATAGGCGGTAAGACCTAGCAAGCGTAGTTCGATCCCATTGTTTGAACGCACGACAATTGGTAGACTTTGCTCTAACCTCCACAAGCATAGTTCTATGGCTGGTAGCCTCTATTCTGACCTTGGTGAGTGTAGTTCAACCATAACTCTAGCTCCATCCTTTTCTCATTGTTCTAACCTAGGCAAGACCTAATGATTGACATGTAGTTCGACCTTCACATTTGAACGCGTGACTGCTTCAGTGTTCCCAATAAGTCATTTTTTTATTCTCATCTCTATGGACTCTAGCTATAGTCCTAATCACCACAACTGCATGTGTAGGAGCCGTCATTGCTCTCACCGACATCAATTCTCCCATGGTTGTTCAAGTAATCCACCCACGGTTGAAGCTTTTGTTGTTATTGTTGGTCACCCCTTATATCTCCATCCAAGTCAACAAATCGGTGTTCTTATTGTCTCTGAGAAGCTCCTTGGTGTGTATAACTATACTTCTTAGAGCCGTGACATGGAAGTAGCTTTTCTTGGGAAAAATAAGCTTGACACTGTTGTCCTTGCTGTGGAACCCCTTAAACTTGACTCTTCATTGTTTCATTCTGGAAACATTACAATGGAGTCGCATTATTGTGGCTTCTCACTTCCCTTTCACTAGAGATCTATAAAACCTTCACTTACACCTTTGATGCTCGTGTTGTGTTGGTTCATCTGTATGAGAAGTTTTAGAAAGTTAACACCACTAAAATATGTGCGGTGAGGTGAGATCTTGGTAAGATTGTCCAACAAGGGAAACCTATTCATAAGTATGTCTACCGCTTGGAAAGCCTTTGGAATCAATAGGATTCCTATATCTTTCTTTGCTATCCATAGCTTAACAAGGATATTGATTTTTGGAAGTTTTTAGAATTAGGTAAAGTTGTGGATTTTCTAAATGGGTTAGATGAGACTTTTTCAATTGCCTGTTCTTAAATCCAGAATACCCATCCCATGCCCATTCTCTCCTAAGTTGTGGGCATGATACAGGATGAAAAAAAAGCTTGTCTCTCCATTGTTAGTGCTAGCTAAGCAGATTCTTTTGCCTTTGCCATTGATTTTGGCTTACATATTGGTCTGAACTCTTCCTCTACTCATGGGCAATCTTGCTTTACTACTTTTGCTACTATTCATGTTCTAGGAGCTAATGTGCATATTGGGCATTCAAGCTTGAGCCATATTGAAGCTTACATGAGCTTTACTGATTAGGCATCTCATCGCAACACTTGCACCCTTTATGGTAAGCAAGGTCACAATTATAATGATTGTCTTATGCTCACCAAGATATGGTCATTATGGGGCTCTCAATCACACCAAGGCCAAGTGTTATAAGCTCCATGGCAAGCTTTAGCCTCAACATCCACCGTAACAAAAAGGCAAACAAAAGGCTAGACAATGCAAGGTAATGCACCATTTTGCTATTAACGATGTTGATGCTTTGAGTAATGAATTAGTCCTCTTCAAGAAAGACCAAGAGCTGATTATGTCCATCCTTAGCAAAAAGAAGTAGCCTTCTATTCATGCGACATGGAACACATGCAACACTACTCACGTTATAGGTATTTTCCCTTAATGTTGTAACTACACATATTGGCTTGTAGGTTCAAAAGCCAGTGACCATATTATGGGTAATTTTAATTGCCTTATATCTCCTTGGTCATGCTTACATGAACTTAGGACTGTTAGATTACCTAATGTCAAACACATCCCTATTACTCACATTGGGTCTATAGTCTTGCAAGACTAATACTACTTATATGATGTCTTTTATACATTTGCCTTTACTACTAATTTGTTGTCACCCATCATATATACTAGTGATAATGATTATGTCATCACATTGCTCTTTCATTTTGCTACTTTTAGGACTTATAGATTGGGACAGTGACGGGGCGTGGTAGAGTGAAACATAGTCTTTATTATCTTACAAGTACTTTTGACGATGCATTTTGTTCTACATTAAAAACTATGTAGTAGATACTTTCACTTCTACGAAGATGAATAATGTTTGTAATTCTCTTTCCCATTCTACTACATTTAATGTCTTGCATTAATGTTTGGGCCACCCGTCCTTCATTGTTATGCATTATGTTTTTAATGTTTCATCTTCTTTATTAAATGAAATTAAAACATGCACATTTTTTTTCCACTAGCACCTATTTATTTATCAACTCATTTGACTTAATCTGCATAGACATTTGGAGTCCTTACAAGTCCCCCTCAAATTCTAGTGCTAGATATTGTCTTACCATAGTGGACAATCACACTTGTGCTATTTGGACATTTCTTATGAAACATAAGACTAAAACCCTTGATCATATCTAATCCTACTTCACCATGGTCGTGACTTAATTTGGAGTCAAAATTAAGCATGTTCACATTAACAATGTGTTAGACATTTTCAGTTCCTCATTTATCTCTTTCTTTGATTCTCACAAAGTCATACATGAGAGTTTTTGTCCCTATACTCCTCAATAGAATGGGTAGTAGAAAGAAAACATCGACATTTGTTTAATGTTACAAGGGCATTGTGTTTTTAGTCTCATTACCCTATTTATTTTTGGAATGAATGTCTTCTTATGATGACTTAATTAATGGTACACCTACTTCTATCCTTAATGGCAAGACACCATTTGAGCAATTATTTGGTAAACCCCCTCCATTTGACCATTTGCAAGTTTTTGAATGTTTATGCTACGTTGCAAACTTGACTCAGAAGGACAAGTTTAAACATCACTCCGTTCCTTCTATTTTTATGAGATATCCCTACGCTTAGATAGGATACCATCTTCTTAACATTATTATTGGTAAATTTGTTGTGAGTTAGGATGTAATTTTTCATGACTCTATATTCTCTTTTGATTGCACCATTTCCTCCAAGTTTGATATTATGCATTCATCATCATCTAACATGGATATGCAGGACTTTGACTCACTTGCCATTGTCCCCTACACTGCCTTGACACTGTAGTTCAAAATCCCTCATTCATCACTTCCCATTGAAGTGTCATTGCTCCCTCCACAACACTTAGGTAGAATTCCTAAACCTCCTATTTGGACTCAAGATTATATATGCTTTCATGCATACTCTTTCTATGTCCCTTCAACCTCATCTATTTGCACATCTTATTTCCCATGTTCTCTCATATCATCAGCTTTCCACTTAGCATCACCATTTCATATGTTCCATATCTGCCATAGTTGAGCCATCTACTTACGGTGAGACTAATTTTGATCCCAAATGGTGTGATACATGACTGAGGAAATTAAGGCATTAGAATCAAATTGTACATGAGAATTGGTTTCTTTGCCTACAAGTTGTTGTGCTATTGGGAACAAATGGGTGTATAAGATCAAATACAACCCAAATGGTAGCATTGATTGCTATAAAACTTATCTTATGGCCAAGGGCTATAGTCAACATTAAAGAGTTGATTATGAAGATATGTTTGCCCTTGTTGGGAAGCTTGTAATTGTGCATATTCTTGTCACACTAGCTACCATTCATCATTGGAACTTCCATTAAATGGATGTCCACAATACTTTCATCCAAGGTGATTTAGATAAAGAGATTTATATGCATCTCCCTAAAGGTCTTTGGTGCAAAAGGAGATCACTAGTTTCCAAGCTCAAGAAATTTTTATATGGACTTAAGCAAGCATCATGGTATTGGTATCAAAAGTTTACTAATGCCCCTTTTCCATCACTCTCAACATGATTATTCTCTTTTTCTTAAGCAAACGAGTAAAGGTCTTCTTGTTGTTTTTATCTATGTTGACAACATGATTATTATAGTTAGGGATGAAGAAGACATTATTGATTTAAAGAGATATCTTTGTTCCACCTTTCGGATGAAAGACCTTAGACTTGTTAAATACTTCTTAGGAGTTGAGATGAAAAATTTTCTTATCAGCATTATGGTGAATCAAAGGAAATATGCTCTTGAGTTAATCACCAAATGTGGACTTTCTGGTTGCAAGCCTATAGAGTGAGCAACTTATTCTATTCTGATGTCATTTATTTATCTATGATATATCGCGATCATAGAAAAGCAGAAAGTCTCTAAAATTTAAATAGATAAAAAAAAAAATAAAATATAAAACCAACAAGGAAGACAAACAAGTGGCATATTCAGAACAGACAACCGGTAGTTAGCAGTTCTTGTCTTACAGCTCTCCCTTTAGCAGCCAGACAGATGTGACCTTCTGAGTGCCTTAGTTCAGATAAGGCAAGGTTAGCAAAGGCAGCTGTTGGTTGGGGTGCGAACTCGTAGCTGACGTTGGTTGTTGACCAACGAAATGAAAGTATGGGATAAAGATGCACAAATAAGGGCAACAAGAGATGCTGCCTCGCTCATGAAGCACTATTTTTATTTTTCATACGCAAAATCTCTCATTTGGATTTTTTGCACCATCTCTATATATAAGATCTAAGTTCTCGTACAAGGTTTATAAACTTTGATAGGCGAGAGGAGTAAGCACCCGCAGTGTGAAGCGCGATCCCGTACTAACACATACTTTTTCGTTTTTAAATAACTTGCATGCGGCGTTTAAGCCACAACCGCGGTATTCGTTCTGATCTCAGACTTTTATGGCTGCTCGTCCCTTCGCGTCGTCAACGCTAAGCTCCATGCCCAAGTCTAGAGCTCGAGAAGCCGGCACCTTATTAACTCCGTCTGTCTTTTCTTGCCTGCCATCGCCAACGCATAAACCCGATCATCTGTTAACGCATACAGCTTCCCGTGCCCTCGCCCTCTAGCCATCTCCATCCCCGTTCTGAGATCAAAAACAACAACAGTAGAAGGAGTAAAATCAAACTTGCATTGAAAGTCAGATGTGAACTGACTGAAGGATAGAAGACTCTTCTTGACTCTTGGAACAAGGAAAACTTTAGGGATAGATAAATTGCCAAAAGAAGTGGACATCATGGCCGGATATAGGAAGAGCAGTATCGTCGCCCGTAATAACTATGCAATTGCCCTTGTATGGGACAAGTGTCTGAAATATACTTGGGGATGGGGGTCTCGGGGTGGGAGCTTAGGGCTATAGCGATTGCCGGAAAAGACTAAACAGAATCTGTGATAAGTAAGCGCCCGCGTTCAGTAAATCGCAATTCTTTTTGTCACTCCCATGGAATAAAATGTCAAGTATACAAGCTTGGAATATGATGAGTTTTTGGGAAAAAAAAAAACAAAAGGAAACCCCTTTAAAGGATATCAAGAAGTACCAGTGTTTGGTAGGCAGGCTAATCTATCTCATTATCACTCAACTAGATATCTACTTTGCTATTCATTTATTGAGCTAGTTCATGCATGTGCCTAAAGATTCACATCTAAAAGCAGTTCTTTGAGTCATTAGATACATTAAAAAGTCAACTAAATGAGGTATACTCATGAAGTTTCAAAACAGCTTAAAACTACATGCTCATTGTGATGCCATATATGGATCTTGTCCTATGGATCGATGCTCTACTATTGGTTTTTGTATCATGCTTGGAAATTGACTCATCTCATGGAAGAGCAAGAAGCAATCACATGTTTTCAGATTTTTTACTGAGTCAAAATACCGTGCCATGGCATAAACTACTTGTGGAATCATCTGACTTCTTGGACTTTTTCGAGATCTACAAGTACCCTTGATTAGACATGTTGCCTTTTTTTTGTGACAATGAGTTTGCCATAAAAATAATTGCCAAGCTTATCTTTCATGAGAAAACCAAGGATATTGAAATAGATCATCATTTTATCAGAGAAAATATTGTTGCTTAAGTCATTCATACTACTTACATATTCACAAGAGATTAGCATGTAGACCTTTTGACAAAGGCATTAGAAATACAACAATATTATTTTTTACTGAGCAAGCTGGGTGTTTATGACCTTTTTCAACCACCGACTTGAAGGGGGATGTTGAAACATTATTGTTAGGCTTCTGGATGTAAACCCAGAACTGTATAGGCCCATTATAGATTTATATTGTATATGCCCATTCTCTTTTTGTTCACAAGTCCTTGTAAGCTCCCAACAACTCATTCTATTCATTTAGAATGAATTGTATTCACTCTCACCTATTCTTTAGTAGTTTTGTGATTTTTGCTTCAAATATGTTTCTTAATAGGGTTTCTTATGGGTTGGATTGGGTAATGTTATAAGCTTTTGACCTAGTCCAACCTAAATAACAAGCCAAAAAAAAAAAAAAAAAAAAATCTAGGTTCTATCCATAGTCAACAGTTTTTAAGGATTTTGCGTTGACTTAGCTAATGTCCTTGAAAACAAGGGATTGAAAGGAATGCATCCGTAGAAACTCCATCGTATTGGTAGGTCCAATTGTGAGCCTTCAGACTTAATTCCTGCTTTACCTTGTTGAACAATATCATGCCCTCTCATGTAACCCGCAAGCGCAAGACCGATACTAAAGTCCACTGAAAAATGGCCAAAAGTAGTCGTAAACAAGAACCAATAAGGTGGAAATCCATTTTAGAATGATTTTTGCCCCTAAAATCAACACATTTTTGTGCATTGATTCATAGGGAATACACAATTCATTGAAGGAAAAGACCCTAATAATGGCCTCGTAAGATGTAGTCGAAGTAATAAGAAAGGCTCGTATAGGAAATGTTGCAAAGAAAATATTTTGGTTCGTAGTGATATGTTTGGATATAAATTCTGACTGCTTTTGCATTGATTTTAAAAATTGAGAAATTTTCATGAAATCAACGGACGTGGACGTCCCCGACTGTAAGCCTTAATCAAATCGGCAACACCTTTTCAGGGTCTTCTAGATCTGGGGCACTCGAAAAGATTAGGCAGAAATGTCTGGAACATAAGTAGCTGCTGATGCGCCAAGAGAAGAGAGGAAGAACACGTAGTTACGTTATTTTAGCCATGTTTGTCGTTTTCATTTCAAGAATATTCCTTACACTTTCCTCCTTTTTTTTATTTTTTTATTTTTTATTTTATTTTATTTTAAAAATAGCGGTAAAGCTGTTCCTTTTAACCCTTTTTCTTTCCTTTCTTTAACTTCCCTCCCATGAAAACGAACTCATCTATCTCTGAATCGGAAAGGTGGTGCATCATTACGAAATTGCCTCTGTTTTTCATCACATCTTCAGTTTTGTTTAGAATACAATTCACGAAACTCGTATATGATCTTCTAATTTTGTTGTTGCATTATAGTTCTTAAGAAGAGGAGTAAATAATTAGGAAAAGAATGATGGGGCTGGTTTTGCGTTTAACGAATACCTGCTCTTCCTTAGGAATCTGGAAAGTAAAAACAGAGAATCCTGCCCTGTTCCCACAAGGGCATACACATACGCGAGAGAGAGAGAGAGAGAGAGAGAGAGAGAGAGAGAGAGAGAGAGAGAGACCTCTTCTTGGAGATCGTGTATTACAAACAAGCCAAGGAAAAAAAAAAAAAAAAAACGTATACGATAACCAAAAGAGCTACTAAATATTTATCAGCTCGTCTTGGGTAAGTAAGAAAATAAAAAATCAGGACATTGATTCAGAGAAGATGAAGTACGAAGCAATTGAGGGAAAAACCAGGGAAGGATTGGTGGAATTGTAAGATTTCTCTTCGACAAAAAGACCGGACATGAAAATGGTTTTGAGAACCTGCCTGAGAATACGTCCCTTTTTCGGGATCCAGCGAGGGGCCAAAGTGGATGCTTCACCAGTAGGATCACCTCGGAGCCTCGGCGGTAACTGTGGCTGTGGCGGTGGCGCTTGTGGCAGCGGCCACGGGGGTGAGGAAAGAGCAAATGCAACCATGTTTGAGGGCCCCGTGAAACTAACTCCATGTCAGTGTTTGGAACTCTTGAGGAATAAAATGGTCACCATTTGGAACTCTTTCGAGCAAATATTTATTGTCTTTTGTCAAATTCCAGGGTTAGTTTTGGAAATAAAAGACAATGAAATGATGCTTTAGTCACATCAATCCGGTCCACTGTGAACGCAGTCATGAAACTCCCGGCATCGTTACATCAACTTTAAGGTATCTTGGTTGAGTTCATGGGTAGCTCTTACTAATTACATGATAACGACATCTTAGCATAATATCATCTGGATTATGGAATACAATCTTATTCTGAACAGAAGAGAAAGAGATGTATATTACTAAAATTACTGGGATAATGTTATCACATTTTAGGCAGCCGTATTTCAACTTTTTTTATAAAAGAAAAAAAGAAAAAAGAAAAAAGAAAAGAAAAGAGAGAGAAGGGCTATATCCTAATATGTTTTTTAATACTAACAATACTAAGTGTAATAATCATACTTTATATAAGTACAAAGTATTAGATCTAAGCCTAACTTAAAAAAAAAAAAAAAAGAAGAAGACAGAACACATACATATCAACACATTTTAATACATGCTTATTCAATTTTATATAAAAAAATTTATTTGATGATGTCACCACTAAGTGAGAAACATAGTGGTGACATACCCCTGTCTCCCTCTTCCTCCTCTCTTTTATGATAAAAATGAATTTTCATTTGTGCTGTATCAATTTCTTAAAAATGTTAGGATTGGGGATACAATTGTATATTCCAAGACCAAACTTTTCAATTCAAGGTTGGTTGGCTTTATGTACTTATTATTAGTATTATTTTTCTTTTACTTGGTGGGTGGGGGGATTTAAAGGAATTATTAGGAAAGAAGAGGCTTTAATTTGGCCTCTCATCTAGAGGTAATTTGAGAAATTCTTTTAAGTACTAATGACAACTTTAAAGAAAATTAAAAAAAAAATTGATAAAAGGTGTATTGTATTGTAACTTGAAAATTTTACTTGAATCAAAAGTCCAAGGAATTATAAATAGATTAGCATAACTATTGTAACAAAAATCTAGACTAGTATAGGCTTCTTGTAGGAGACATGTTACTGTGGTTTCTTAAATAGAGGATGAAATGTCACTTGATGCTTTGGTGGTATAGATTACGTTTTGCTTACTAATCTTTCCTTAATCATGACACTAAGGTGAGTGGTAAGGGTTTGAGTGTTGGTAGTGCTTTGATTTCCTTTTCTTTTGGCCATTTAGGGAGCTCTTTCAAAGGCAAGGTCACTTTATTTAGTCTTGGTGTTTTTTAGCAAGTTCTAATGAAAATGTAGGTCTTTGGGCGACTTGAGTGTTTGCTTCTTTATTTCTTGAGTTTGGTGAGTTTTAGTGTCCATTTGACCTTCCCTTTCATTAGGGATGGCCTTCCAAAGACTTTTGTCATCCCCTAAACTTCATATGAAAACTCCCATGTAAAGTGCAAAAGTTGATGTGGGGCTTGATGAAGTGCTATGGTAAAGACATTAGTGAGATGATTTTGTAAGAAAAGGAAAAATCAAGAAAGCCAACGAGCATGTGGGAATAATTCTATATTCTATGATAATCTTTGTACAATTGGAAAGCCTAAACTTAACTTTTGCCTTGTTCTAAGTACGAAATACAATTAATTATAAAAAAATTATGCTATCAATATTATAGGGAATTTCATAAACTATAATGGAAATATATTAATAGATCTTCATATTCATTAACACTTCACCTTAAGTTGGAGATTTAAACAAGTCAAATACTCCAAGATTGGAAAAAAGATGTCAATGTTGATTCCTACTTGCCTTTGTCAACAAATTAGCTAGTTGTTCCTTGGTGGATACATGATCTTTCATAGTTATGCTCTACTAAAGTTTCTTTCCACATAGTGATAATCAACCTTGATTTGTTTAGTACATTCATGAAAAATTAAATTATTATTTTCTCTACGGCCTCATTGTCATAGTGTAGTACCGTTGGTTGTTGCATATAGAGTCCAAAATCTCTCAAAAGTCCTATGATTCACACTATTTCACTATTAGTAAATTGCATAACTCAGTATTTTACTTTTGCTAATGAAAATGACATAATGGGTTACTTCTTCAAACACCAAGATATTAGGCAATTACCAAGTATAATGCAAAATTCAATGGTGGATCACTTCGTCATAGGAGATATACTTTAGTTTGAATTACAAAAGTCTCACAACTTGAACTTTAAGGAGGATGGAAACAAAAGGCCCATATCTATTGCCTTAAGATACATCCCTTAAGGTACTTAATCACCTTTAATGTTGCCTTCTTATGAGATCATTTAAGGTCATGCATAAACTGGCTAATAAGTTAAACTAGAATTATGGTGTTAGGTCTAACTAGAAGTCAAATATAGTAGTTGGCCAACTAATCTTTGATAAATTAAGGGGTTTTCAAGAAGTTGATCATCTATTTTCTCCTTAGAGCTATTATTATGATTGATGCTTATAAATTTCTTATTCTGCTCCATAAAAATTACTAAAGGTTAAAACTAGCCAATCCATCTTCAAAAATAAACTCTAATGTGTATTTATGCTAACTCAAAATATGTCTTCTAGAGACCAAGCAATTACCAAACCAAGAAAAAACTTTGACTAATTAAGATCTTTCATGAGGAAAGTGACATTTAGATAAAACTTAAGACTTGCAATTCTAGATTAACTATTGCCTATAATTAGTATATCATTAACGTAAATGAGTAATGCCAAAAAGAGTTACCTTAAATCTTGGTAAATAGTGAATAATCATGACAAGACTGAAGGAAGTTATATTGTATTAGGGTATCAGTGAATTTAGTATTCCATTATCAAGATGCTTACTTCAACCTATATAAAGATTTATATAGTCAACATACTAAGTGCTCCCCCTAAATGTGATATATGGGTGGAAGCTTCATATACACCTCTTTAGAGAGATCACCATGAGAAATGCATTTTGGCCATCTATTTCGAAGGGAAGCCAGTCATGGATAGTAGTAATAGTAATAATCATATGAATAGTGACATGTTTTGTTATAGGGAAAATGTGTTCTAATAGTCAATGCCTTCTCTTTAATTAAAACTCTTAGACATCGACATTCTTTATATCTCTTAGGAGTGTCATCAACATGGTATTTCATCTTGTAAATTCATTTACATCTAATTAGATGATAACCAACAGGTAAAAGAACTATATCCTAAGTATGATTAGCTTAAAGAGCATTAAATTTAATTTCTTTAGTAGTGACATAATTAGGATTAAAGACAGCCTCATGAAAAGTGGTGGGTTTTTGAATGATGGAAGTGGGTGTAATAAAGTGCCAATAATGAGGATGAAACTAGTTGAGGAAAATGTAGTCAAAGATGAGATAAAGGGAGGCACAAGATATGGATGGTAAGGTAGGGTATAAGTAATCAACACTCCATATGGGAGGGTGGGAGGCATAACTAGACCATCGCAAGGAAATTTTTGGAAAGGGTTTAGATGTGTTTGGAATGTTGTTTGTTGTAGCAAGTGTAAGTGTGTTTAGAGGAACATTAAAAGGAACATTGGATGGCATTGGTGGTTTGTTAGTATTGAAGGAATTAGGAAAGTTAGGTGGTTCCACTAGGGATGTATCGTAAGACAACATTAAATAGTAAGATTGTTAAAAGGGATACATTTGATAAGTCATCCAAACAAAATGACAACATGGAAATAAAAAATTGAACATTAGAAAAAATGTGATTGTTGAATGGTAAAAGAAATGTCTATGTCACACGAGAAAAATCATCCATATGTGTTTAAAAATATTGTGCACCATGATAGGTAGGGGTCTAATGGGGGTCCATATATCCATATGTACTAATTCAAATTTAGTAGCAGTTGTAGTATGATGTGTATGAAAAGAATTATGCGTTTATTTGGCTAAATGATAAATGAGACATGAAAAATTATGTAGGACATAAAATTGATCATCCATGGGCAAAATACAATTTAAGCAAAGAATGACTGAGTCATTTATGCTAAACATCATAACTAATATTATTTTAAAAAAATCGAATTACAAATTGTAGACTGTTTTGGAATACAAAAGGTATTCTTTAAAGAACACAAATAATTGTTAAGAACAAACCAAAAAAATTTTAAAATTAATGAACAAAGAAATAAAATCCTCGATTTACCTTACCTAGCGCAATTAGAGCCCCAACCACACAATCCTAGAAGACATAAAAATTGTCAAAAAATATCCATACAGTTATTATCATGAGTGAGTTTCTAGATGAATAATAAATTGTATTTGAATTTAAGATCTTATAACACATGTAAGGTTGAGGGTAGGATAGGGTTGATAGTGTCCTATATGGGTCACAAGGTTGTTAGATATTAAGGCTCCACATAGAAAATATGAATCCAACAATTGCAAATTACAAGTGATTAGTCACTTGCTCTTGAATCTAGAATTCAAATGGAATGCATGGATTTAAAAGATGAAAAAGTACTTGAATAATTTGTAGTTGAATCTAATGGCCCCATTTGATTTAAAAGAGGTAACCAAGCACTGTTGTTAGTCCATGGTGAGATTAAGCCTAAATGTGCTTCCATAAATGCTTCTTGAGCCTAGATGGTCTTCCATAGATGGTTTTTGAGCCTAGATGCTCTTCCATAGATGCTTCTTGGGCTAGGCATAGTGGGGCTTAAGAGTTCCTGTAGCAAGATAAGGAGATAAAATGGAATTAGTGGAAAAGTAAGGGCCATTATAAGAGTTGGTTGGAGGCTAATATCATGGGCTGTAGCCCAGAGGATTGTGAGACCCCATAAATGATAGGGGTTGTGGACTGTCTATAGTGACATTGTGGGCTAAAGGCCCAGTGGTCCCTAACCTCCTTTTGGATATTGGCTTCTACTTGGGCTTTTAGCCTAGTGGGTAACCCATAAGCAAAAAACAGGCCTTTTTGAGACGGTTTGGTTTTTGGAATGATTGTAAAATGGTTTTTTGGTAATAATGCTCGAAGGGTCTGTTAAAAAGCCCCGGCAAAAATGTGTAAATCGATGCCCCAAATTCATAGAATATGACAGGGGATTAGCATCGGAGAATGAAATTTTTTTTCCTTATCTTCGTAAAAGATAAGGTAACAATGTTCAGGACTCTATATAATTACTGTCTGCTACAAGCGCAAGGAGTGTCAAAAATTGTTCATTAAGAATGGTGTCGTCATGGTTGTTATGGGGGAATATTACAACAAACATGCATGATATTGAATAAATAGACAGCTGATGTGATGACATGTTTGAAAAGAATTCACCATTAGAATTCCATTTGGTCGGTCCAATTGTGAACCTTTACAGTTCATTCAAACTTAAACCTTTTGAACCTAGCATGTCCTACTCGTCAATTCATAAAATTATTTTGAACATACTGTCCCTCGGATTGGTGTGTTTATTCAATCCTTTTCTATGAGTCTACGGTACTCGTTAGTTCATAATTGAAAGATGGCGAAAGTCAATAAACTGATAATGTAAAAAAAAAAAAAAGTTTAGGTCAAAATATTCATCGATCTATTAATTTATATTTTAGAATAAATAAAAGTAGTACCATGATGCTGTTCTTTAATCGTTGTGGGGTATATACTGTCATAAAAGAAAAGACGATAAGAGCCATCTCAAGTTGTCCATTGAAGAAACAATATTCAAACCTTTTGTTTTCTTCTTGTTTTTAAATCTTGGTATCAAAGATTTCAGCGTAATATGCATTAAATGTTCTTGATAAAAGAAAAAGTTACTGACGGGTTCATGCCAATTCCATTGTGTCACCCTCGTTGACATCCTTTTTTGCGTACGTTTCAGAATTAAAATTCAACTTTTTTTGTGGGGGTGTTGTTATTTAACTAATAAAGGACCCCAAGAAATTTAAGACCACTCAATGGATACCAAAACTTTAAGAATGCCGACAGGGAAACCTCCGGTGCACATGACAAGAAAAACTAAATGTCATCATTTTAAACACAATTGGTGGACTATATTAGTAATTAAGTCACACTAGTCTACATTACTCGAGGGATTCTTATTTTAATTCCTTTATAGGCCACAACAAGTGGATTGCTTTTTATTAGTTTTTATAGGCTTTTAAATTTGTATCATGATGGCTTAGTCCGCTAAACTGCATACGATCTGAAATTTTATTTTTGTAAAGGAACTACTAAAGAGAAATAAGCGTAAATATTAGCAAACGAGAACAATCTATTTGGACACGCCACGTCGGGGCTAGTTATATGTTAGAATCAAATCTGCTCCTCTTTTTTACTTTTATGTCTTCCTCTCAATTTTGTGTTAATTCGGTGTGCTTTGGAATCTGAAAGCAATCCTGGTTTCCATCATTCAGTATCATGAAACGGTAATACGATGCAGCATCCACCGGCAGAAATATTTAAAGCGACAAAGACAAGCAGAGGGAGAGGGAGAGAGAGAGAGAGAGAGAGAAAGACAGACAGACAGGGAAAGAAGGAATTTGCCGTGAGGGTCTTACGAACGGGATAAGGAAAAGAAAGTGTATTTGCTCGTCTTGGGTAATAATAAAAGCCACAAAATGTCTATTTGCTCGTCTTGGGTAAGTACCAAAATAAAGAATTATAAAAAGCATTATTTACTCATTAAAGAAGGAAGGGGATTTAAAATTGCAAAAACTTAAACTTCAAAATAAAATATTTTTGAAATGTATGTTTTGAGATCTCATAAATTTATTAATTTTTTATTATGGAATAAATAAATTCATAATACAAAATATAAAAAGAAAATAGTAATGCAATTTGATATAAAAGGTTAGCATGGAATTAGAGAGGTCTTCTTAAGGTAAGACCCACTCTTATCTCACTTCTTTCTAGGTTTGCTTATTGCTACAAAGAGATTTACAAGAACCTTAAACAACTTGATGAAGAACTAGATTAGTATGAATTAGTGACATTAATAAGTATAATTTCATTAGATAGCTAATTTGTTGATGTAAACTTTTCATAGTAGCAAAAATTGTTCAATGGCTTTCTTTAATTAACATATATTGTAATTTTGTTAGCTTTATATAGAAAATATGAGTAATTTATTTTTTGAATGTACATGAATAAAAGATAATTTAGAAGAGTATCCTCAACCAAAATGGAATCTAATATTATATTGGAAGATGAAATGAAAAATTACAATGAATAGTCATAGTAACTAAAGAAAAAGAATTAACAACAAAACTTCTTAAGGCATCTCTTTTAACTTGTATTTGTTGCATATGGGTTGAACATAATAGAAGATGCTTTTAGAATAAAGAAACTAATATCCTAATCCTGTTGATAAAAGTAAGAATAATTGTATAAGAAATAGTCACTTTATTTTTAGTAATATTTGAACACTTTTAAGCTCTCTTGTTTTGTAACTACAATAATTTTTTTAATATTGGAGTGCACCTCTATATTTTTATATACTAAATTCTATAAATACATACTTATCTTTCTACCAAAAAAAAAAAAAAAAGAGAGAGAATTATGAAAGTGATTGGATGCAATTGAAGGACGAAGTGAAGGAGATCGACAAACCAGGGAAGGATTTGAGGAATTGGAGTATCTCCCTTTTATGATACTATAAAATTTCATTTCTTCAGATTATTAATATATTAATTTGATGTTATTCTTTTACATTTATGAGTGGTCAATTTTAAAGAGTTAAATTAAACATTTTCTAATATGAAATCAAAAACAACTCATCATGAGTTGGGCTCCCATGAGGTTTGTCCCATTATTTTGTCTCATTACTTATAAATTGACTCATATTTGAGACAAGAGATATGCTAAATTATAGTTATTCTACATAACCAAATTTTTATCATAATATTCTCTTTATATGTTTATGTGTCCTTTTTTTTCAACAATTGGTTTTAAGAAAAAATGTTGGGTTTTTTTTAAAAAGCATATCTACAGCCAATATTAAAAATTTTATTTTTATCTTTTTTATTTTCACAAAATACATACAATTTGTTTTTCATCAATTATTTTTAGTTGACTATACACTCGCCTTTTGTTTTCCCGAAATTTAAGAAAGGAATTCTTAAATCATTTAAAACATTAACGCACAAGATAAAACATTCCCTTGCAAGAACCATTTGATGTTGAAATGAGCCAAAAAAGAAAAAAAAAAGAGTATTTAGATACAAAAACATATATATCTTGCTTAAAGATATTTAAATGGTGTAGTTAGTTTGCTTATCTTAATGCTTAAAAGATTAAGTACCTAAACCACGATACCATAACGTTAAATACAATCTAACCCTAAAAAATTTAGGTTATTTTTATAAGGCTTTAAATCATTAAGGAGATGCCCGCGACCGTTTACAATAGAAGTAGCTTTTTCTTGGGTTTGGTTCATTAGGTTTACCACTCAGGACCTTATTTTGGGCTTTCTCAAAGCGAACACAACGAAGACCATATAAGTTTTCTTCAACACAAGTATAGGTATCAGGGCCACTCTCTCGATTGACTTTTGGGCCATAGCAGGCCTAAGATGGGATCCTCAGTGAAGTTTCAACTTAAATTACGCTTGGTTGAGTTTTCATATAATGCCAATTGTTAGCCGGTTTTGCGCATCCAAAAAGTCTTTTTACATAGATTTGCCTTTGACTCGAAAACCAGCCCTCTACGGAGTTAAATCTGGTCCAATCGTGTTGCGTCTGAATCTGATGAAATGTTGGATATTTCAGCAAGTGCAGTTCGGTTTTTAATCTGGAAATTGGCCCAAAAAACAAACAAAATAGATCCTACTTAAGGATTAGGGAATCAGAAAATTGATTTCTGAATACATATAAATCAGAAACTAAACCCCTGTCTGTTATGGGGGCATAGAATTAGCCACATACTCCAAAAGTGAAAAAGTAAATCAGATTTAAAAAACTGCAATTTTCAACTAATAAATTGTTATTAATATGAAAACGTTACCAAATAGTTGTAGAAATAGCTTAGAAAGATTAATTAAGCCTTAACCATTACAAGCCCTCTTGAAGATTTCAATTTTTTTATTCGCTTTCATTGTAATGTTTTCTCATATATCAACATTTTCTTTAAATTGTACTTTTGTTTCTACCTATAGGTTGTTGCAATATAATGAGAGGATAAGTACTATTAATATCCTATGTATCTTTCAAATAGATTTGATTATTTGATCAACATGTACTATTAATATCAGTGACAAGGGCATGATTAAAAAGAATAATAATTTGAAAACTACTTGAAAACAATTGAAGTCATGTTTATAAAACATTAAAATGTTAAAAAAAAAATTAGAAACGATGATTAGAGATACTCAACTTTTCTTAAAGAATTTCAACATGTATTATAACAGTTTCAAATCTCAAATACATTTAAAATAAATAATAAGTAGTTTCTAAATTGATTCTGAAAAAAAAGTTCATATTCAAGTCAATATACTAAAGAACGAAAGAAAACTAATAATTTTCATAAAAACAGTTTATCTTTTGGATACTAAGTGAAATCCAAAGGGAACTTCAAAATTGTTTAAAAAATTTGCCAACATAAATCATGAAACTTTGTTTCATAAGAAATTCAATTTTCTCAAGACTCAGTTTACGTGTTCGACATATTAAGATTCCCTAGTAATTGATTATCATTACTTTGGTGTTTTGTTACCCGACAAACTGACTGAATCCTAGCGTCATGGCATGGAATGGTAGAACAAAAATGTGTGTATCCACTTTAGATTCTAGCGTTTTCCTTTTTGTATGACAGGCATTAGATGGGTCTAACGTAAACAAAAAAAAATTTAATTATGTTCTGCAAAGCGGAAGGTTCTATATAACCTGAAAACTCTTCCTTTTTCAAGAATTAGCAAAGAACTTGAAGTTCAGTTTTTCTTCAATTCAAAATCAGAACATAACAGCTCTTTAGAGAAAAGAAAGACTATCTATAATTGTTGACAAATATATGCCAACTATGGTGTGATCCCACGTTAGACTGGTAATGATTTGAATGCTTTCTTAATTATTTTCCTTATATATTTGTATTATACATTTCATCTTTGTACTACTTTTATATGTATTTACCATAATTAATAGTTTAGTATATAGAGGAACAATATCATATAGTATAGTTCTTTTCCATCCGTCGGCTGCATTTTTTATTGACCTAAACATATTTTGAGGCAAACCATTGCTCTACAATTTAAGCTATTAAGCAAAAATTGGTGGAATTTTGGGTTATTAAAAACAAAAAACCCTTGTAAAGTATAGTATCACAATAGAATTTATAAATTACTCTCTCAATCATTTGCTTTTCTCTTTTCTTTTTGTCATCATGTTTTATGACATGGCATCAAAGTAAAGTTTCCTTTATGAAAAGGTAGCTTTCTTAGCCTTTTTTAGCCATCAAAATGAGTTTGCGGTATAAGTTCAAAGACTTTGCATTAGTCTTAATACAAAATGTGAATTAGCAACACAATTAATTTTTCTCAAATTTTGTTCCTAGCTGAGTGCAAAAATTACCATATTGAACCTACAAACCCTATTCAATATTAGGCCTCAAATCACTATTATAAGCTCCACAATTAGAAATAATCATTTGCCTATTTGTAAGCTAACTCATGACAATAGTTGTATGATCATTTGTTTTTTAATTTTTATGTATTTCAAGACCATTCAATTTGGTTTTGATAAGGCTAAGCAAGACTAAAAAGGACTTTAATTTCTTTGTTCTTCCATTCCATATAGTTTTTATTTTGATTTTTCCAATTTTATGCTTTTAATAAGAAATACTTTTCATATTCTCAAGTAGATTCTTGCTTGTAATTTGATTTTTCTTAATAATAGTTATGACATTTGGCATAAATGTCTTGGATATTCTTCATTAAAATCCTATTTTCATATGGAAAAGTCCAATTTGTCTTTTAGCAAAACAAATACATGTTGTCTTTCTTATAAGCCAAATAACAACTAAATCTATTTGTGAATTAGTTTACATAGATATCTTTAGACCCCATTGTGACCTACATATGATGCTGTGCAATATTTTTTAAAACTTTAAATGATTTTTCCAATTAACATGGACATTTGTTATTCAATTTAAAATCCAAGTTTCACCATTAAAAGTTTTTATAGGATAGCTGTTCAAAATGTATTTCTTTATAAAGATATTTCTGAGGAAATATGAAGCTTCAACCTAAATTTTATACTCAAAGGGAGTATTTGGTTTGTAAATTACAAAAATTCTTATACGGATTGAAGCAAGCTTTATACCAATTTGAATGTAAAGTTCTATAGGTCACTCATTGTACATGACTTATGTCAATTTTATCATGACTACTTATTTATCAAAATTCAAGATAGTTTTTTTATTGCCTTGCTTATATATGTTGTTAATAGGAAACAATAAGGCCATCATTTTAGATCTTAAGAGATATCTTTATTCTTCATTTTTTATGAAAGATCTTGGTCAATCAAAGTTCTTCATTAGTATTGAGATTGCTTGCTTTCCAGAGAAAATTTCTTTGATTTAGAATAAATATACATTGGAGCTTATTCCAAAGCAAAATTTGCTAACTCCAACCTATCACTGATTCCTATGGAACAGAAAAAGAAATTAAGTATTGAGTATGACATTAGCTCAAAGGAAAAACTACATAAACCACCTTTTGAAGATTCCTTAATTATCATGGATTGGTTGACATGTTAATCTATCTAACTCTTACTAGTATTGATATACCTTTTTAGCTATGAAGATGATCAAATATTTTAAAAGTTACACAAGTCTTGATCTTGTGTTTCCATCAGAATGAAATTTGGCATTGTATTAAAGGATGAAATGAAAAATTATAATGGATGATTAAAAAAACTAAGGAAAAGAATTTGGTTACTAAATTTTTTAAAATATATTTTTTAGCTTGCAATTAATGTATATAGGCTAAACACAATAAAAGATGCTTTCAAAGCAAAACAACTAACATCTTAATCTTGTTAGCAAAAGTAAGCAAAATTATATGAGAAAAAACTTCTTTATTTTGAAATATAAAATTCTCCTAAGAAAATGTTATTTTGAGTAAATTTGAAAGCTTCCATTCTTTATCTTTTCATAACTTTTCAGCTTAGCACCTTCAAATAGATGGCCAAATGAGAGTGGTAAGTGATACTTTTAAAATGTATCTTAGGAGTTTTACAAGGGAAGAATCAAATAATTGGATTTAGCCACTCTCATGGGCATAATATTGCTACAATATTAGTCTCCACTCAACCAAAAAAAAAAAAAAATGCACCATATGAAGTAGTCTTTAGAAGAGCCCCACCAACTCTTTTAATCATTTATCCCAAGAACATGATGAGTGGAGATCATTGACAAGACAATCAAAGAATGTGATAGCACACTTAAAAGCTTCCCTTTGCATATTCAGCAAGTCCAAAAAAAAAAAAAAATGAAAATAATATTGTGATCTAAATGAGGGATGTGCTCTACAATGTATGAGATTGGAGTTTTTCTTAAACTTTTTCCCTGTCGAAACCACCTTGGCAATCCAAAAAGCCCTCAAACTCTCTAAGCTTTTATAACCCTTACCAAATTGAAATGTAAAACAGATAGGTAGCTTATAGACTCAAACTTCCTAAAACAACTAAAAGGCACCTAGTATTTTGCATCTTGAGCCAAAAGAAATTCGTAGGAACACCTAACAAAAGAAATTTGAAGCTACACCACCCCTTAATTACAAAAGAAGGCTAGACATGCTTCCTAGCATTGCAAGCCATAGTATCAAAGTAGAAAGAAAAGATGGGAGGTACAGGTCCACTAGCATTTCTCCTATTGGTGCTACTTGGGAACCACAAGATCAAATGATGTAGCATTTTCCACACTTGTAGCTTGAGGACAAGGCTAAAGTCGATGGGGAAGGATTATCATGTACCCAGTGAAAAATATGTGGATAGCCTCTTGGTGCTCTAAAACAATTAACAAAAACATGGGGGAAAAGGCAAGCAATTATGACAAGTAGTTTAGCAATTTCTTACTATTGGCTTAAACCTGTCTAAATTGTATGTATGTGCTTTCTAAACTACAATAACCGCGTCTAAGTAATTACCATCAAGATAAATATGGAACAAATGGTTAAAGGAAGGTAGGTTTAATGTATAGGAATGATAACTCTATTTTATATAGAGTTATTTTTATTATTTTAGATAATATTTAATATTGTTTTTATTAGATTATATTTATATTCAATTATATTTATGCATATTTTGTTATTTTATGTATCAAACCCAAAATAGGTAAAAAACAAGAGAAATGATGAGAAAAGAAATATCAAAGAATGAAAACAAAGAAACAAAGGAAGAAGCAATTGTTGCATGTGAGAAAGAAGGGAGAAAAAGACAAAAAAAAAAGATAAGAAAAAAGGAATTATCTAGCTTTTGGTCAGGGGAGAATGTAAAGAGTGAGGAACCATAAAGAGAAAAAGGAAGAAAACAAAGAACAGAAAGGAAAACCAGTCATGCAACAGTCGACTGATTCTCTCTAATGGTGGAACCCAAGGATTTGTCCAAGAATATGGGTGTTTGGAATGTGAGAACGCTGTCCAACCCTTTCTCCGGTCAAGTTCAAGCAACATCACCAGTTGGCATTTTTTCCCGATGAATAAGCATTATTTTCGGCCAAATCTGAAACCATCTCAGCGAGTAGGAACCATATTTGGCGGTTAACAGAGATTTCAGGTCAATCTGCAGTTGATTTAAGGAGATTCATGCGGCGGTTTCCAGTGAGACACGGTGGGGGCTAAGTCTAGATTCTGTCAGATCTACGTTGTTTGATAGCGAATCAACTCAATCTCTTGGTAGATCGGCACTCTAGATGTCCTCTTCGGTGATTTTTGGCAGTTTTCGTCAAGAACGATAGCGGCATGTGGCGGTGGATGGTGGAGCATGCGGTTGCGTGTGAGCGCATGTGACGACGGCATGTGGCGGCGCCTGCAACTTGATTTCACTTCCTCTTCTCAGATGGCCTCCTTCCTTCTCCTTAATGTGTAGAGTTATACAAAAACTTCTTAAAAGGACAACAATTGGTGACAACTTTTTAGTTTGTTCAAATCTAGATGTTTTGTGTAATTTGTAGCATTATTTCTGTTTGTTATAATATTATAAACTAAACTACTTTTGTTAGAGCTAACATGTAGCCTAGTTAGGATGTTATGATTTTCTTAGTTGACATGTTATGCAAGACAATATATTTATGCGAGTTGTACATTATCACCTTCAATGTGATTGAATGATTGATCATTAATTAATTAATCTGATGAGCATATTTGAAACCGACAGGAGAAAATATGTAAATGCATCTCATTATGTACAACCATAAATTAAATATGGGTAGACATATTCTATGTTGATTGTGTGGCCTTAGCTGGAATATTCATTGACTTTAATGCTCTTAGTTCATTTAATTCATGGGTAGACATATAGTGAATTAATGAACTAAGTAGATTCACTATACCTAAACATAGGACAGTGAATAAATTAGGAAATTCCGTCATCCCATAAATATTATTGTTCTTGTAAGCATTAAACTATTGGAACTCATATCTTCTAACTATGGTGAAGTCTGATGCTCTAGCATACTTGTCATATTTAATTAACTCTTTGGAAGTTGATTGCTTTAGTGTAATTTCAATTTACAACATCTTTCCATAATGATTTGCTAGATAAATTATAGGACCAATTCACTATTAGTAATTAGTTAAGTTGATAACACTAATCCCTGTAGGATGATACTCAATCTCATCATTATATTACTTGTTCAACATGTACACTTCCATGTAAAATTTCACCGAACAAGTTTTGGTGCCGTTGCCAGGGATTAGTTGTTTATTGTTGATTAATATTAACACCGAATTGATTCTAAGTTTAATCTAGCTTTTATTTTATTTTATTTTCCTTATATTGTTCTTTGTGTGCAGAGAGAAAAGAATTTTGTTGCTAAGTTGCTTCTATTCTAAGGTGTTGTAGACATGTATGACCCGTAATCGAAGAGGACAACTTGTTGATGTTGAAAATAATGTGCTTATATGTTTTGTTGAGAAAAATTTTATTGTGTTGAATATATGAACTTGTGTGCACATGTTAAACATCAAAAGAAGTAAAAGGTGTGCAAATATGATATCAACTAATGATATTATAAAGTAGCCGGTTTCCTACATTCCACTATCAAACATCAAATATGAAGTTAAAATGAATTATTTTATGTGTGTTTTAATTAGTAAAATAATTCATATTATTGTTTATATTAAGAGAATGTGATACTTGGAAATGGTGTGCTTATAGGTACATTTGAAGGACAAAGGCATGTTACTTATTCAAGTTAAGAATGTTAGAGTACATATCATTATTGGACCGACCATTTATATATATATATATTTGATGGCCCGTGAAGCTGAAGCCAAGCGCCTATCACTTAAATGAAATGGTAGCGTCTTAGTCTGATAAGAGCTTAAGCTCTTATGTCGAACAAACCTAAAGCCCTAGTTGCACACCCAATTGAAGCCATCCTCCTCCTCCTCTCTCTCTCTCTCTCTCGACGCCAACTCCAACGGGAAGACAAATGAAGCAATGGAGTGTCAGAATGGCTATCTGCTGCGAAAATCATCATCCCTGCAGCTGTGTGATGTCGTATCTATCAAATCTCAACGGAAGAAATTCAAACAGGTTTAAACCGAAACCCTAAAGTGTTCAAGGTTTGAAAATATGCTATAAAAGGGAGCTTTGGGTGAATGTTTGTGCTTGCTAATTGATATATTGTTGATTTGATTAAAAGAGATTGAAGCTTTGACTCATCTATTCTCACTGTCGTGTTCTTCAATCCTTGAAGAAAAATCTTCGGTGATATTTCCTAAATTCATTATCTTGTGAATATCATCTGATAGATTGATCTTTGTATGTGCTAGATTATCTAAAACATTATTTGCATAGAAAGATCCTTGTAAATTCGAAACCCTAGATTTGTGAAAATTAGGGATTTCGTGATTAGAGCTTGAATTAATTCTTTATACATTCAATTAGCTCTCTAATAAGCCTAAATCCTCACCCATATCACATATTTGAGGATTAGCTTAATGTACTAAGGTTTTTATAAACCTAACTCTGTAACCGAAAATTGTATAACTCATTTTTAAGGAGTTGTAGGGTGTAGGAGAGGAGTTCTCCTAGCTTGAAGTAAAGTAGACTTCAACTTGGTTTAAGTTGAAGGAGAAGAGGGTGGAAGTAGGTGAAAAGTGCCGAACCACCATTTAATTTTTGAGCTTGATTTTTCTGTCTTTATTTCTATTTATATGCTCTGATACTGCTGTGATAATTAACAACATCGTGTGTTTAAGTAAGAAAACAAAAAAGGGATTTATTAATTCATAAATTCTTAAATATCCAATTCAACCCCCCCTCCTTGGATAACCATAAAACCTTACAATTGGCATCTAGAGCCAAGTTCTCTATTTTAAAGGCTTAATATCCTAAAGTAGATCTACTTAGATGGCTATGGAGAAAGGAGTAGCTGTTATGGGGTATAATAAACCACCTCTGTTTGATGGGATAAATTATAGACATTAGAAGCAACTTATGCAAGTCTTCATTGTCGGTCAAGACCCTGAAGCTTGGCAAATAATCAGAAAGGGTACCACTTTACCCGAAACTAATGAATGGAGTAAAAATGAAGCTAAAATCATGGGAATAAATGCTAAGGCTATGAACATGATTTATAGTGGGCTGAAGGCTCATGAATTCAACAAAGTATCACTTGCCTCACTGGCAAGGAAATATAGGACAAGTTAGAAGTTATATTTGAAGGTACTAAAAAGGTTAAGTCATCCAAGGTAACCATGCTCACTCATGATTATGAACTCTTTACCATGCTTGAATCTGAAACTATTAGTGACATGTTTGGTAGATTTACAGAAATAGTCTCTGAACTTAAGCTGTTAGGTAAGACCTATACAAATGAAGAAATGGTTAGAAAAATGCTAGTATCCTTACCCGAGAGTTGGGATCCAAAGAAAATGGCCATAGAAGAAGCTCATGATCTTGATAGTCTAACCCTAGATGATCTATTAGGATCATTAAAGACTCATGAAATGCAATTAATTAGAAGGGTAAGAGAAAAAGAGAATAGAAGGTCACTTGCTTTAAAAGTAGAAATAAAAAAAGACTGAAGAAGTTGAGTCCGAAAATGATGAGATTGCTCTTATAGCTAGAAGATTTAGAAAATATCTTAAAAAGGACCTAGGAAGAAATAGAGGACAACCTAGAAAGAATGAAACATATGATTCTAGGGATAACTTATGCTATGAGTGTAGAAAACTTGGACATATCAAGGCTGATTGTCCTTCACTCAAGAAGAAGAACAATAAAGGTAAGAAGAAGGCAATAATTGTTGCCTAGGATGATGAAAGCTCTTCATTAGATGAAGAAGAACAAGAAGAAATTGCTCACCTATGCTTAACTATAAATGAAACAATAGCAGAAAAACTCGAGGTAAGTGATTCTAAACCCAAAACAAATCTTAGTGGTGATATTGAGATTGCTTTCTTTGATTTGGTTGAATATGCAACAAGAATGAAAGAAAAATATAAGAGGATGAAAGCTAAATATAAATATGCAAAAGTTAAATCTGAAATTGATAAACCTGTCATGACATCGTCTATGACTTGTATGCATGAAAGTGTTGATGTATCTGAGAACATTTCTGTGAAGTCCAATACATGCTCTATGATTAATACTTATTCTCATCTAGAAAATAAGCATGATGATATCTCAAAAATGGTGTGTGAGACTGGGACATAACCACACTTAACATAAAAATTCTAGAGCTAGAAAAAGAAAAATCTGAAATTCAAATGAAATTGGATGACACTAATATATTGTTACACAATTTCACAAAAGGTAGCAACTTGTTAAATAATATGTTAAAATCACAAAGAGGTGTATACAATAAAGCTGGTATAGGAAATAACTCTTTGAAGAACACAAAAACATCTACAAATTTCTTTGATAATAAGGACTGTGTATTTCCATTGCATCATAAATGTTCTTATTGTAACTATATTGGTCATTCATTTGATACATGTCCTATTAGATTTAGAAGAGCATACAAGATCAGGAAAGTGTGGGTACCTAAGAAAATAAACAATGCAGTAGAAACTACCACTTATGGACCCAAAGAAAAAAAGGTACCAAGATCTCTAACAAAAACTTTTGTTTTTGCAGGATATGAGCATGAACATAGACAAGAAGAAGCATAAAGAATTGTGGATTCTGGACAGCGGTTGTTCCCGTCATATGAATGGGACGATGGAGCTCTTTTCAACACTTAAGTTGAAATCCAGAGGTACTGTATCTTTTGGAGATAACTCCAAAGGAAGAATTAAGGGTATAGGCACCATAGGTAACCCGAAATCTCTTCTCATATTTGATGTGTTGTATGTTGATGAATTGAAGTTTAATTATTTAGTATAAGTCAATTGTGTGATAATAATTTCAAAATCAGATTTGGAAAAGAACTGTCTTGTTGAAAATTTGGAAAATAATGTAAGAATTATTGGGAAAAGAAAAGACAATATTTATGTACTTGATCTTAGCAAGTTAACAAATGAACAAACATGTTTAATTGTTAATAACAATGTTGATGCTTGGTTGTGGCATAGGAAACTCGGTCATGCTAGTCTAGGACTGTTAGAGAAATTATCTAAGAATGGCTTAGTTAGAGGGTTACTTGAGCTTACCTTTGATAAGAATAAGTTATGCAATGCCTGTGTGAAAGGGAAGCACACTCAAAGTAGTTTTAAGCCAAAGTTAATAGTGTCTACCTCAAGATCGTTAGAACTAATACACATGGATTTGTTTGGTCCTTTAAGAATAGCTACCATGAATGGGAAATATTATGCTTTAGTCATAGTAGATGATTATACAAGATATACCTGGATATATCTACTTGCTAGGAAAGATGAAGCACTCGAGAAATTTGTTGATTTTTTTAAAATGGCTCAAAATGAAAAGGATCTTACCATAGTCAAGATTCAGACAGATCATGGTGGTGAGTTGGAAAATTATCTTTTTGAGAAATTTTGTTCCAAAAATGGCATCTCTCACAATTTTTCAACACCTAGGACACCATAAGAAAATGGTGTTGTAGAAAGGAAAAATAGGACACTTCAAGAAATGGCTAGACCCATGATGTGTGAATACAATCTTCCTAAACATTTTTAGCGAGAAGCTGTAAGTATGGCTTGTTATATCTCAAATAAGGCATTCTTAAGACCAGTTTTGAAAAAGACTCCTTTTGAGTTATTGTTTGGTAGAAAATCGAATATATCCTACTTTCATGTGTTTGGAAGTAAATTTTTTGTATTGAACCATGGAAAAGAGTCACTTGGAAAGCTTGACTCTAAAAGTGACGAGGCCATATTTCTTGGTTACTCTCAAACTAGCAAAGCATATAGAGTTTTCAATAAAAGAACTCTAGTCGTTGAAGAGTTTATTTATGTAAAATTTAAAGATGACTCTAATATGAACCCTATTGAACAAGAAGTGAATGATAAGTATGTATTCATTGAGGGGGAGTTAGACTCAAGAGAATTCACTTTTCCTAGAGTAAGAAGTGAAGTAGATCAACAACATATCCTAGGAAATCTTGTAAATAGAGTAAGTACATGGTCTAGATATCACAACACATGTGAACATCAAGCTTTCTTATCTTAAGTAGAGCCAAAGAAAGTAGATGAAGCTCTTGAAGATGAAAGCTGGTTTCTTGATATGCAAGATGAACTAAATCAGTTTGAAAGAAACAAAGTTTGGAAGTTACTTCCAAGACCACAAAACCATTCGGTCATAGGGACAAAATGGGTATTCTAAAATAAATTAAAGGAGAACGGGACAATTACCAGAAACAAAGCTAGATTTGTTGCACAAGGATATAGTCAAGAAGAAGGAATTGACTATGATGAAACATTTACACCTATAGTTAGATTAGAAGCCATTCGAATGTTGCTTGCTACATGAACTTTACACTATTTCAAATGGATGTAAAGAGTGCCTTCTTAAATGGTGTTGTAAAAGAAGAAGTTTATGTTAAACAACCACCTGGATTTGAAGATCCCACATGTCCAGATAATGTATTTAAGCTTTCCAAAGCTTTATATGGTTTGAAACAAGCCCCATGGGCTTGGTATGACAAGCTAAGTACCTTTCTACTAAATACAAATTTTAGAAAAGGCAAGGTAGATAATACTTTGTTTGTTAAGACACAAGGGAAAGAAATTTTGATTGTCCAAATCTATGTTGATGATATTGTATTTGGCTCTACAAATTCTGTTATGTGTGAACAATTTGTAGATTCTATGAAACATGAATTTGAAATGAGTATGATGGGTGAATTAAACTATTTTCTTGGGCTACAAATTAAACAAACATCCAAAGGAATATTCATAAGTCAAACTAAATATACAAAGGAGTTGCTTAGGAAATATAACATGCATGATTCTAAACCGATAAACACCCCCATGAGCACATTTACATCTTTGTCACATGATGATGTTGGAGTTAGTGTTGATTCTAAAATGTATAGAGGTATGATTGGTTCCTTACTATATTTAACTGCTTCTCGGCCAGACATTATGTTCAGTGTTTGTTTGTGCGCATGATTTCAATCTAATCCCAAGGAACAACATCTAAAAGCTGTTAAAAGGATCTTTCGGTACCTAAAGGATACAATTACATTAGGAATTTGGTACTCAAGAGACACTATGTTTTATTTACATGCATTTAGTGATTCTGACTATGTTGGCTATAAAATAGATAGAAAAAGTACAAGTGGTACATGTCAATTTCTAGGACACATGCTAGTTTCTTGGCACTCCAAGAAACAAAACAGAGTTGCTCTTTCCTCCACTGAGGCAGAATACATAGCTGCGGCTAATTGTTGTACTCAGATTCTATGGATGAAACAACAATTAGAAGACTATGGCATCTTCTCTACTAAGATTCCATTCAAATGTGATAATACTAGTGCAATAAATTTAACTAAAAATCCGATACAGCACTCTAAAACCAAACATATATAAATAAGACATCACTTCATTCGAGATCATGTTGAAAAATCTGATATTTTCATTGAGTTTATTTGGACTGACCAGCAACTTGCTGATATTTTTACCAAACCATTGGATAATGAAAAATTCTCTACTCTTCGAAGAGAGCTTGGTATGTGTCTAATTGATGATATTGCTTAAAATCTGTAAGCATTTTTTTTCTACACCTGGCTTGTATATTCTCTGTTCGGTTCCATCTTGAGGGGGAGCACTGCCCACACATTCGGTATAAGGTCAGATCTCTGTTACTCATCTGCTACCCTCTATTTTTTCATGTCACTCATACTCTTCATTTTTATCCATCTTCCTTGATTATCTTTTACCATGATATTCTTTTTGAAGTTAAAATGAATTAGAAAAGCATACAAGTTATAAGGGGGAAAGAGTACATAGTAGCACATGTATGTTCCATTTCTGACTTTCAATGCAAAATGTAGGATAAACTCTCTTACACCTGAGACAATTGGGTGTGAGATACTTCTGTGAAATATTGTGTGAGCATAAACATACTTGCTATAATGAACATACTTGCCATAATGAATATCTGTGTAAACATGAATATGCTTACTGTGGTTATGTATTCATACATTACTAGATATATGATTATGTGCTCCTTATGCTATACGAGTAGTAACATGTGCTAGTTGGTTGGATCAACTATGAAAATTTTGTCATCATAAAAAAGGGGGAGAACGTTGAAAATCATGTGCTTATATGTTTTGTTGAGAGAAATTTTATTATGTTGAATATATGAACTTGTGTGCACATATTAAACATCAACTAATGATATTATAAAGTAGCAGGTTTCTTACATTCCGCTATCAAACATCAAATATGAAGTTAAAATGAATTATTTTATGTGTGTTTTAATTAGTAAAATAATTCATATTATTGTTTATATTAAGAGAATGTGATACTTGGAAATGGTGTGCTTATAGGTACATTTGAATAACAAAGGCATGTTACTTTTTCAAGTTAAGAATGTTAGAGTAAATATCATTATTTGACCGACCATATATATATCTTTGATGGCCCGTGAAGCTGAAGCTGAGCGCCTATCACTTAAATGAAATGGCAGCATCTCAGTCTCATAAGAGCTTAAGTTCTTATGTCAAACAAACCTGAAGCCCTAGCTGCACACTCGATTGAAGCCATCCTCCTCCTCCTCTCTCTCTCTCTCGACACTGACTCCAACGAGAAGAAGAATGAAGCAATGGAGTGTCAGAACGGCTACCTGTTATGAAAATCATCATCCCTACAGCTGTGTGATGTCGTATCTATCAAATCTCAACGAAAGAAATTCAAACAGGTTTGAACCGAAACCCTAAAGTGTTCAAGGTTTGAAAATATGCTATAAAAGGGAGCTTGGGGTGAATGTTTGTGCTTGTTGATCGATATATTGCTGATTTGATTAAAAGAGATTGAAGCTTTGACTCATCTGTTCCCACTACCGTGCTCTTTAATCCTTGAAGAAAAAGAAAATCTTCAGTGATATTTCCTAAATTCATTATCTTATGAATATCATCTGATAGATTGATCTTTGTATGTGTTAGATTATTTAAAACATTATTTGCATAGAAAGATCCTTGTAAATCTGAAACCCTAGATTTGTGAAATTGGGGATTTCGTGATTAGAGCTTAAATTAATTCTTTATACATTCAATTAGCTCTTTGATAAGCTTAAAGCCTCACCCATATCACATATTTAAGGATTAGCTTAATGTACTAAGGTTTTTATAAACCTAACTCTGTAACTAAAAATTGTATAACTCCTTTTTAAGGAGTTGTGGGGTGTAGGAGAGGAGTTCTTCTAGCTTGAAGTAAAGTAGACTTCAACTTGGTTTAAGTTGAAGGAGAAGAGGGTGGAAGTAGGTGAAAAGTGCCGAACCACCGTTTAATTTTTTAACTTGATTTTTCTATCTTTATTTCTATTTATATGCTCTGATACTGCTATGATAATTAACAACATTATGTGTTTAAGTAAGAAAACAAAAAAGGGATTTATTAATTCATAAATTCTAAATATCCAATTCAACCCCCCCTTCTTGGATGGCCATAAAATGTTACAGTTGATCCTGATCCAAAAATTGAGCGCACCCTTAGAAGGCAATGAAAGCAGTTAAGAGAACAAAGAAATGAAGTTAGAAGAATGGCGGACAATGATGATACACATAAACTTTTGAAAGATTATGCTACACTAAGAGTTCAGGGTGCCACATCAAGTATCAAGAGGCTTATAGTTCAAGCGAACAACTTTGAAATCAAGCCAGCACTCATTCAGATGCTTCAAAACTTAGCACAATTTAATGGGCTCCTAAACGATGATCCGAATGCTCACATTGAGGTTTTCTTGAAATCTATGATATGGTCAAATATAATGGAGTCACAAATGATGCAATTAGGTTAAGGTTATTCCCATTTTCTCTTAGAGACAAGGCTAAAAATTGGCTTTCTTCTCTTCCTACAGGATCAATCATGACATGGGATGATTTGGCTCAGAAGTTTCTTGGTAAGTATTTTCCTCTTGTGAAATCTGTTAAAATGCATAACGATATTTCCAATTTTGCGCAGATGGACAACGAATCACTTTATGAAGCATGGGAAAGATTCAAGGATCTTCTAAGGAGATGTCTACGTCACGGAGTACCCATATGGTTACAGGTACAAACTTTTTATAATGGGGCTAATACAAATGTTTGTTTTATGCTTGATGTAGATACAGGAAGGGCCTTGCATAACAAGACACCATAAGAAGCATTTGATTTATTGGAGGAAATGGCGACTAATAGTTATCAATGGGTTATTGAGAGGTTACCAGTGAGGAAAGCTAGTGGGGTTCATGAAGTGGACACTTTCATCGCAATGTATACACAATTTGACAAGCTTAACAAGAAGATAGACAACCTGAGTGCTCTAGTCATGAGGATTCAAAACATAGTATGTGATCATTGTGGTGGAGCTTATGTGAGTGCAGAATGTCAATTGGGTAACAATTTTGCTCAAAGTAGTGAAGATGCCAATTTTGTTGGAAGTTCAAGCATATCACAAAATAATACATATTTCAACACTTAAAATTTGGGATGGCGTAACCACCCAAATTTTTCATGGAGTAATTCTAGAGCAATGAGGCCACCACCAGGATTTAGGCAACCAGAGGAAGAAACTTAATTTAAAGGAAATGTTTGCCAAGATGATGCAGAGCAATGAAACAAGATTTTCAAAACCAAGATGCTACACTTAAAAATTTGGAAATACAGATGGGTCAAATGGTGACTATGCTGTCAAGAGGAAAACAAGGGTCTTTGCCTAGCAACATAGAAAAGAATCCTAGAGAATATGCAAAGGCAATAAGTTTAAGAAGTGCCAAATAAGTGGGGAAAGATGATGTTGATAAAGAAAGTGTTGGGGATAAGGATGAGGATATTAACACACAGCATTAGGAGGAACCAAGAGAACGTTATTTCCTGATAATCCCAAGCCTTATGTACCTCCATTCCATTCCCTTAGAAGCTACAGCAATATAAGATAGATAAATAGTTTTCTAAATTCCTTGATGTATTCAAGAAACTAAATATTAATATTCCTTTTATAGATGCATTGGCTCAAATGCCCAGTTATGCCAAGTTTCTTAAGGAAATATTGAAGAACAAAAAGAAGTTAGAAGAATATGAAACAGTGAATCTAACTGAGGAATGCTCCGTCATCTTACAAAACAAGCTTCCTCCAAAATTGAAAGATCCAAGGAGTTTCACAATCTCGTGCACTATTGGAGATTCTCACTTTGATAAGGCATTATGTGATTTAGGAGCAACTATCAATCTAATGCCTTTCTTTGTTTACAGTCAATTAGGATTGGGTGAAGTAAAGGGAACCATAGTGTCCTTACAATTGGTTGATCAATCAATCAAGTATCCAAGGGGCATTGTAGAAGATGTATTGGTGAGAGTTGACAAATTCATCTTTCCTGTAGATTTTATAGTTTTAGATATAGAGGAAGATTATAAGGTACCATTCATCTTGGGTCAGCCTTTTCTAGCAACAGGAGGAGCGTTGATTGATATGCAACAAGGAAAGCTGATTTTTAAGAGTTCAAGATGATTCTGTTACCTTCAATGTTTTTATAGCCATGAAATATCCCTCTAATGATAGTTCTTGCCTTAGAGTTGAGACAGTTGAGACAGTTGATACAATTGTGAGCAATGTTTTTTAGGAAGAAGTTTTCAAAGAGCCACTTGAAGCATGTTTGGTTCATTCAAGGGTCGAGGAAATTGGAAGTGAGGAGATAGAGGTGTAGGTGAAGTTCATGGATGCAGTTCCACCATGTTCATAGAAAAAGGCAATAAGATTTGAGGAGTTGGGAGAACATACAAGAAAGCCTAAGCCATCAATTGAAGAACCTCCAACTCTTGAACTTAAACCCTTACCTTCTCATTTGAAATATGTCTATTTGGATGCAGATGCTAAGTTGCCAGTAATTATATCATCCTCTTTAACAGAATTGGGGGAAGAGAAATTGCTCAGGGTGTTGAGAGAACATAAAGGAATGATTGGGTGGAAGATAGCCGATATAAAGGGAATTAGCCATTCAATTTGCATGCATAAGATTTTAATAAAGGAGCAGCACAAGACCACTATTCAACCTCAAAGGCACTTGAACCCGAAGATGCAAGAAGTTATGAAAGTTGAGGTAATTAAATTACTTGATGCAGGGATCATCTATCCCATTTTAGACAGTTGTTGGGTAAGTCCACTATAAGTTGTGCCAAAGAAATGAGGCATGATTGTTTAGAGAAATTATAACAACAAATTGATTCCAACCAGAACAGTTACTAGATGGCGTGTATATATGGATTATAGAAAGTTGAATGATGCCATAAGAAAAGATCACTTTCCTTTATCATTTATTGATCAAATGTTGGAAAGACTTGCATGACATGAATTTTATTGCTTTATTGATAGGTATTCAAGGTACAATTAGATCCCTATTACACTAGAGGATCAAGATAAAACTACTTTCATTTGTCCTTATGGTACTTTTGCTTTTAGAAGAATGCCTTTGGTCTTTGTAATGCACTAGCAACTTTTTAGAGATGCATGATGGCTTATTTTTCTGACATAATTGAAAAATTCATTGAGGTTTTTATGGATGATTTTTTTGTCTTTGGTGCATCATTTGATAATTGTTTGAAAAATTTGGCTTTGGTTTTACAAAAATGTGAGGAGAAAAATCTGGTATTGAATTAAGAGAAGTGTCACTTCATGGTGCAAGAGGAAATAGTGCTTGGGCACAAGATATCTAGAAAGGGACTAGAGGTTGATAGAGCCAAAGTATAAGCCATTACAAAACTGCCTCCACTAACATCAGTGAAGCTTGTCAGAGGATTTTTGGGGCATGCAGGGTTCTACAGGCGGTTCATAAAAGATTTTTCAAGGATTGCAAGACCCTTTTCAAGCTTGTTAGAGAAAGATGTGAAATTTAACTTTTTTGATGAATGCTTGTAGGCTTTTAACACTCTAAGGAGAAGTTAATATCAGCACCAATCATGGTTGCACTAGAATGAGATTTGCCTTTTAAGCTGATGTGTGATGCAAGTGATTCTGCAGTGGGAGTTGTTTTGGGACAACGGAAGGATAAAGTCTTTCAAACCATCTACTATGCCAGTTGGACTTTATTAGGTGCACAATTGAATTATTCAACTATAGAAAAAGAACTTTTGGTAGTAGTATTTGCTTTTGATAAATTTCGCTCTTATTTTATTGGCTCCAAAGTTATAGTTTATTCTGACCATTCTACTATTAAGCATCTCCTTGAAAAGAGAGAATCAAAGCCAAGGTTAATCAGGTGGATTCTATTGTTGCAAGAGTTTGACTTGGAAATCAAGGATAAGAAGGGGACTAAAAATTTAGTTACAGATCATTTGTCCAGAATTCTGAATCCAAAGGAAGAAGAGTACCCAATCTTGGAAGAGTTTCCTGATGAGCAGTTTTGCCCTTCATTCAATAAAATCTCCTTGGTACGTTAATCTTGTGAATTATTTAGTAGGTAACATTCTTCCCCCTGAATTGTCATATCAACAGAAGAAAAAGTTCTTTTCTGATGTTAAACATTACTTTTGGGAAGAACCATTCTTGTTTAGAGTATGTGCCGATCAGGTGATAAGGAGATGTGTCCCAAAAGAATAGATGGCAAGCATTATACACCATTGTCATGATAGAGAAGTAGGTGGTCATTTTGGTGCCACCAGAACTGCAGCTAAGGTTTTACAATCTAGTTTTTATTGGCCACACTTTTTAAAGACGTATATTCCTATGTAGCTACATGTGATCAATGCCAAAGCATTTCTAGTAAACATGAGATGCCCTTAACTAATGTTGTTGTGTGTGAATTGTTTAATGTTTGGGGTATTAATTTCATGGACCTTTTATACCTTCTTATGGGAACATGTATATCTTAGTGGATGTTGATTATGTGTCTAAATGGGTAGAAGTTGTAGCATTGCCAACAAATGATACCAAGGTTATGGTTAAGTTCTTGAAGAAAAACAGTTTTACTCGTTTTGGCACTCCTAGGACAATCATAAGTGATAGAGGGACACATTTCTGTAACAAACAATTTGAAGCACTTTTGGGTAAGTACAGGGTCACCCACAAGATTGCAACCCCCTACCATCCTTAGACTAGTGGTCAGGTAGATATATAAAATAAGGAAATCAAGAGGATTTTGGAGAAAACTGTGAATGCCGCAAGAAAAGTGATGCGGGAGTAACTATGCCAGTCCATGCTAATGGCCCAACCCATATGATTCCTACTATTTGGAGTTTCCATTCCTATCAAGATTCCTACTACTTGGAGTTTCCATTCCTATCAAGATTCCTACTATTATGTATTTCCATTCCTATTAGGATTCCTACTGTTTTAAGGTCCCTAATTTGTTGGGATCCTATGCCTTATTTTTTTAAGATCTTAATTTGGTTAGTTTTTATTTTCCTTGATCCTACCAGACTTAGGTTTTGAGTATTCCTAATTGTTCTAGCATTAGGTTTAGTCGTCTATTTAAAGACACTGTTATTTTAGTTGTAAGTAGAACATTATGAGAACTTTGAGATTGGAGAAGTCATTGAATTTTGTTTTCTTTAAGCTTTGCCTTTAAATTTCGTGCTGTTACTTTCCAACTTTTTATATTCCAGCTATTTTAATTCCTGCACTTAAATTACTGTCTTTATGTTTCAATGCTTTATTTTCCAGTCTTTACCTTTCTAGCCCTTTATATTTCAGAATTTTCCTGTTATTTTTTTGTTCAAATCTCTCTAGAATCCAAAGCTCACTCAATTGCCCATCACGAGACGCATCAAAAAGATTGGTCGATGAAACTGGATGATGCATTTTAGGCCTATAGGACAGCCTTTAAGACACCCATAGGGATGTCTCCTTTTAGGCTAGTCTTTAGGAAAGCATGTCATTTACCAGTAGAATTAGAGCATAAAGCATTGTGGATATTAAAATTCTTGAACTTTGACATGCAATGTGCAGGAGAAAATAGATTATTGTAGATGAATGAATTGGAGGAGTTGCGCAATAAGGCCTATGAAAATGCCTTGATCTACAAGGAGCGGACAAAAAGATGGCATGACAAACATATATTAAGGAGAGAGTTTGAGGAGGGTCAAAAAGTATTACTTTATACCTCTTATCTTAAATTGTTTCCAGGAAAGTTATGGTCTCGATGGGCTGTCCGTTCACGGTCACCCAGGTGCTTTCATATGGAGTGGTAGAAGTTGCACATGACACCCAGGGCACATTTAAGGTAAATGGTCAGTAGTTAAAGCCCTATTTAATGGAGTCAACTTGAATCATAGTAGGCTTTTCGTTCCAATTTTGAAGAAGAAGGGAACAAGAGCCCCAACCTTGGACAACTCTTGAGATACTTGATCACTTTCAAGGTTGCCTCTATGTGTGATTGTTTCAGAACATGAATAAATTGACTGAGTAATTGAACTGGAAAACTGACGTCAGGTCTCGTGAGTGTCAAGTAGATTAATCTGCCAACTAACCTCTAGTATATCGAAGGATCATTAAATGGCAGGTTATGACTTTCTTCCTTAGAATTGGTATCATACTCAATACTAGTGAACTTCTTGTTTTGCTCCATTGGGATCACTGAAGGTTTAGAGCCTGCTAACCTTGCTTCAGAAATGAGCTCCAAAGTATATTTTTGCTAACTCAGAGAAATGCCATGTAAGGAACAAGTAATCTTAATACTAAGTAAGAATTTTAATTGTCCAAGATCCTTCATAGAGAGAGCAAAATTTAGGTATGCTTTTAGATCGAAAATGGCTACCGGATTGTTTCATATAATCAAGATGTCATTAACATATATGAGTAAAACAACAAAAATACTCCCTTAAGACTTGGTGAAAAAAGAATGGTTACTCTAAGACTGTTGAAAACCTTGCCAAGAATAAAGGCAATGAACTTGGCATTTCATTGCCAAGATGCTTGTTTCAAACCATATAAGGATTTCTACAATCGACATACCAGCCCCTCCTCCTGATTGTAAAATTTGAAAGGAAGCTTCATGTAAACTTCCTCAGAAAGATCACCATGAAGAAAAGCATTTTGCATGTCCATCTGAAAATAGGGCTAATGATGAACAACAACAATGGTGATAAGGAGTTGAATAGTGACATGCTTAACAATGAGGGAGAAAGTGCCCTTGTAATGAAAACCCTCCCATTAATTGTAGCCTTTAGCAACCAAATGAGCCTTATAATTTTCAACAAAGCCATCAGTAGGGTACTTTACCTTACAAATCCATTTACAACCAACTAGATGATAACCCAGGGGCAAAGAAACCACGTCACAAGTATGATTAGCCTCAAGTGCAACAAGTTCGTTGTCCATGGCAATAACCCAATAGGGGGTCATGGATGGCTTCATGGAAAAAATAAGGTTCAGGGATAGCATAAATGAAGGCAACAAAATGATGGTAATAAGGTTCACACTAGTCAAGGAAATATAGTTAGAAATCAAGTAAAGGGAGGTGGAAGAGCTAAAGGGCAAGTTAGGGCATAAATAGTCAGTAGTCTAAATGAGGGGTTTGGTAGGGCAACCAAAACGGCAAACAACTTCAAGCAAAACAAAATTAGAGGGTGGAGGAAGAGACTAAAGAAGGGGTGTTAGTAGGAGGAATAGGCAGTATAGGAAAAGGAAAATGAGAAGGAAGATCAGAGGGCATAAGGGTAATGGGGTTGGCATCAGGTAAGATAAGATCATTAACAAGTAAAAAAGATGGTGAATAGTCTTCCAAAGGTGGTATGATGGGAGTTGATAAGGCGGCTAAGCTGTCTATTGACACCAATAGAGATAGAGAGGCAAACGGGAAAATATCTTCCTGAAAGATGACATCACGACTAACTAAGAATTTTCCTAATGTGGGATTAAAGAGTTTGTATCCCTTTTGATAGAAGGGATAGCCTATGAAAACACAAGGAATGGCCCCAGGATTGAACTTGTCACATGCACCCAAGATGGTGGCGTAACATTAATAACCGAAAACATGCAAGTGGTTAAGTAAGGGAGGAACACCAAAGAGATGTTCATAAGGCATGAGGCCACTAAGAAGAGAATAAGGTAGACAATTAATGAGGTAGGTAGCAGTTAAAATGCTTTCGCCCCAAAAACGACGTGAAAGGTAAGCCTAAAAGAGGAGGGCACTAGCTATATCTAATAAATGACGATGTTTGCAGTCCATGACTCCATTTTGTTAGGGAGTGTAGATATAAGAACTCTCATGAATGATACCTTGTAAAAGTAGGAAAGAATAACGGTTAGAGAAAAAACAATTTAGTCCCATTATCTGAATGAATACATTTGATAGTGGTATTGAACTAGGTGCGCACCATGGAAAGGAAAGTTTGAATGTTGGAAAAAACTTGGCTCTTGAATTTGAGTAAAAAAAGTCCAAGTGGCACAAGAAAAATTATCGACAATGGTTAAGAAGTAACAAGCCCCATCATGGTTGGGATGTCGATGACGGCCCCAAACATCAATGTGAATGAGTTCAAAAGTTGAGGTGGTTGTAGAGGTGCTTGACAGAAAAGGTGCATGAGCTTGTTTAGCAAGTGGGCAAATATCGCAAGAAAATTGTGTGGGACAAGATATTGTCTTGTCATGAGCAAAAAATGATTTAAGTAAAGAATGACCAGGACGCTTATACCAAAGAAAATAATCATTATGCAAAACAAAGTTTTAAACAAAAGACTTGTTTGGAGTACATGACAAAGTTGGAATTGAAGACAAATAACTAGAAAAAGCAAAGTTGAAATCCTTAGGAATGACAGAACAAAGGAAATATAATCCTCTTTTAGCCTTGTCAAGCCCAATCAGCACCCCAATCATATGGTCCTAAAAGACATAAAATTCAACAAAAAAAAAACACACAATGGTTATCTCAGGTTAGTTTACGAATAGACAAAAGATTATGCCAAAAACTAGGGGTAAATAAGACATTTTTCAAAATTAAATTGGGATTAGGTCAAAACTAATTGATGTGTGTGACTAGGCTTAAGGTTTGGTAAGGTAATCAGATGGATAGAGGTAAGGCACATTTAAAAGAGGAATGTAATAAATCCAAATCGCAGGTAACATAATCACTAGCCTTAGAGTCTATAATCCATTTGGTGGTAAATTGAGTCAAAGATGAAGAAATACCTATGAAATTGGCACTAGGTTTGGAAGGCTCCATTTGATTTAGCAAAGTAAGTAGCTTCTATTATTTTTCAATAGAAAGTGTGAGACCAATAGAGCCACCAAATGTGCTGCCTAAGCTAGGAGATGTGGGCCCAAGTAAGCTCATGCTAAAGAGCCCATGAAGTGAAGAGAGCTTAGGGAAAGGCTAATTAAGTGAGGCATGATCCATAAAGGGTGGATAAACTTTAGCGTCAATGGAGGCTTGGTGGGTTACAAGGCTATTGGACTTATGGTGGGAGCCTCCCCCTTGTTGTCTCAGCTACCAACCAAGTGGGTAGCCCACAAGAAGGAAGCAAGAGTCCTTAACGTGGCCAAGCTTCTTGTAGTAAGTGTAAGTGGGCCTGGACCCAGATTGTTGGTGGGTTGAGAAAGCTAAGCTAGCCCGAGTTGACCCAAAAACAAAGGAATGGGCGAACCCACGAGCCTATCTCAAGCCAGGCCCAAAATGAAAATTTTGCCTCAACCTAGTCCAACCCATGTAGGAATTGTCCTGCCACAATGATGGAAGATTATTGCCAATGTTGTAGCGGAGGTCGGCGAAGGTGGTGGCGTCGTCGGAAAATTGGCCATTGCATTAATGAAGCTCCTGCTTCACCAAGGAATAGGTCCCTTCTAGGGACAGAAAAACCTTTTAGGAGAGCACCTACGTATGCAAGTTTTGAAACTTATTTGGCAATCCCATGAGAAATTTCATGGATTGCTCCTCTTACTTGTGAGAACAAAGGCATTCATTGACTTTGTAGGTGCAACAACCACAATCACAGTGAATAGGAGGTTGTTGGGTGTGGAGATCACCCTATAGGGCCTTGAGGTAGGTGAAGAATGTGGTTAATTCTTCATTCGTGTAGCCAGTGGTGAGGTAAAGGTCGTTGATAGCTTGGCAGAGGTCATAGATTTGCAGCCTACTCACCGTGTAGAACAATTCCCGCAACAATTCCCAAATTTCAATTACTAATTTAGGATGGAAAACAAGGGGCTCGATCGTCTGTTCCATGAAGTTAATTAACCAAGTACGCATGGCGACGTGAACCTAGTCCCAAAAGGCCGCCGCATTAGCATCAATTGGTTGAGGAAGGGCCCTGGTAAGAAAGCCAAGCTTATCTGGGTGAGGAAAACCATCTAGATTTGGTCCACCTAGAGTTGATAATTTGATTCTTTGATGAGTTGGCATGTGACGATGCTGCCCAATTGCAAATCCGCTACAGAGAGATGATAGGGGTCATAGGTGATGGCAACGGAAGGCATGGTAAGGTGTGTAGAAGAGGAGTTTTGGACAAATTCAACCATAAGGGCAGTGGAGGATGGTGGTCGGAGTAGGAGAGTGGTGGCTAGGGTTCGAGTGGTAGAATTGAAATTCAAAAAGGGGCAAAGGGTAAATAAGGAATTGGAAAAGTGATGGCAACTAGGGTTAGGATGGCAATTTTGTAAATAAAAGAGGGGTTAAGGGTAAATGTGGAATTAAGGGAAAAGTGACGGTGCCTAAGGTTGAGATGGCAGTTTTGTAAATCAAAGGGTTGAGGGTAAATGTGAAATTAAAGGGAAAGTGATGATACCTAGGGTTTAGATGGCAATTTGGTAAATAAAAGAGGGGCAATGGGTAATTTTTTTTTAAAAAAAAAATGATCGCGGCAAGGAATGATTGAGAAGAGAGAAAAATGGAAGATTAGGCTAAGGGCATGGTAGCTTAAACAAGGTGACAATGAGAGAACCCAAAACACCCGAAGAAAAAAGAAGGGGCAAAAGCATAAGGATCTAAGTGGCTTTGGATACCATATCACAAAAGGAGAAAACCAAAGTGTGGGAACTTTGCTTTCTATTGATGTTGTGATGATATACACTATACAATAAGGGGTTTCTATATATACCTATGACAATACCCTATATGGAAAATACATACAATATTTTACATTAATTGTAATATACATAATTAGACCTTGTATCCCATAACATGATATTTCGAATCATTCCATAACACATTACTACCTTTGACAACCAACCTTAAGCCATTTAATCCAACACTTACATCAATCCAAACATTACTACCTTTCCTTTATTCTCCACTTACACTAAAAACCTATTATCGTTCCTTCTAGTGTGTTGACCCTTCTTAGCAAACTCTTGATTACTATGGAAAAACAAGTAAGCAAAGGCAATGCAATGCCTTGCTCCTCAAATACATACCTATCGTTCCTCCTCCTACAAGGTTAGCAACCTAGGCATGTTGCACATATACATTGGGTCAATAACCCAACCTATTTTTTACAGGTTCAACCTAACCCAATCTTCCCACACCATGCCTTGACCCATTTTTACTAGGTTCAACCTAACCCAACTTTCACCGGATCTATTTCAAGCTTTGACACTAATTAATGGTGTTACTAAGTCTCCTCATTCCTTAAAACTAACTTATACGTAGGACTTGCCTTCACAACATTAACTCTTTCTTAACTCAACATGGACTTCTTAACAAACCTATCCTACATGGACTTCTCAACACATCATGCCTTGACTTGTTTTCACCTAGTTTATTTGAGGCTTTGATACTAATTAATATTACTATTGGGTCTCCTCATTTATTGAAAGCTAACTTATAAAAAACACTCGCCTTTATACTTATAAACCCAACATTAACTCTATCTCAACCCAACATGGACTTCTTAACGAATCTGTCCAATCCAATTCAACCCTTTCATGGATTGCCTTGTCTAAACAGTTAAATATTGATGTAGGATGTTTTTAGTATATTTCTATATAAAGCTAAAAGAAGGAAAGAAAAGCATGATAATAAAAAATGCATCATTTTCAATATTTTTCATGGAAAACATTACATCATTTCCAAATCCGTTGAATTGGTGGGTCCAATTGTGAGCCGCCCATATCACTCACTCCAACTAAAGTCTTTTGAGCCTGAGCCCCACCATATGCCCAAACGTCAATTTATAGATTATTCAGCACCCACCCCTTGTAAATCTGATATTCGAGAATTGACAAAATTTTCTTGAAATCAAACCGACGTGGACCCGTCTGATACTGAACCAATCGAGGCAGACCTCCTTGTCGTCTTATGTTCCGGGCCATTCGGAGCTTACGGCGACGAATGTGTCCGTGATAAAGCGCTATCTATTGTTGTTTTTGGATCGTTTGATCATCGAACCGGGTATGATTATCATTCAGTGGGAGCCATTTCAGCGCTCTGTGATAGATTCTATTTGGTTTGTCGAGTGAAGACGCTGCTGGCCTCACGTCAATGTCCATTGTGTCCCCGTTACGGGCCCCCCTGGGATGATCTTTATTTATGTACACTTCAGAATTGCGGTTCTACTTTTGCGTGCGTGTCTTGCCACTTTATTCCCAAAAGAACCTTTGGAAAAACAAGTAAAACCTACTGCTGTCTCCAACCATTCAACGATTTGACATTTCTCGTTCCCCGATTATTTCTAATATTCCTTTAAAGTTCCTTCTTATTTATTTATTTATTTGTCTATATAGAGAGATACGGATCTTTCTTTAAATCTGAGCCTTCTTTTTCTCATTACCTTTTCCCTTTAAGAGTTCAATTGGTGGCGCTATATAACTAATCAAGGCAACATAATGATTAAGAAACTATAATTTGTTATTTGAAATAATATGTAATTTTTAAATTCCTTAAAAGAATCATAGCATCCATTTATCAAACCCATCTTATACGTTAATAATTCTACTTCTTTTTGTTTGTCGGGTTTGGAAAATACAAGATTTTAATTTTAGATTCCATATAATCACATGATGTCTAATTGACACGGAAAGATATATTACATCAATTATCTAAATTGCGTGTATTCTTTTATCTAAATCACATGTGCAGCTTTCTTTGCAATATAATTCGCTAAACTCATACGTGATCTTCAAGTTTTATCTGCCTAAAGGAACTTTTCAAGATGGAAAATGCATTAGGACACCGCACCCCGGGGGAAGTTGTATCTTTCAACCAGTACGTGTTCTTTTTCTTTTTCCTCAGCTCCTTTGAATTTTATTTTTACTTTGGAGTGTCGTTTTAGAGTATGAAAAGCAATAAACAGAGGAACCTGCTCTGTTTCCATCCTTCCAAGTTTCATGAAACAGTAATAACATGCACATATAAAAATCCACTAGCGCCGGTACAGAGAGAGAGAGAGAGAGAGGGGGGGGGGGGGGGGGGTGGGAGGGAGGGAGGGAGAGAAACCTCTTCTTGATGTTGTGTGATTACAAACAGGCTAAGAAAATCTAAATGATAACGAAAAGAGAAGCGTGTTTATTTGCACACCCTGGGTGACAGCATCAAGAATCAAGACAGTGATACAGAGGAAATAAAGGAAGAAGTCAGTGGAACAGGACGAACCAGTGAAGAGTTCTCAACACGGAAACAGGACATGAAAACGGCTTTCAGAACTTTCATGAGAACACGTCCCCTCTTCGGGATCCAGCGAGGGGCCAAAGTGGAAGCTGCATCAGTACGATTCGCTCGGAGCCTTGGTCGTGATGCTTGTGGTGTCGGCCCTTGGTGTGAGGAAGCAGCAACCGCGTCCATGTTGAGGGGCCTAACCGAGAGCTACTCTGCTCTACTGTGTTTGCGCATGGAGGAAACTTGTTGGTAAGTCTTGGGTATATAATGGTCATCGTGTGAAGCCACTGGACCGATTTCACGGAAAACGATCAACAACTCAATGGAACCGCTAATGGGGCCTATTCTAAGGAAAAACTTCTCTGTCGGTCCACTTTTCCAAATCCCAGGTAACGAAAGAACACTTTATCGTGACTCAATCTGAATGGGATACACGAAGTCCTTGGCCCTCTCGTCAAAAATAACTCTTTTCTTCCGGGATCACTTGGTGTGTCCGGGGTCCTACTCTGGACACACTTTTGCAACCCCAAGTTTTTGCACACATCTTCGTGGATGTGGGGATAAGTTGATGGTCAACCGCGTGAACAAAACATAGGACCCAATTATTATCTCTCAGTTAACTAGCACATGCATCCGTATGTTCAGCAGATTTTCCAATCACAAATCTTTGTTCCTATCGTTTGTAATGGTTTCAATCGTCTAATAAGATTTAACATCAATTCATTTATACTGATTCTTGTTAGCATGTGCACACACAATTGTGAAAAGTTTTTTAAATGCAATCTCCAATCTTAATTCATCATATTAAGTCTCTGGCTCTAATATGTTACTTTATAAAAATTAGTGAAAAGAATTTTTGAAAAAATTTAAATTTTTAATTCTTTTCAGTCTTAACCATCTAAAAATAAAAATATTAGACACTTGAAAATCGAGCTACTCTCCAATTAACAACTTCAAATTGGTACCCATTTTAGTTATACACTAGATTCTTGCTTTTGTTAAAAAGGAATCATCCTAATACTAATTGAGCAAAGCTTCTCTTTTCTTTTCTGTTATCAAAATAAAATAAGTTTTTTTTTTTTTTTTTGTTAGGTAAATTGTTGTGGAGGGGTCTGAATCTAAGATCGAACACCAATAACCTTGCCATTGAGCTGTTAGTCTTGTTTCATTAAAATAAAATAAGTTACTAAGAATGGATATAGATTAAATAGCGGACACATACAAAACAAAGACAAAACATTTCAAGCATTGTGAGTGATCAGAGATAAACAAATCCTTCCTTACATTCATAAGACAGGTATTTATCCCTAGTTAAGAAGTTTCATACATATAGGAACCACCAAGGAAGGAAAATTCTTTTTGGTGTCGCTCTCTCTTTGGCCACTATGATAGTTCACTAAATGACAGTTTTGAACCTTTTGGCTATACATCTATGAGAACATATAAACTGCCAATTTTCTTGCCTTGCATTCAACAGAAGAGCAACTTAAGTGACTTTCATCTCTTCACCTTTACTTGAATATTACAGCTATTAGTATCTAAAGTAACAAGAGGAATGAAGTTCTTCTCTGAACTTAGGAACATGCATAATATTGCCAAGTGTCCTTATAATTTTATCATGCATCTTATCTTAATAACAATTTTTCCCATAACAATAATATTACAAGAGGCAGTATTACCCATCACACCCACTCCTCCATTAATAGATTCATATGTAGCGAATCAATTCCTCTTGAGACACGTGCTAGAAGAAATTTGAATCTAAATCCATTCATCTTTTGATTTGAATTTATCATTCATTACAGAAACAATAATTGGCTTCTCATTTTTCTTTGCGACATCTTTGTATTCTCTCAGTTGCTTATTTTTTAACCTAAAATACTTTGATTTTATGTGACCCTTGTTGGTAGATACCAACAAGGTCAGCAAAATGGTGAACTTAGGCTTATGAAGGCCAAGTTAATGATAGTATTTAAATGAAATTATTCTTGATTAAGTATAACGGTCATAGATATAGATAATGGCATCATGCAGCTAGGCATTTCAACCCTTTTTAGAGACGCCTCATTATTGGTGAATCAAACCCACTTTTGCATATTGCTTAATTGTAAATATCGAACGAACAGGTAATCGAATATTTATTAGGGTTCCAGCTTGGGATTTGTAATATTAAACCCAGCAAAAGTTGGGCCACCGAAAAACCTCTGACGCTCGGATGATTGTTGTGATCAAGCATTCAAGAAGTAAAATGTGATTGACGCGGCTGTTTAGGTTAGATTCTGCGACTCTTGCCAACATCCTGGAGGTAGGTCAACATTTAGGCCATGATGAATGTTTGTTCATCCATTCTACTGACCACTTACAGTGAAATCCCAAGCCAAATGTGTAAAATATGCACAAAAGGATTGCCAAAGGAAACATCGAGGTGGTGCGGCATACAAGATGACGAAGATAGATGGGTATCGCTCCAGATGCACCACTTGCCCTATTCACCAAGCCCATAGTCTTCTCCAAAGTACTTGTCCACCAAACCATTTCCCATATTTCTCAAGCCTTCATTTTCATGAAATTGAAATCTTTCCATGGCGTCTATTCCATCCTCTCGCTCAACAAGCTTTGGGCCTGTGGCATACCCCCCAAAACCTGCTCGCGTTTGGGGAGAAATATATATATATTTAAAACAAAAACGTGGATTTAGCTATCAGAACTTGCCATAATTGCGACTGGACACAGCATCATTCTTATCCAAGGATTCACCCACACATAGGTTCAGTTTCAAAATCTTGAGTCTATCATACACACCCAGAAAGAGAAAGAAGATAAAAATGTTGTCAGAAAAACCAAAGCAAAGCAGCAGGGAAGGCCGTGAGAAATAAGTAAACGTGCCAATAAGCATCCCAGATGACTCATGCAATATGTTTGTCACCCACTTACCAAAATCAACCCTGGTTCGTTAGCGTCCGGTGATAAATCAAATTCTAAGAAGTTGTCACCTAGAAATTAACACACAAGATGTCATAGAAATTATCGACCTGCTACTGTTTAAAGCTCCAAAATAACCTGTCTCAGAGAATCATTGCGGGGAATCAGGCCTACTTCCTCAAAACCTAATGCCAAAGTCGTTATCACTTAAGCAGAGAAACACCAATCCAAGAAATGTGCCAAAAGAATGCCTTTTTAAACTAAATTAGAAGCAACGGTATTTCAAAGGAGACCAAGATAATCAAAGCCCATTGCAGTTTGGAAAAGCTTTGCCAATTTGATGTGCTTGTAGAATAATGAGTTTGCACTTCAGCAACTGTGAACCAAGATGCAAAACTAAAAACCCCTAGAAGTCCTATAATTTCAAGAATGAGTTGCGAGTCTGCCTATGCACTAACTTCACAATAGGAGAAAAGCCAAGACCAATTTATCAAGTGAAAGAAGAAAAAGCCTAATTTTCTCAAACATCACTTGATTTAATGAGCCCGACTCATTCCGTATCAGAAAATAAAAACAGAGAATTTTTTTCTTTTTCAGCCTATTTAGTAGAGATACATACATGCTACAATAAATATAAAAAATGATAAATACCCCATCTATTTGCTTGCCAGCTCAATGAACTGAAGTCCTAGTCTTGCAGCCTCTGTATCAGCAGATCTAACCAAATCAACAAGTCCAGGCAGGCATCCTCTACCAACAAATGAAATGAAGTGCTCCAGGAGCAAGTTTGGTTTTGCATCACCTTCTGTTTGGGCAACACAGAGGTTCCCCAATACATATGCTACTTCCTTTCTAATGTCAAATGGAGCCGATGAAAGAAGTCGCAATAGTAATGGCCCTGCCTGACTATTATATATCAACCGCTTATGTTCAACAGAACCAGCAGCTACATTCGATAGTACCCATGCTTCTTACTACATAAACTTTCGAGTGTCCACTGAGAATGTGTTTGGTGAAGTCAATACCAACAGTGGAGAACTTAAAATACCTTCTTCAAAACCCGGGGTTCACTCTTCAAACATTTTACAAGGACTTCTATGAAATTATCTGTATAGATGGTCAAATAACTAAATAGAAGGGCCTTTAGATAAAATATGCCTTTACTACTACCATTTTCATCTTAGCAAGAGGAAGACGTGATAGAATAAATTGGTTTCTCCAAACAAAGATTTTATCAACAATTCACAGAAGGTGGTGAAACAAAATAGCTGAGTCCTACTAACGGAGTGAGCAACTGCAAGCTATTTGAGGTTGCCAATCTTTCCACAAGCAGCTGAAGGACATCACTCTTTATTAGCGTAGAGGTAGCGACATTTGAAAGGGCTGAGAGATACGCAACTACCCACGCTACTTCAGTTGCCAATTCATCATCCCTGGTTTTCAGGAAGTAGATTATAAGAGACATCAATGCTTCCCAACCTAAAAACTTCCAAACTTGTCCTACTTTAAAAAAATAAGAACTTAAGGAAGAAATGAAACAACCTTCTTGTAACTAAGATTAGCAGGAAGTGCTGAATCTTTTCTATTAAATGAATTGTAGTAACATCGTAACTTAGAAACCTAAAGCTAAACTTTTTGTCCAGAATACCATTCCCTAGAGTTATTTTGCATAAAATGAAAAAAATGATATTGCTGAGAATTATAATCCTTTCCATCAACATATTTGACAATGAAAAAAAATGAGGGCAAGTGAGCATTGGACTAAGCTTGAGTTCTCTTAAGTTAAAAATTTAACTGACATAAGCTAATGCTAATCTGGTTTTTTAATATGGCTTCGTCCCCAGATCCATGACTTCAGGAGGGAAAGCCCAGAAGAGAGTTACCAAAGGGTCAAATTAGAAGAAATCCTCAAAAATAAAGCAAAAAGCGGAAGGAAATAGTTTGCATTGAACTTCAATTCTAGCCAGTCCAAATACACGAGCAGCACCAAGAAGCAAGAAGATGGCCATTAAGAACAGATGTCAAAGCTAAGTTGAAATGGTAGTTAACCAGGATAATTCAAATTCACAAACATATTGAAAGCAAAACATTTGAGTTAATCCAAGCCTTTGTAGGATCACTCAGATTATCTTTAAGAAAGGAAAGCAAAGGAATAGACAACTGTCCTTGCTGGAGCAACAGATTCTAAAGCAATATTGTAATACAAAGAACCATAACAAGCACTAAAAAGTATCCCACTGATTGCAAGAGACTGAAAAGACTCTTGAAATATCTAACTACATATGGTCCATTTTTTCTTTCACTGCATCAAACCTTGAAGATCAAAACTCACAAATAGTCCAGAGACGAAAACTTCACTTGCGCTTTTTTCAAGTGCCGTACAATTGCATCCAATACCCCATCATAACTGATAAGTTCAGTGGCAGCTTTGGAATCTGGTCCCTACATTCGAAGGACACTGAAGTCCTGTTGTAAAAGAAATTTAAGGGAAAGAGAATATACCACATTGTCCCCACTCACACACAATCTATTCCATATAATCAAAGCCTTAACTAGGTATGATAGGAAAAATTCCAGTATATTAGATTAAGAGAAACGAAATGTTAAAACATGCATCAAAATGAAAAATCCGGCATGAAATAAGAAAAGGAAGATTGCAAATAACATCAAGATTTTAACATGGATGACCATATAAAAAAGGTGGGGGGCCCTTCACTAATAAGAAAAAGCAGGTCCTGAATATGCATTAAATTATTTAGTACGAGCCTATCTACATATGAACAAGTTATTCTTTAGTTAAGGGTTTTAAAACCTTGATTAGGTTTGACAGTGCACAGGCACTGTTGAACCCCTGTTCGTAAGCATCATTCTTGCAAGAGGTAGCAAGGCCTCCTGGGATAGCAAAACATTTCTCAACTTTCCTCCTTCACCAGCGACATTTCCTAATGCCCACGCACACTGCTAAGCAACAGACAAGGAACTCTTTTCTGCACCGTAAGTGCAAGTATAAATGCAAAGCAACATGCAGCCAAATGATTAATAATAGTTACAATTTCAAGAACAAGTTATACCCAGATAATTCAATTTAAAAACAGCAAATTCATGGACATTGTAGCTAGCAACAAAAATAAGAACTAACAAAATAAGGAAGAAAGCATGTCTCCTCAGAAAAATAGGGCCCCTTGAATGGAACAAGCACTTCCTATTTTAGTTATCTTAATTCTTTGTACATTTACAGATAAAACAAGTATTAACAGATTTGATATATTATATTACTGTGAGAATAGACCCAAAGGAAATCTTGGAAACAAAAATCATACCCAGAAAGAAATAACTATACTATTGACATTAGTTCTACCACTTAAAATTCTAGATGGACTGTTCAGGTTCGAATGGCAGTATTGATCGTCTAAATGACTCAGACCATGACAAGTTAGTGCATTTTTTATAAGTGTCATTAGTACGCTGAGTTAAAGACAATATCAACAACATGAATGCTGACCAAACACTCTTTCAGTGTAGGATGGTGAGGCACAATGTTTTTCATATTTTACCAGAATTATTCATAGATCATTATTCAACTTCCAAAGTCATAAATGCATTTCATTTCTCTAGGTCAATCTTTCACCCTTCACAACTGTGGATCCAAAAAGTTTCGATTAATGTTTTTGTTATTGTAAATATCAAGATGAGAAATAAATTTTTCATATGAAAAAGGAATGAACTGGCCCTTGCCAACCTCCAAGATGAGCAATAAGTAATGGTAATGCAGGTAATGGAGCTTCTGTTTCTTCCGTTTTTCCTCCCGCAATATTTGTGAGGCACCAAGCTGCTTCAAGCAACTGTAGAATAGCAGAAAACCAAAATAATCAATATTATTCTTTTCTCCAATATTCATTACTAATTTAGGATTTCAACATTCTGATTGTTCTGTTTCAGCATGTAAATTATACAGGTGAGTATTAGGTGTTCTAAAAACAGTATTGGTTCAACCTCCCTGGACTAAAACGTTCATTAATAGCCACTTTTCTAGACAAGAAAAATTAAGCTAGATCTTACCCATTATATCGTTCATTAAGAAAAAGGAAAAAACAATCATTCCAGTCATTACATCTGACTGGGAACGATATAAATATGAAGAATGACATAGACCTGTTCATCTGGAGCCCCAAATGCAAGGTATTGCACAAGTACGGATATCGCTCCAGCTTTAAGAGCAGCTTCAATAGGAGGATACTTAGATTTTGGACAACAAGCACCTTAGTGCACGAAGGGCGTTCACTCTCTTCTGCATTGCACCTTTCCCCCTAAAATTCATGAGCAGGGTTTGTTTACATGCTAAGAAGGTGGACCCTGGGAGAAGCTTATAGACAAACAGACCTAGATGATGAACAACTAAGCAAAGTGGAGAAATTAGCAAAAGTCCCATCTATATTTCAGGAGGAACTACTTTTTGTACCATGCAATAGAACATTAGCAACTGTACCAGGTTCATTTTAGTTAATAGAGAAGTAATTCAAAACGTAACGCTCCAGCAAACTTCCCTTCTTTTTTTTTTCACTTTTTTTAGCACTACCTGTACCCTCAAATCAAAGGAAAATAGAGCCAAAACTTTAGATTAACATACTGATAGACCATAGCGCACTTCAACTCTTCCACTGCTGAAGAAGTTTGATGTTAGGACCAAGAATATCACAACTAGGAAAACTCAGATATGGGAAATCCGGACAGAGTCTCCCTTATATTTGGATGGAAATGCCTAGTTACAACACATAAGTTTCTGCCACAAGTTCACTACAAACTACTGCAATACTACTCTAGAGCTCAACAACTACAGAAACTACACACACTACTCCTACTACAAACATAAGGCAGTTAATTACCAGCTAGAGAAATAAGGAAACACTGGTTCGATGATCTCTCCCCTGCGTCTTCTTCCCCTTTTCTCTTCTTACCAGCTTGTTCAATTCCGGTGCTGCCCCTGCATGGTTTCTCCTCTTTGCCCTTAATTAGCCACGTGTTTCCAGCTTAGGTGAGATCCTAACATTTGAGCCTCCAAAATAGGTTGCTCTTCCTCAATCATCATCTCATTGTCAAGAGAAAGTTCACTCTCACTATTAATCCCCACTCTGCATAAGCGTTTCGCCCGAACCAATGATTCTCTTCTTTCTTTTCCAATCGTAACCGCATGTTGCCGTCTTCGATGTGCCGCAACAGTCCCGACTAAACACCAGAGACACAGCATTTTTCAGAATCGAACCTCACAGCAAAACAAAATCCACAAACCAAAATACGTGTATATAAAACAGTGAAAACCAGTTCGTAACAATCTGTGCCAGATAAATCAAACAATACAGCTAACATAAAAATGCAAATTCAATTTTTTTATTCTCTTCAAGGACAAAATTGATTAATTGTTACTTTACAGATAAGAAATTTTTTTAAGCAAGTATAAAAACAAAACTATCGGAGCGAAACCCAACTCAACTTACCATACACCAAAGATGGTCTTATGCCGAAAAAGTCCTTTGTGTCCACGATTATTCCTTTTTCTACTCTTTCCTTTCACTAAGATTTCTCAGGAACCAGACACAGGCTACGATCACATTTAAAATATAAAAAGACACATATCGTACCTGAAGACTTTTTAGGTTCTCTTCACTGAGAAAGCAAGCCTTCATCTGCCATTCTTGAGAAAGCTCCGAGAGAAATGCCAAGTCTGGGGGGCAAGCGCCAATGTCCCCGCCGGTGCCGTGCTTTCCCTTTATTTACGGAAAACTCAAAATATTCTCTCATGATGTTTCTCGTACTACGTTGGTCTCCCCTGAAGTTTCTGATACTTCATTTTTGTATTAAAACTCAACAAAGACGTCTTGCCGTTTATGGAACGCTAGAGGCGGCTCGGGAAGTTCAAACTAATGAACAGAATTACATAATTTTTGAAAAAGAACTTTTAGATATTAAATTAGATATTGATTTTTGTTTTATTTTTGATTGGGTGTGGGAGTGGGTTCTCAAAACTCTAGCTCTCTCACATTATAATACTTCAAATCCCACTGAATTGTAAGTGTTTGCATGGCAACCAAATGATTATAACCAAAAGAAATCCCACAATATTAACAGGATAAAAAATTTTTAACCAAATGATTATAAGGCAAATTTTATATCCTTCGATGAAGTTGTCTACTTGGTATTTCATCTTACAAATTAATTAAAAGGGTAGATTTATAAACTCCCACATATAATTATCCTCTAACACATGAATATCACCTATCATGCATCGGCCCAACGGAAATAGTGGATCCTTTCATATAAATTAGTGGGTTCCTAAATAGTAGGAGGAGGCAATTAAATAAGGTTAGTCACAATCACGTAAGAAGTGTCTAGTGTTATTAGGTAACCTAAGGAGAATGGTTGAATTTGGTTTCTAAGTATATTAATACTTTTTGGATTTTTTTTTTAATGTTTACTAGTAAATCCTAATAAACTATTATATGACGTGGTGCAATCAGATGTTGTGACTTTTAGATTTGTTGTATCTTGAAATATGTTTCTCTTTTAGGCAACATATAAATCAAAGTAAATTAAGTAAAGAGGAAGGATAAAGAGATGATGCACTGTCTTAGTCTCAAATAGTTATAATGACCTATGTGGAATGTTAAGATAATAAGGTAGAGCCTAGAGATCCTTATAATTGGTATTAGAGCGAGATCATAAGCTTGAATTTCAACAAATGCTAAGGGAGGTAGGGGATATTGTTGGATTTATTTAGCCTAGCATTTCACCTTGAATTTGAATATGACTAACCACCCAAACTATGACACTTGGCATGTAATATGGTACAGCAATTCATGCCCACCCACTGCTCAATGTGGGGATTTGCACTGTCCAAGAGTAAGTTGCAAAATGGGAGTTTTACGAGAACCTAGTGTGAAAAGGATCCCATGTGCCTGCCCAAGTATCCAAGCCCAAGTGGTTAACATGGCCTATGTGTAGGTTTTAAAATAATATAGTAATGTCTTGACTACTAGTGATTACTTTTGGCCTAGTGATAGTGCCTAACAGTCTTTACAAACACTTGATGACTTGAAGTAGAAATTCCCTTATATGGACGCTAAGAACAAGGTCAATCAATTATAACAAAGATGAAAACTCAAATGGAAAGGAAGGCTAGTCGTATAGTAGGACCTTTGTTTTGTTTTGCTTAGTCTCCATTTGTGTTGTCAATTGTGGTGTCAGTTATGCATGTATTGATTCAATGTCATTTAGTTTCATGTATTATATCTTTATGTATTGTATGTTTTGATAAGGAACTTGTGTGTGGGAATTGTAGACAATATCAAGGAGAAGATTGTAATTTCCATTAGTTGAGTTGGGCGTTAGTTGTAATGTTCTCAATTATTCTATTAAAAAGTCAAGGGTTAGAAAAACTAGTTTAGACAATGAGAGAAAGCAACTTGTAATTTGTTTGGTTAAATCTAATGATAACTTCTTCCCTTTTATGAGATTTAAGTCTCCTTATTCTAATGCTTTTTTGTTTTCTTATTTACCATTTAACTTTGATTTTGTAGCAATAGGAACTCACAGGCATTGGTAGCTTAATTGTGGCTTAAACCCAATTGGTGCAAGGGATCTCCATTACCGAACATGCATAGATTATGCCAAATTATACCATATTGCACCAAAGTTCACATATAACCATACCACCAAGATAGTACTGCCAAAACTTGTAAGAGAGATTACAAGTGAAAAATCTAAAATACACTAATCTTAAGTGCACAATAGTTGAAAATGAGATATGTTCATAACTAGATAAACTGCTTACATAACAAGACACATGGATTGATTGTTGCTTACACATAAAGGAATAATGGTTGTCTCACGCACATACATACCTTAACACATTACAAACTAAAAGCAACCTTTCAACATAAGCCTTAATTAAACACTTCATTAGCCCAAGTCTTGATGTTAGGTCCTTCAATTCTTCTTTTTAGCATTAACTCTACTTAATGATTATTTGTTCATTGATCCAAGCATTCTTTTATGCTTTCTAAATGTAGGAAATTTAATCCCTTAATAAATATGTTAGCAATTTGTTCACTTGTTTCACAAGTGAAAGTGAACTTCTATGTGTTTAATTCTTGCATTATATTTTATATTTTTAGCTATTTATATGACAGATAGTTTGTTACAAAATATTTGTATTGAAAACTTTCAAGCAAATCAATGTCATCCAACGACTACATTAGTCATATACTTTCTTTTGAGGTCATCATTGCTAACTGTATTAAGCTTATGTTATAGATAGGGAGACAATTGATTGCCTTTTACTATGCCATGAAATAATGGCTAAGCAAAATTGAATGAACCTTCTATTATTATTATTATTCCTTTTTGAGAAAAAGGGATTAAACCCTTGTTATTGATATTAATAGCACAAGTTGAGCAAAGACTTAAAGCGTATGTAAGAAATTACAATCTCCTATTACCTTTATCTCTAGCATAATCAACATCACAATAGCCGGCCAAATTACATTCACCTTTTTTATATAGTAGTGTAAGATCAACTATTCTTTTTATATGGTGTAGTTTTTCATGCAGCTTGCATGTGAGGTCTTTTAGGATTGTCCATAAATTGACATAGTAACCTAACCACAAATGAAATGTTGAGCCTCATTAATGTTAAGTAGCTCAAGCTGTCAACTAGCTAAATTTTCACCACTCCTAGAACAAGTCAAAGAAGTACAGAACTTTAAAAGTAAGCCAATGCTTAACCATTATAAACTTAATCTCATAATCTATCTTAATAACAAGAGTGTATGACTATTTATAGGAGAGATATTTCTATTCTAAAAAAACTAGTAAAAAAAGTAACTATAAAGTAAATGATAACATAGGTTCCTAACTCAAAGGTGAGTAATGTCATGGGTTTTCAAGATGGTCAAAGGTAATAATTACTTTAAGTTAACCAAGGGATAAGTGTCTTGCAAATTGATTATGATCAAAGTTGCTAGACTTAACTCCCTATGTAGATCATTAATGAGTGCAAGTGCTTGGATCCTATATTTTAGTTAGACCAATTAGGAATGATTCTTAGGCCTGTGTTAGGTTAATAGGGGTTGGTCCAAAATGGGTTGTGTTCATAGTTTGAACTAGCTTAAGTCCCAAAAAATATTTTAAAACCCCAAGTTCTTTCATTTAAAAACAAGTAAGCATATTTTCTCTAGCTGCTGATTTTCCAAATCATTATTTTTGATTTTCATAAAATCATCAACATAAATTAGAATGATAGAATTTTATTATCATGAATTCTTACAAAAAGACTTGAACATGTAAGTGCAACTATCCAATCTATAAAAGAAATTCTGATATCTTTCCATAAGAAGCTTTATGGGCTTGATTAATCCATATAAGACTTTCTTCAACTTACAAATATAATTCTTTTTTTTGCACTCTTCAAATCCCTTGGGTTGCTCCATATATATTTTTCTATCCAATTCTCCATGTAGGAAAGCATTTTTAATATTCATTTGCCATAATTTCCACCATTTATTAGTAGTAATTTCCAACAATGTTTGTATACTTATAATCTTTGCAATAGGACTAAATGTCTCTTCATAATCTAAGCCATACTTTTGAAAAAAGCCTTTGGCTACAAAACGTGCCTTGTATTTTTAAAAGATCTATTATTTCTCTTTTTCAACTTAAAGACCCAACAACATGATATAGGTTTCACATCATTTAGTTTTGGAGCTAGTTCCTATGTTTGACTCTTTTCAAAGCCATAAACTCTTTCCCTATTGCCTTTCACTACTTCTCTTGATCATCTGCTTTGTCAAATCTTTCAAACTCAGTCTCATGATTCTTAATAGCTAGACTTGAATCAACAAACCTAGATTTCAATTGCCTAACTATAGTAGATTTTCTTAGTACAACAAGTGTTTCTTGTTCAACATCATCCAAAGACTTGTCCAAAGACTTGTATATCCTCTTCTTGTATTCTAATTAAAGAAATCCCGATATGCCATGGATTTGTATATTTTTTGGATGCAACATTAAAGAAATTTTTTTAAGATCATCCACATGATCATCTTGTTTCATTATGATGTCCTCACTTTGTTTTTCATTCTTATTGTTTTTATAATCAACTTTTGCTGAATTTTTGGACTCCATAGGCCACCTTGAGGATATTTCATTAGACACTATATGATGAGAAATGTAACATTAATTGGACACTAGATCACAACATTACACCCTTTTCTTTCTTCATTATATCCAACAAAGATATACCATATTTCCATTTTATCTAAGTTCCCACTTAATTGACTTTGAATGAGTATGTAACATACACATCCAAAGACTTGAAAGTAACTTATAGTAGACTTTTGCGATTTAGTAATATTTCAAAAGGAGAAACATTTCCAATCTTCTTAAGGCCAATGATTAATGATGTAAGTAATTATTTGCATACTTTATGCACTACATTATGTAGGTTCATTCTTGCTATGTATCATACTTTTGTATATTTTAGATAGATGATCATTCTTTCTCAACAACTTTATTCTATTGTAGCATGTTGGACATGTGAGTTGTCTTTGAATCACTTGTAATTTAAGATAAGACAAAATTGTGTGTAGATGATAACTCTATTTTTATAGAATTATTTTACCTATTTTAGGCAATAAATAACTTTAATAATTGTGAGAAAACATTTGAACTCCTCTTTATTTACCTAAATTTATGTTATTTATGTAGCACAAGGAGGCAATGAGAAAAAGGATGAACATGGAGAACCTGATGCTTATTGTGTGGCAAAATCGTAATATCAAGATCAAGAGAGTCAAGGTGGGCTTGGGCTTTGGATGATTGTTATTAGATTTTCTTTTGCTGTTGGGTTTTCTAAATAAATAGAAAACTCAGTCATGTTAGGAATTCAAATGCCAATTAATTTAGGAGTTCAAAACCCAATTGTTTTAGGTATCCAAAACTGACTTCTACTAGGATAAGGTCTAAACCCAAAACTCTATTTAAGAGAAGAGAAGAAGTGAAATAGGGGATGAGGAAATTGAGCACAACTCAAGAAAAGGACCAAGAATTCAAGGTTTTCTTGAAGAGAAGACAATAAGGGTGACAAACTTCTTGTTCTTGGATTCAAGATGCCTTCTTTGTTTCCTATTATAGTTCTTCCTCATTATTTCTTTACGTTTTAGTTTAATTTTGTTAGAGTTATGATGTAACCTAATTATGATTGTATGAATCTTATGATTATTATGTTTTGTAAGATATTTTATTTATGTGAAGTTACATGTTACTGTGTTTAATGCTTTTAAGTGATTAGCTACCACTTGAATGATCTAATTTGCATATTTAAGACCGATAGGAAATGATATACAGTTGCTTCTTGTAATTTATAACCATAAATTAAATATGGATAGACATATACCATATTATTTGTGTGGCTTTTAGTGTAAACTGGGAATATTCATAGATTCTAATGCATTTGGTTTGTTTCAATTCACATATAAAGATATAGTGAATTAATAAGCTAAATAGGTTTGTTATACCTAGACATAGGATAGTAAATAGATTAGGAAGTTTCGCCATCACATAGATATTATCCCTATTGCAAGCATAAATAATCAATATTAATACCTAGTAGTTATGGTGAAATCATATGCTCTAACATATTTCGTATATTTAGTTTTCTTAGATTTAGTTAGTTAATCTATCATCTATTATTTGGATTTGTTAGATAAATTCTAGGAATTATTCACCATTAGTAATTAGTTAGTCTAGTAATCACCAATCTCTGTGGGACGATATTTTTCTTATCATTATATTACTTGTTCGACATGTTCACTTGCATTTAGAATTTCACAGAACAGTAGACATTGAATTTTATGCCCAAGCTCAATTTATGATTTTTCTCTAATTTTTCTTTTAGTAGATAAACCTAAGTGAACATGGAGAAATCATTAAAAGTCTCTATATATTGCTTTCCACCAATTGATTTTTGCTTTATTTGTCCAAATACATCATAGTGAACTAACTCCAATGGTTTTTGAGCTTGAGATGTGATGTGGAGCAACTATGCCCACCCAAGCTAATGGCCCAACCTATATGTTGAGTGTCCTAGTAATTACGTATTTGGATCCAAGAAGCCCAAACTTGAAGGGCATTCCAGAGATGCTCTAGGAATTTTGATATGTTTAAGACTCTTTAACTATGTTGTTTTAGGATTCTTAAATTGTCAAGGTTTTTAATTATCTAGGATTTCCTTATTTGTTGAGACCTTTGATTTGTTAGGATCTTATTCCTAATTTGTTGGGATCTTGATTTGATTGGATTTTAATTTCCTTGATTTTAAGGATCCTAGATCCTACTAGAATTAGGTTTTAAGGATTCCTAATCCTTTTAGCATTAGGTTTAGTCGTCTATTTAAAGACATTGTTATTTCAGTTGTAAGGAGAACATTATGAGAATTTTATGAGAACTTTTGGAGAAGTCATTAAATTTTGTTTTATTTAAGCTTTGCCTTTTAAAATTTTATGCTCTTACTTTCCAGCCTTTTACATTCCAGTTATTTTAATTCTTGCACTTAAATTACTATCTTTACATTTCAGTACTTTAGTTTCTAGTTTTTACCTTTCCAGCCTTTTATATTTCTGAATTTTCCTGTTATTATTCCATTCCAATCTCTCTATAATCCAAAGCACACTCCATTGCCCATTACGATCTGCATCAAGTGGTAATCAGAGCCAAGGTTTTGATGAGTGAGTTGTTTTAACAGATCTATTTATCTCATCAATCTCAATCTGCTTAATAACATCACCATGTCTCAAGAAGGAGATGGTTCTTCTTGCTCATCCTCACTCGAATCATTATGGCAAGCTGCGCATATGATGCAAAAGAGTGAATTCGAGAAGATGAAGGCTGAATTCCAAGAGCTCAAACTCTTACTTCAGTAATGCTTGCCACCACAAACAACCCGGACACTCCACTCTACTCCACCACCACCACAAACGACATACCCGCCATTCCAAACAATTTTACCACCACCCTAAGTATCCATACCACCACTAACCCAACCTTTAAATATACCACAAAGGGTAGAACCACATACACCTTATTACCAAGAATATCCACCATACGTACCCCCAAATAGCAACCTCTGCAACCTCCACGTCAAAGACTTCCTCTAACCTTATGGCCAAATGATGATCGCAGCTTACATGTTGAGATCCTAGAATTCAAAGGGACCCCAATGATTTTGTTCATTGGTTGCCATATTGAAGGAGTGTTTGAATTCAAGGGATATGATGATCAAAAGAAGTATAAAGTTACTGTTCTTCATCTCAAAGAATATGCTTCTTTGTGGTAGGAGAATATTAAGAAACAAAGATATCACGAGGGGAAGGAAAAGGTCCGTTCGTGGAAGAAATTGAAGAAGTTGCTCAAAAGGCACTTCTTGCCCAACAATTACAAGCAAGACCAAGTTGACATGCATAAGATGGACAGATGCTGAAGCCAAGACCCATGATGCAACCAAAAGGAAGGTCATGCTTTAACGGATTCCAAGTACCAGTAGAAGCACCACCTCAATTACTATAAGGAAGACTATGATATGTGGATAGAAAGGTGGTACAAGAAAGAAGTCTCACCAAACAAAGATATAAAGGTAGTTCAAATTGAAGAAAGATGTATGATGGAAACAAAACAAAACAATTTGGATCCACCAAAGCTTGTGGTGTTGGCAGAGAAGGAGGTGGACCCTAAAAGTTTGGACCTTTTGGAGATTGAGGCACCAACGACCCTGAATGCAAATCCAAAGTGCTTGGATCTTCCAGAGCAAGATGTGCTGCCTAAAAAGGAGATAGATCCAAGAAGTTCAGATCTACCGAAGCACGAGATATTACAAGACAAGGTAGTAAAAGAAGTTTTGTCAGAAGAAACACAAGGTGTCATTCAAGTGTTAAAGAATTCAGAGGCACTATCTAGCATGAACAATGGTTTCCTTTGTGGTTTTGTATTGTCAAATCATAAGAAGATGATGTGTCAACAACAATCACTAAGATTTTTCAATGCACTTGATGAAGCTGATGCTAAAACATTACATAACTTCAACTACTTATTTGGATCATATTGTTGGTCAAGTTGTAAACTTCCATCCAAGCAGCACGGTTGTTTCTCCTAATTTATGAACCAATGCAATTGGGTAGGCCATCAGAGGTAGAGCTTCATATGTGTTCAAGAACTTGGATTATGGATCCATGGAGCAATAAAGCCTAAACCAACAATCAAGATTTGAGGACAAATCTTCTTCAAGAAAGGGAGAATGATGTGGAGCAACTATGCCCACCTAGGCTAATGGTCTAACCCATATGTTAAGTATTCTAGCAATTACATGTTTGGATCCAAGAAGCCCAAACTTGAAGGGCATTTAAGAGATTCTATAGGAATTTTGATATATTTAAGACTCCTTAACTGTGTTGTTTTAGGATTCTTAAATTGTTAAGGGTTTTAATTATCTAGGATTTCCTTATTTGTTGAGACCCTTGATTTGTTAGGATCTTATCCCTAATTTGTTGGGATCCTATCCCTAATTTGTTGGGATCTTGATTTGATTGGATTTTAATTTCCTTGATTTTACCTTTTCAACCCTTTATATTTCTGAATTTTCCTATTGTTATTCTGTTCCAATCTCTCTATAATCTAAAGTTCACTCCATTGCCCATCAAGATCCATATCAAGATGTTGATTTATTAAATGGTAACTAATGGACTTTTCCAAATTAACCAATACAAATGGAGTTTATTTGTAACTATAACTTTGATATTCCTTTCATCATCATTTTGTCCATGATTGCCTCTAACTTACTATACCTAACATGACCCAAACATGCATTCCATATGTCTTTGTCTTAGTCTTCCAAGTCTTATCAACATAGGTTTCTAAAACAAATAGTACATATACAAACCTTAATCTTTGTCCCTCCATTATGGTTATCCCTTCTACCTTTATATGCTCATAAACTTTTATACCTTTTGGATGAAATAAAATTTAATTCCTTGAATAGCTATTTGAATCATAAATAATAAATTCTTTTTCATACATGATACATGGTCTACATCATCAAATTTCACTTTCTATGGATTAGTCCGTGACTTGCATATAACTTGACCAATATGGGCAATTGTAAGTTCATCATTGGTAATCACCATAAACTCGTCTCCCTTATATTGACTTGGTTATGAAAAGATCTTTATTTCTAGTCATATAATTAGTGCATCCAAAGTCAATAATCCAATACTTTTTCTAATTGATCAAATTATCATTTAATAAACTTGTTAAAGCAAATTCATTGTTATGCTTCTAGATTTATCATTCTTCTCCACTTTCAAGCTCTTCTCTATGATTTGATTGTGTCATTGAATTATTGCTTTGAAAACTTGATTCACCCCTAGAGTTGATTTGTTGTTAAGAACTAGAAGTGGCAAAATTTCCTGAGGCTAATCTTTATTTTTTATGCTAACATTGTTTAGCAACATGACCTAGTTTATCACAAACATAACATTCTTGATTACATCATTCTTTCAATGCTACATTAGATAGTTGGTGTTCTAACTTCTCAATTTTCACTACTCACATACCTAGATTAATTTGTCATATCTTATGTCACAAGGCTTTAATTTTGGTAAAGTACTGATTAATCACATCCATTCTTAACATATGACTCCAAGTTCATTTTCTAACATTTGTAACCTTACTTCATTTTCATTTTTGTTTGAATACAAAGTAGCTAATATATTCCAAGCTTCATTGAGACTTTTAATTAACATAATATATAGAAAAGTTCATCTCCAATAGAAGTTATCAAAATATCCAGTACCTAGACTACTTTTTTTTTCCACTTCTTATGTATTTTCTTAAATTGGTGGCATTATTTCAATCCCATTTGTTATTTCCTACAATTCATTACCTTGTAAGCAAAGCTTCAATACATACATGAACATCACAAACTACAATTGTTTTTATTTAATTTCTTCATACACAAAAGTGAATTACCCATATCACGTTTTTCTTTTTTCTTTTTTTTTTCCCCTACCATTAAAACTTCCTTTCTTTCTTTTGTAACTTTCAGAATCACTAAACCTCATCTATTCGTCTACTACCTAGCCAAAAGATAAACCTTTATGGCTAGATCATTCTTCCACCTACCACCTCCAATGGGAAAGATCAAAGAATCACTTGATTCGTTGAATGATTCCAAAACACCCAAATATAACTCAAAATAGCTAAAATCCAAACTAATAGGTGTCGTCCACATGATAATCTCAATTGACAGCCTCTTTCTCCACCCATTTTTTTGATTAGGTAGTAAAATAGCACTAAATAAAAGTAATCTTAACATCTGGTGCTTTGATTCCAAGTGTAAGAGATTTCTACTACCAAACATTCAGAGATTACATCATGCTAAACCAAAAATTCACATAGAACAATCCACCAAAATAATATACCACACCAAACAAGAGAGATTACAAGTGAAAAATTCGAATACACTAATCTCAAGTGCACAAAGACTAAAGATAAGATCAGTTCACAATTACACAAATTGCTTACACAACAAAACGCATAGATAGAATTGTCTCTCACACACACAAAAACCCTAACGCTCTACAAAATAGAAGCAATCTTTTCACATAAGCTTGATTAAGCACTTCATTGGGCCAAGTCTTAATGTTGGATCCTTTAATTAGGTTCTATAGTCTCAGAGGCCAGTGATGAGATCCTTGACTTGAGCTTGTCCCATAATGTTAAAGAGATTTTATAAGAAATGTAGTGAAAATATAATAGTTTAAAAGAATAATTATAAAAAATATAAATCCCTTTTCTTACGTTATCATTTATAGTTTCTAACAACTTCGACACCCCTTCCCTAAAGTGGAAGTCATCAATCATAAGTTTAGACCGCTATTTGTCAACAACCATAAGAAAGGTTGTCATTCATCGCATGGGCTAAGCACTATAACATCTTATAGTTTTTGTAATATCATGGTAGTACCTAGGACCAGGTGTTGGTTTTGCATGACTGGTAGAAGGATGCCAAGATTACCACCCAACCAGGGAAGAACACTAGACTATCCGTATTTAATTCATGGTTGTATATTATAAACAACAACTGCATATAATCTCCTTTCAGCCTCAAATATGCAAATCAAATCATTTAAGTGGTGATTAATCACTTAAAAGCATTAAACATAATAATATATAACTTACATAAATAACATATCTTGCAAAACATAAAACTTATAAAATTGGCATAATCATAGTTAGGCTACATCGTTGCTCTAACAAAAGAAAATTAGAACATAATGTAATAATAAACCAAAACAATGGTAGAAATTAAGCAAAACATCTTAATAAAGAAAAACAAGAAAGTTGTCACCACACTATCTTCTCTTCAAGAATTGTTTACAAAATTCCTACAAATCAAACCAAAATCAAGAATGTTATGAAGTAGAGGTAAGCTTTTGCACCTCTATCTCCCTTTTTCTTTTTGGTTTTCTCTTTTTCTTCCTTGGTCTTAGTTATAAAATCAACATGCCAAGTAGGAAAAGTATAGTTTCTTTGGAACAAGACAAATAATCAATAAAGAAATTTGAATTAATTAGAGGCAAACCTTTGTCGCATAAAAAAAACTTTGTTTCATTCTTGATGTCTAAGTTAATTTTAGGTTTTCCAAGTTCTTGATCTATTTTATTTTATTTTTCTTTTGGTTGGTGTAATATCTAGCCCAGAAGATACATATACATATACATATACATATACATATACATATATAAATATACATATATAAATATACATATATAAATATACATATATAGATATATAAATATATATGAAATTCATTATCTATATGTTAACATTACGAGTGTTGAAAGTAAAGGGTATTCATTAGTAAGTTCTTAGTGTTCTTAGATCAACTCTTTCGAATGAAGTAAATCCCAAAAATTGTCTTAAGATATATGAATTGCATCAAATGACTAAATACATATGCATTGCTAGAATTTAGTGAAGTTTGTAAAATAAATAGTTCTTGAAAGTGAGACCAAATTGGAAGCAATCACTATATGCAAGGTGAAAGTTTTATATTGAATATATAATCTTTTGTGATGAAACTTAAATAAAAAAAATTTCCTCAAATTCTTTAGGTCTTCTAATATAGTATTTAAGCCTAGGTAAAATTTACTCCACTTATGTAGCTTTGAACTCAATGTTGCTTAGCATATGAGATGTTTATATCTAATAAAAGTCTCATATTGAATTTGCAGTTATTTGTGGTGAAACTTAAATAATAATAAAAAGTATCTTTTTAGTTTTTAAATTAACTTTTAAGCCTTTTAACAATCTTATCATAGGACTACTCCAAATTCTTATTTTTGTATCTTTTCTTGCTTAGCTCAATTAATCATATCTAAAAAAATTCAACATATGATATTAGATGTAAGCATGCTTGATAAAAACTGACATGCCACATGTTGGTTTGTAATAATGGAAGTTATCTCATAATATAATTCATAATATCTTTTCTATTTTCCGTTTTCAATGGCGCATTGCAAGGAAGGACACTTGCAAACTAACATTATTGCGAAACTTTTTCAAATTTTGTTTTCGTTTGTGGAACCTTGTTTGGTTTGGTTTCCTTGGACAAAGCAACAACCCTTACGCTGGTAAAATAATAGTCAAAGGAGGACAAAAAGAGTAAAAAATTGCAAAAAAAAGTATTTCTTTCTAAGATTCTTGAGATTCAAGCAAAAAAAAAAAAAAAAAAATCAAATATGAGAATAATTCACCACTATTAGGTATCGATGTCTAGTTGTTACCGAAATTCACCACTCATAAAATTAGAATTCCATTCAATAGTAAAGCTTGTGGTGTGTCCATATGAAAATTTTTATTGTAAAATTTTCTTTTATTAATAAACACATACTTAGACTAAGAAGTTTTAAGTAATAAATACTCTTAATTGAATCAAGAGCTTGTCAACTTTTTGTAATTTTTCAATTTACATGTGAAAATGTTGGCTACAATCTTAAGGACCTAACATTAAATCTTTTTCCATTAAGAAAAATAAAAATGAATGAACTTATTTTCGATGCTTTTGAATACAAACATTAAGAATTTATTTATTTATTTCTAAAACGAGAACAAAATGACTGATAAACATTAAAAAAATATGGAAGGTCCACCACGTAAAATGATGCAACTAACAAAGGTAAATGAAAGTCCAAAGGTTTCACAGATTCAATTTAGTGCTAGATTGGTAACAAATATGGAAGCAGTGGGATATGTGCAAGTTTCCCCCAAATATGTCCCTCTTCATTCAATTCCTAATGAAGACACTAACATGGAACATTAGAGGGATTAGGTCCCTTCAAAAAACAAACTACCTAAAGATGGTAGTTAAAGAGCATAGGATAGAGTTTCTAGCTTTATTGGAACCAAAAAAGAAATGTAGTCACTTGCAAAAAGTGGCCAAGCAACTTCAATTCCCCAATTTCAAACAATTTTCTCCAGAGAATAAGCACATCTGGGTATTTTAGAAGGGTCAATTTACAACTGAAGTTCTTGTTATGCATGCCCAACACATAACTTTGGCTTTGAAAACACAAGAATAAGCATTTGTGTTAACTATTATATATGCTAGCTATGATTGTAATACACGAATGACATTATGAAACTCATTAGTGGAATTTGACATTGGAGACAAACCATGGATATTAGGAGGAGACTTTAATATGATCTTGGATCAATTAGAAAAAAAAAGGGGTCGATCTTATTTAAGAAAAGCAATTGAGAACTTTTAAGATGTGAGTTATGAAGGGGATCCTTTTACATGGTGCAGCAATGAAATAAAATGGATATGATAGGATAAGGTGTTTAATAACTTGGAGGCTCTAGCTTATTTTCCATAAATCCGTGTTATCCACCTCCTAAGAAATCAATAAGATCATAGTCCATTACTATAAACATTATATGAAGACAAAAGATTTTATGGTAGCTTCAAATTTCAAAGACAATGGATTCAAGATTAGTTTTTTACAAAGACTATGGAAACATAATGGAGTACTTTTCAGTCAAACTCTCCATGGCATAGGCTATATGGTCACCTAAAACATGTGAGAAGAAAATTTATTACATGGAATAGAGAAACAAAGTAATAACGGAAGCAACAAATATGTGAGTTAGAAGATAAGATGCGTAGACTAGACAAAGAAATGTAGTTGAGATAAGTAGAGGATAAACATATAGAATATAAAAAGGCCTAAGAATAACTAAATGAATTGATAACACACCAAGAAGGTATCTTAAAGGATAAAACAAGAGTTAAATGGTTAAAAGAAGGAGACTGTAACATAACATATTCCATGCTTGTATTAAAGAACGGAACTCACAGGCAAAGTGGAATTTCAGATTAGCAGATGATACCTTCACATCATATCCAAACACTTTAAGCCCTCTTGTAGAAGATTATTTCTCAAAAGTTCTTACTAAAGACAATAACATGGCTCTAATACATCCTTTAAGGTTCCCTCTGGAGGAAAGGATACAAAGCGATCTATTAAGTTACATCCCTCAATTGGTAACAAGAGAGCCAAAATGATGAGTTATGCAAGAATCACAATGGGAGGAGATTCTGATGGCCATTAAAAGGTTAGATCCAAATAGTGCTCCAAGACTATATGGATTTTAATGGACATTTTTATCAAGCAAGTGCAGAAGTCATTAAGGCGGACATTATGGCAGTGGTGCAGGATTTCTTTGGAGGCAATCCAATACCAAAATGTATAACATCCATAACAATTGTCTTGATTCCTAAGAAGAAAAATCCTCAAAGTTTTAAGGAGCTACAACCAATTAGTCTTTGTAACTTCACTTACAAGATTATTGCCAAGATTTTAAATGACAGACTCATCCAAATTTTGCCCCTAGTGATATTGAAGGAACAATATGGGTTTGTAAAAGGACGAGATTACATGAGAATATAGCAATAGCACAGGATATGGTTAATGAACTAGACCGAAAGAAAATTGCCAATATCATGATCAAGCTAGACATGGTAAAGGCATATGATCGCATGGAGTAGGGTTTTGTACTAAAAGTATTGGAGTGATTTGGCTTTTCTCGCATTTGGTGTGACATGATATTTAAGTGCATGTCTAATAACTAGTTCTCAATTTTGGTGCAAGGAGAAAAACATGGTTTCTTCAAATCAATGCAAGGTCTTAGACAAGGGAATACTTTGTCTCCAAGCATTTTTATATTAGCCTAGGATGCCTTTAGTCAAAAGCTCAATTATCTTATGAATATAACAAGAAGCATTGGTGAGTTTAAATGAGATAATCATTTTAGAGGTGTATCACATTTACTATATGCTAATAACATACTCATCTTTATGGAAGGAAATCGATAGTCATTTGAAGTTTTAATGACTCTTATAAAGGAATATGAAGCATATAATGGACAAAAGGTTAATGTGGAAAAGACGAGTAATAGGATCAACGAAGTTAAATCCAACTACGAAAGATCTTATCAAACAAATAACAAGTTTTTCTTTTGCAGACTTTCCAATTAAGTATTTGGGTATTCTGCTATTCAGAGGTAGAAGTTGAATCCATTATTTTAATGAGATGGTGAATGCAATAACTAATAAAGTACAGAATTGGAAAGGTAAATTCTTATCTCAAGGAGGCAAATTGGCATTAATAAAGAGTGTTCTTTCCTCTATACCAATTCATACTTTGTCCATTACTAAAGTACCAAAAACAGTTATACAAAAGATTAATAGGATAATGGCTAACTTCATATGGAGCAATGATGATGGCAATAGTAGTCATTGGGTTAAATGGTAGAGTATATGTACACCTTTAGAGGAAGGAGGATTAGGAGTTTGTAATTTAAAACAAATCATGCAAGCCTTTCAAACAAAGTTTGCATGGCAATACATACAGGGACACTCACTATGGGCTTTTGTTCTGTAATCAAAATATGGGCATGCAATGGAGGCAATAAGAAAAGGCAAGAAGAATACATATTCGCATACATGGAACATGCTTCTACCTTAGGTGGATTATGTTATTAAGCATGGAAGACAGATTATTGGGGAGGGAAAATGCTCATTTTGGAAGGATAATTGGCTTGGACAACCTTTTTGGTATCCCTTATGCCCACATCAAGATATAACAATTCAATAAGCTTTCCAAAATCATAACTTTATAAGGGAATATTTATCTATTGAGCAAGAACATCAAGCAAACAAGATTATATGGAGTCACAATGTTGACCGACTTGTTTATGATTTAAGTGCCTCAGGGGAATTTTCGGCATCCTTGGTATACCATAATTAGAGAATGAAAAAAGAGAGGGTGGTTTAAGTAAAGTTTTTGTGGAGTAAGGTAGTACCTCCCAATATAGAATTGTTCATGTGGAAACTTATTCATTATGGTATCCCAATGGAATGCAAAATGCAAAGGAATGGAATACAACTGGCTTCTAAGCTTATTGTTGTGAAAGGGCTCAAAGGGAAACTATGGATCATTTATTTATGCATAGTGCACTGGCACAACGAATTTGGAAGACATTTGGAGACACATTTCAAGTACCAATTAGATTTAACTCTATTACTGATATGGTATTTTCATGGTATTTAGAGGCCTCATGGCATAATCAAAGACGAACTATTATCGCCATCTTGAGAGGTGTTATTGGAGGGAAATTTGGTTGGCTAGAAATGTAGCCAAACATGATGGAGAATGTATGTCCTTATACAAAATTAACAAAAAATGTAACGCATTGGATGCTCCAACTATCTATTCTCATACAAGTCAAGGTTCAGGTAAGTTTTCTCGATCAAATCTCATTATTTGTGTTAAAAATTCCTATTGTTTCTATTTCATTACAAAAAGGAGAATGGGTTAAGTGGCAACCTCCACCAATGGGGCAATACAAATTGAATACGGACAGTTCTAGCATCATGGGAAACAATGCTGGAAGAGGAGTATTGAGAAAGCATGATGGGATCATTATCATGGCCTTTTCACTTAAGTTGGCACTAGGGAGCAGTGTGGATGCCAAAGCTTACACCTTATTGGAAGGCCTCAAGATATGTCGAGAATAGAATCAAATGTCCCATATAATTGAATCGGACTCCTTTTATTTAGTTCAAAGTTTGCTTAAAAAATAGAAAACTCCATGGAAACTAGAGTATGTCATTTGACAATGCCTCTCCATCATACCAGCATATGCAAAGGTCTAACATGTGTATTGCAAGGGAAATGCAGTTACAGATCGTCTTGCTAATCATGGGTATACAATACAAAATGTAGAATTTTTTAATCATTCTAGCTCATTGTCACGGCCATTTTTAGTAGTTTTTATGCAGGATCAATTAGGCTTAGGTAACTATAAAGCACCATAGGATTAAGTGAATGTACTGCCCAATGTATTTTATGCTTTCGTTCAAGTTTTACATGGCAATTTAATATGTAAGGCATTTTACTTTTTATAAGGGTTAGACTTATATTTTACATATGTATTTATCCAAAATATGGTTATTATGTCCAACCTTGTTAGTATTAATTAAATTTGTCAGGTATTGCTCCTTTTTTTTTCCTTAAACATTAAAAAAAAAACTAAGATGTGGCAACTTTATATCAAACTAAATAGGGTAACTCAATGTCCCCTCAACTGAAACGCATTAGTGATTTATTAGTTTTCTAAATAAATATAACAAAACCATTTATTTCTCTGTCTTTTTCTTTGGAAACACGGTTCCATCAACTCTGATTAAGGTTGAAAACATTTTAAACTAGAAAGTTAGTCATCATATCAAAAGTTTGATAAGGATATAATAATGAAAGAAAAAAGAAAATGAAGGATGAGGTCCAACTTCCTGTTCATAGCAGTTAAGACCATGGGAGAAGTAAGGTGGTTTTTATTGTGATTGCCGAAAGGATTTCGAGGTGTCGGGGGACTCGGCAAGCAGACCGACGTGGGTTTGTCAACGAAGTGGGGTCCCTCTAAGCAGAACCAGCTGGTCTCCTTCAGATTCCTTCATCATTGATATCTTCTTGGCAAGATCTGATTTTTCTCTTTTACAAAGAGAGGGAGGAATGCGAGTGAAAAATCCGCTGTTTTCTTATTTGTTTTGTTGAGAATGGGAAGAAGGAAAGAGAGAGAGAGAAGGAGAGATAGAGGGCCACCTGTGAAGTGAAGAGAAGCTCTTCGAGATCTGCCACTTTGTCTAAGGTGCTTCCACTTTGTCTTCTCTTGGAGCCCAGTTGAACCAATTCTGGCATTTCGCTATATTTTGGGCTGCTATGCATTTTTCTTTTCTTTCAAGATGATTGTTTTTAGTTTTTTCTTTTCCTTTTTTTTTGTTCTTGTTTTTTTTTTTTGCGTTTAAAAGTGTTACAGGTTTCGTCCAAAATTTCGAAATTCAGAAGTTTGGTCTCTGTAGCAGTTTATCTCGTAGCTGACCAATTGCAGATTTGCTGATTAGACATAAAAATTTGGATAGTTTTCCTTTTTGTTTCCCGAGAAATTGTAGGGAAGAAGACTTTCTAGTAGGATTTAATGCTGCTCCAACTTGCTAAATTAGCCGTTTAGCTCAAATTCAGTTCAGAAAAGAAGATTCATGAATCTATCTAGTTTTCTCCTATAAATTCTTTAACAATAGGCCACTTCCTGTTCCCCCTGAGTTTGGTTATTAATTTGAATACTCCATTTGCTTCTTTTGAGCAATGAGCCTTCCTCTTTCTCTTATGTTTCGTATCGGCAAACATGGCATTCATTGTGTTTTGAGAATCTATTGAATCAGTTATCAAGATCATTACTTAATTAGCCTTTTAATTTGAATCGTGTCCACGAAGGATCGGATTAAGGAGTAATTCGGAGATGGGGAGGAAGGGAAATTGGTTGTCTACTGTAAAGAAAGCGCTTAACCCAGAGTCCAAGGAGAAGACCGACCAGGTTTGGAGAAATCACAAAATCGTGTATTTAATTACCTGGAAATTTTGAATGCGCTTCCGACAGTTTTAGTATTTGACTTCAGAGATCAAACATATCAAAGAAGAAATGGTTTGGAAAACGAAACCACCACGATCCAGGTTCTACCTCTTCAGGAACTGCCGCAATGCCACCTCTTTCCGCCGAGCAAGAAGTAAAATTAACGGATGCAGAGAATGAAGAGAAGGATCATGCTTACTCTGTTGCAGCTGCTGCTGCTGCGGCTGATGACACTGCCGATGGTGCTGATCAGCCAGTTACTGATGTTGTTCGAGTCACTGCAATTACTAGGTTTGCAGGGAAATTGAGTGAGGAAGTGGCAGCTATCAAGATTCAGACAGCATTTCGGGGATACATGGTAGGTTGTTGCACCCTTTTCTTTTATTACCTTTTTCTCCTTCGCTCTGTTATTTAACGTAGCTACATGATCTAATGCAAGCAACGTGTTCGTGTCAGACCCTTATAGAAGCATTATTCATTGAAGGTTCAATATGTTACAGTAATTTAAACTTTATTACTAGCTGGTAACATTTGTCTTACAGGAACCTTTTGTTTGAGTAATCTGTGGCTTTTTTAAGATGGTTATTCATTTCACTTTTTCAGGCTAGAAGCGCATTGCGGGCTTTAAGGGGATTTTTCAGGCTGAAATCGTTTGTGGAAGGTCCTGTTGTGAAACGCCAAGCTGCACAAGCCTTCAGATGCATGCAGACTCTAGCTCACGTGCAATCTCAGATCCGTCTGAGGAGGATTAGAATGTCAGAGGAGCATCAAGCGCTCCAGAAACAACTCCTGCAGAAACAAGCAAAAGAGCTTGAGAGCTTGCAGGTCTCTTTTGTTTCTTCATAATTCAATTGTTTCTGTAAAAGATTTGGTTATCACTTCGCAAATATTTTGTAGTCTAATATATTGCTTCATGATTTGGAGATTATATTTCTATAGATGTGAAGATATTAGGGGCTCTTTTCTGGATTAGAATATGGTAACCATGTTTACTTTGGACCCATTCACCAGCAGTAGTTTTTGTTATTAAACAATGATGGATTATGCGAAGTTTCATGGTAATGGGTTAGATTCTACTAATGGAAGTTTAAAAATAATACTGATTTATGTTTCCTAGATTCCTTGGTGGGTCACTTTTTGTTTGTTATGTAAGAACTTTTCGTAGTGGGAAAACCTCATTTAGTTGCCCTTAACTTGTTTAGATGTTATACCAGATTGAGGAGGAATGGGATGTTAGCATTCAGTCAAAAGAACAAATCGAAGCGAATCTTCTTAGCAAGCATGAGGCAGCTATGAGGAGGGAAAGAGCACTGGCTTATGCTTTCTCTCATCAGGTGATCCACTTCTCTTATTATTTTTTATTCTTGGGTTACCTGAAAAGGCAATTTTGTACAAGGGAAGAGAGGAGGCGCTTTTGAATCTTTCCTCATGATGAGGTTTTATATTTTTGTTGGCACCTAGAATTTGGATGTTTCCTTCAGTTTTTGCATGCCCACTTAATTTTCCCGCTACCCATTTTTATTGACTTGTCAAAATAGAGAGATGATCCTTTCCCACATTTTAATTCCTTTTTCAACTGTTCTTTTTATTCATATCTTTACTTATCGAACTTTTGGATAAAAATTTTATTTAGATGATGTATACTAGGAAAGACAATATCAGCTGACAATGCAACTCATCAATCTATACACTGAAAATTGTACTTTCACTTGTAAGTGCCTTTGAATTTCACTCTTACACAACATAGGTGCACTGGATTTTACTCATTACATGTACTTATCTTTTCAATGAAGGCTCGCAAGTGAATTAACCTACCACTACTGGCATTGGCCTTACTGTAGTAAATATTATGGCTCCTTTAACACTCATTTCATTTGCAAGCTAGTCTAACTGGTGACTTGCGGTTGCTGTTTATCTCATTGTCTACCTGAACTTTTTTGTGATGCATCTTGTACAGTATAGCCTTAAACCAGACATTATAAGAACTGAAAGGACAAAGATATCAACTTTCGCCTCAGTATAGATAGCGGGAAAAAATGCATGCCTTCATAGTACTGGAAGTACTTCATACAAGGCTCAATTTTCTACTGTATGCCTGAGATTGATGAATAAAGCAAACACATTGTGCTAGGCTGCTTAAAAATCTTTATAGAACATCATGAGAATTCATGGAGGGCTTTATCGTATATTTTCTATTATGATTGTGGAGGGAGATATTTGGTTGCTTGATAACTTCATCCATTGAAGTCGGGGAGTGCAAAGTTTGACAGTGTTTAGAGAATTTTGCAAGAGTTCGGTGCTCTAAATGTCTGAAAATTCGAAATATAAGCTCATCCAAGGGGAAAATTGGTGAACTATGAGCTTATCCATCATGGTTGTCAGTAATATAGTTGCACACAAGTTTTTGTATGCACTCTACCTACTATATAGGGATAACTACATGATATGTGTTTATCGTTTCACAGTCCAATAGAATTGCAGGCTCCAACTTTCGTTTTATTGTTGAGAGAAACAATATTTGAGTCTTTTAACTCCTGCAATGAATCACTCAACAGCAAACCTGGAAGAATGGTTTTAGATCTGGTAATCCAATGTTCATGGATTCAAGCAATCCCAGCTGGGGTTGGACCTGGTTGGAACGAAGGATGGCAGCTCACCCCTGGGAGAGTCGCAGCATGATGGATAAAGAACTGAACAATGATCATTCATCCGCAAAGAGTGTGAGTAACAGCGCTGTTGGTGGAGAAATCAGCAGATCTTATGCTCGCTACCAGCTCAATTCTGATAATAATTCTCCAACTGCAAGCCAAAAGACTGGCTGTCCGGGCTTCCAGTCCCCTTCAACTCCTAAGCCAGCTTCCTCAAATGTGGCAAAAAAGCTAAAACCTGCTGCAAGCCCAAGGGGTGGAGTGGTACCAGACGATGACTCTAAAAGCGTGGTCAGTTTGCAGTCTGACCGGTTCCGAAGGCACAGTATAGCTGGGTCGTCTGCGAGAGATGATGAGAGTCTGGCAAGCTTTCCAGCAGTTCCGAGTTATATGGTATCCACTAAGTCTGCAAAATCTAAGTCCAGGTTGCAAAGCCCACTCGGTCCTGAGAAGAATAAGACGCCAGAAAAGGGGTCCTCCGGGACACCGGAAAAGGGCTCTTCTGTGCCTTCAAAGAAACGACTCTCGTTTCCGCCATCACCAGCCAAGCCAAGGCGGCATTCAGGTCCACCGAAGGTGGATGTTAGTCTTAAAGCAGAAAGCAACACGAGCAACAGAGTGGCCAGTTGATCATTTCTCAGCGAAATCAAGGGAAAGAAGTTAAATGGATTTGTATTTGGGGAGTTTCTGGAGGAACGCAGAAACAATGGTTATTTGATTTTCTACGAAGTTATAGATTTGCTATTGCTCTCTACAGATGCTCTTGGGTAATATTCTTTATATTCTTGTTCTCAGCAATCGTTTGGGTTTTGTGTCCCGACGATGCCAGAACATTTCTAAAGCCAATTATGGTTCTTGATTATTTTCTGCATGAACAGTTGTCGGTCTATTGATTTATCGACTTTATGGAGTACTGTATGATAGACGTGTAATTTCTCACTTTCAGATTTCTATACCGTGTGATGAAGACGAGTGCCTTGCATGGGAATATATATACATATATATTTCTTAATTGATGTTATAATATAGTAATTTTCTTTTCAACTTTTGAGGTAGTTTTGAAATTGAATATTGAGTTGTGGTATGATATTAAAATTTAGGTTTATATTTTTCATCATTCATTTAATTTTGAGCTCGTCATATATGTTTGGAATGTCTCTTTCAATCCGGTTAATCTTGAGTCTTACGTATATTTGATGTGTAAGGAAATGTTTTGAATAAAATTTTCAAGAAAAAAACTATTAAATAATGTTTAAATATAATAATAAAATTTTAAATTCTTGAATTAATTTTTAAATGATATGAGTTTTATTACAGTAATATTTCTTAATAAAAATTTCTTGAGTTTGAGTCCTGATATCTTAAAAGTAATTGGTGGAAACTCATTTTCACGCTAGCCAATACCATCTTAACATGAGTAGGCAATCCAGCATGTTCTTCCACGCTCATGTCCTAAAGGTCCGGAAACGTTCTCCCTTTTTTTATGGGCATTCTTTTTTATAGTGGCCTCATTGAAATGTGGTAGCTGTAGAAAGGTGCAATACCTTCCAAGGTCATATCCTTGGTTGCCATTTTGATAGGGATGGAGCTTGTTGTCAATGAGCCTATTGATGATTTAGCTTCCTATTGTTTTTTTTCTTTGCCTACACGCATCTCATTAAAATGCATTGTCATGGTTTTGAGACTCTGTGTGTGCTCATAGGACAGTATTGTTAGGAATTTGTAATATTTAGTAAAGGTGAAATGACCTTCCTACCCCTAAGATATTGTAAATAGGTGAAGGGCAATATTGTAAATACACTTCTTAGGTGATTAAAAGATTAAGAATAGGATAGGGTTGGTTGGTTGGCTTGTATGTAAATAGGTGAAGAAGGGAAATATTGTAAATACACTTCTTAGGTGATTAAAAGGTTAGGAATAGGATAAGGTTGGTTGGTTGGCTTGTAAGTGAGTGAGGAAAGAGTGTTTCCGCATAATAGCGGCCTGCTACTGTGCATTACTATAGCTCCGACCAGCCCTCTGGCAGAACTAATAATGTACTCCAGATTGTTCCTAATGAGAAGGAGAATGGGCTAAGCAATAGTGACAATGGATGTAGGCATACTTGGCCAAACCACTCTAAAATTTGTGTCTTCCTCTTTGTGTGTGTATGTCTAAATCTTTACATTATGCATAAAATCGTGTGATGTGTGTTCTTGTTAGTGTGCTTGCTTGGATCTTAGATTCCAAAGCTTTTAACAAGAATCTAACAAGTATCCTTTTGTTTTCTTTCCTTTTTTACGTTCCCTAGTGCTTTCTCCTTTTTCTGTTCAACTTCTCATTTTCTTGTTACTGCCACCTAGGTTCTTCTTCACAGTATTCTATATTGTTATTCATATGTCTTAAGAGATTGAAAAATGATTTGAGTTGAAAATGTAAACAACTTGTATAGAGAAAATACGTTCGGTAAGAGTTCGACCTATCTTTACAAGAGGAACCTGATAGTTCTTAAAGAATCACAAAAACAAAGAATTATAATTATATCCCTATACACATATTCTATGTACAATAAAGAAAGGGGCAACAATGTAATTTCTAACATCCTTTCTGAAACTGGTGGTCAATATAAATCATAGACACTCAGCTTGCTTAAAAGGAAATGGTGTTTCTGTATTCCCAATGCCTTGGTCAATAAATTAGCAAGCTGGTCTTGGGTGGAAATGTGTGCAGTTCGAATGATCTGAGCAGTTATCTTCTCATGAATGAAATGATGATCAATTTCAATATGCTTAGTCTTTTCATGTAACACAGGGTTAGTAGCAATCTTCATTGTAGATTCATTATCACAAAACAAGTTTACAGGTCTAATCAATGGTACCTTGTAAATCTTTGAAAAGCCCAAAAAGCCAAATGATCTCACATGTTGTTGATGCCATGGCTCGATATTCTAACTCTATGGACGAAGGAGATATTGTGGATTGTTTCTTGCTTTTCCATGAGATAAGAGAATCCTCAAGCGTGATACAAAAATCAATTGTTGAGCGATGCCCCATAGGGTATGATCCATAAGTGGCATCACAATATGCTCGAAGCTTCAGACTATTTTTGGATTTCATCAATAGGCCCTACCCTGGTGAAGGTTTGACATAGTGAAGTACTCTAAGAGTTACCTAACGATGAGACTCCTTAGGGGCATGCATAAATTGGCTTAGTAGTTGCACTGCAAAGTAAATGTCAGGTCGAGTTACTGTGAGATAAATTAGTCTTCCAACTAGCCGCCGATAACCTATGATGTCCTTTAAAGGGGTATCTCCTTCATTTTCTAAGAACTCATCATAATCCAAACTGGTATATTTGACATTTTGCTTCATGGGACTATCTGTTGGCTTGCATCCAAAAAGTCCATTCTCATATATCAATTCAAAGGCATATTTCCATTGGTTCATCACTATTCCAATAGGAGAACATGCCATCTCAACTCTTAAGAAGTACTTCACCAATCTGAGATCCTTTATTCAGAATTGTGAACAAAGATATTCCTTTAACAACTTAATCCCTTCTTTATCACCTCTTGTAATTATCATGTTATTAATGTAAAGAAAGACAATTAAGAGGCCTTTACTTGTTTGATTGAGGAAGAGTGAATATTCATGTGGAGAATGACGTAAACCAACTCGAAGTAGTGCATCAATGAACTTCTGGTACCACTGTCGAGATACTTGTTTAAACTCATACAATGGCTTTTCAATTTGCATACCTTAGATCCCCCCTTGCATGGAGCCCTTCTAGGAGACGCATGTATATCTCGGTATCCAAGTCTCCTTGCAGGAATGTGTTATGGATGTCCATCTGATGCATGTCCCAATGATGAATGATAACCAAAGTTGTAAGAACCTGCATAGTTACCAATTTTCCAACTGGCGCGAAGGTGTCCTTATAATCAACCCTTTCTCTTTGGCTATACCTTTTTGCAACTAAGTGAGCATTATTTATATTGTACTTAATCTTATACACCCATTTGTTTCCAATCACCCCTCGACTTATAGACAAAGAAACCAATTTCCATGTATTGTTTGATTCTAGTGCCCTAATCTCCTCAATTATAGCATTTTGTCATTTTGGATCTAAAAATGCCTCATGGTATGAAGTGGGTTCAATGTTAGCAAATATAGAGTTGATGAAGTGTTGGTGGTCATTGGACAATTTATGGTGTGACATAACAACTGAAATGGGGTGTGTAGTGGATGTAGGAATGGAAGCATCTGTATGGGAACATATATAGTCATGTGTCTAAAAAGGTGGTTTAGGTATTCTACTTGATTGTCATTTTTGAAGAGTTGGCTGATTAGGTGCATCAATTGTAGGTATGGATATAGACTCTGGAGTTGGTCCAGTGTAGGGAACAATGGCGAGTGAATCAGGACCCTACAATTCAGTAATAGTATTAGGCGAATGCACAATAGTAGTAGCATTGTCAAGACATGTGAGATGAGAAAGATAAAAAAGAAACACAAATTCATGGAAGATGACATCATGACTCATAAAGAACTTGCCACTATCTAGGTCAAGCAGTCGATACCCCTCTTGAGCAAAGGGATATCCTATGAATATAGATGGTATAGATCTACATCCAAACTTGTCCTTTTAAGTCAAGTTTACTGCATAACATAGGCAACTAAAGACATGGAGGTGTTTCGATGAAGGTAACCTTCCAAAAATGCACTCATAAGGTGTTTGACCTTGTAGAACAATAGTAAGGGTTCAATTAATCAAGTATGTAACTATGAGGAGACAATCACTTCAAAAACGTACAAGACAATGAGATTGAAAATGTAATACTCTAGCAACATTAAACAAATGTCGATGTTTGCATTCTACCACCTCATTTTGTAAAGGTGTATAGGGGTAAGAGCTCTTATGTATAACTCCATAGGAGTTAAAGAAGGTGGTGCATGAAGAGCTAAAGAAATCTTGTGCATTGTTTGTGCAAAAGCACTTGATAGAAGTCCCAAATTGGGTCTTTACCATAGTGAAGAATGATTGTATTAAGTTAAGTGTTTCTGTCTTATGTCACATAAGATAAGTCCAAGTGGCCTGTGTATAATCATCCACAATTATGTGGCAATAACGAGCCCCTAAATGGGAAAGGACCTTGTATGGTCCCTATATGTCTACATGAATGAGCTTAAATGAATGATGTGCAATAGAAGTACAAGTAGGAAACTTAGAACGTTCATGCTTAGCCAATTGACAAATAGGACAAGATCATATATCATTCATTGACGAAGTGGATATATCAAAAGCATGATGCATTGCATTAAAAGATGGGTGTCCTAATCATTGATGCAAAATATTACAATTTGTAGACGTGGAAGAAGTTTAACATGTAGTTTGCAACTTCTCATAATCAAAAGTATCTACTATAACATTGTTTAGATTTGATATACATGCATCATCAAAATGAGGTACCAAATAATAAAGTCTGTGCCTCACTCTACCAATTTCCATCATCGTTCTAGTTTGTAAGTCTTAAAAGAAGCATAATTGAGGAAACAATATAATGGCACATTTATTATCTTAGCTATATTAAGTGGTAGATAATAAATTGGCAGTGAAGGCAAGAGTAAATAACATGTCATATAGAGAGTATCTATTTTGAATGATGATGGTTCCAACATGTGTAATAGGTATTTTCTTGCCATTTGGCAATCTAACAATCCTAGATTCATGGATGCATGAATGAAGAGATAATAAGCAACTAAAATCGCCCGTAATATGGTCATTGGCTCCTAAGTCTACAAGTCAATGGGTATAATCATGATGTTTAGGAGATATACTTACCACATAGGCCTTGCTGTGGGGCATATGAGCGATGGATTGGTGCTGCTTTTGCTTGTTGAGAATGGTTTTGATCAAAGCCTAATCCTCCTTAGATAACACGATTCCATCATCACTAGAGGCATCATCAACAGCAGTGTGATGTATGGATTGATGCTTTCCAATCTTTGCTTTTCTTTTTACTTTAGGTTTTCCATGGAGCTTAAAACACTTATCCTTAGGATGTCCCACATAACCACAATGTGTGTATTTGGTAAGCAAGTAGCATTCATCCATGTGGTGCCCTTTCTTTCCATAATGAGCATAATTACCATTGAGGGCTTCCATATCAATGGAACCCATATGAGCATAAGGAGCATTTGTAGAAACATTACCCCTATGCTAATGTGTGGAAGAGGCCCCTATATGAGAACCTCCAAGCTGTTGTCGTGAGTCAACATGGAGTTTGGAGCCAAGCTGGAAAGCCAAAGTATATGTCTGGCTAGTAGCTCGAGTAGAACCATGAGTAGATTCATCATCCTTTATAATCCCAATAGCCTCAAAGAATGCTGGAGGGGGACGAGTGTCCTGGATCTGAGAGTGGCCATGACCATATATCTAATCTAACCTATTGAAAAATTCAATGATTTTTGAGTTCTCATGGAACCGTAAAAAAACTGGGTCTCGAATAAGTGAGGGATAGGATATCTCAATGGAAGAGTCATAGTAGCTCTATAGCCACTCTAACTGAAATACATATCGGTCCACAGTTTCACCATTCTGTGTTGCATTGTCCAAATTGCCAGATACTCAACAAATTTCTTTAGTCCCCACTTGCTGGAATTTTTCCTTCTGATGTGTCCAAACATGTCATGCATCATTCTCATAAGTGAATGTCTTGTAAATTTCAAGAGAAAGTGTTGTTAGCAACCAATTAAGAACTACACCATTACATCTATCCCATGCTTAAAAAAAAAGGAGAATCCTCTATAGGTTAAATCACCTTGGGATCAACAATCCCAAACTTATTCTTCCCATTCAAAGCTACCCTCATATCACAACTCCAACTTGCATAATTCTCCACCTAACCAAATTTTTAGAAACCAACAAAACTCCAATTTCATCGGATAATGTAGAAGAGTGGATGGTCTGGTTGAAGAAGCTCATCAGAGGGGTCAACACAACTGCCTGAACGACCATGTGAATGATAGTACAAATGAGAATGCTAACAATGTCTACGAGTGCGTTGGTGTTGGTCATAGCAATCAGGACTACAATTCAGCTCCATTTTGGTAGCTCTGGTAAGCTTATGAATAGATTAACAAAGCCGATGAACTAATTTTTGGTTTTGGCAAGTGAATCTTGAGATTTAATAAATGGGTCGGTGAGTGCAGTAGGTGGGTTATGGTTTCGGTGGGTGGATTTGGCAAATAGGTTGGTGAAAAAAGTGAGTGGGTTATGATTTTGGTGACTTGGGTTGTATTTTCAGTGGCCAAGTGTAGGTTTGGTGACCAAATATAGGTGTCTGTCAATGGGTTGTGGTGTTTGTATACTTGAGTAGCAAGTGTTTGATAAAATGCCTCAGTGGAGGTAGGGAGATAAATGGTGAATTTCTAGGTTTAAAAAGTGTGGAAGCTTGAATAGGATTTAGGAAACCTCTGCTCGCGATACCATCTTAAGAGATCAAAGACCAACTTGAGCTAAAAATGTAAATAGCTTGTATAGCGAAAATATGTTCGATAAGAGTTAGACCTATCCTTACAGAAGGAACCCAATGGTTCTGAAAGAATCACAAAAACAAAGAATTACAATTATAACCTTATACACACATTCTATGGACAATAAAGAAAGGGACAACACTATAATTTCCAACAACATGTATTTCCACTTAAGGTGCCATATCTTGTTTGCTATGTGTTCTTTCCATTTTGCCACTTGGTGAACTCTTAGCCTTTGGAGTCTAGCCATCCTTATCCCTTGTATCATCATCTTACCTTGTTACGATTTTGGTGCAAAACTTAGCTCGTCCATTTCTTGCTTACCATACACTCTAGGATTATTGGTAGGATGTCCTCCATTCATCATACATTGTTGATACTCGAGTCTCCACAACCTTGTTCACCAAATTGTGTGTCATGTTCCCTTTTTGCAATGGATGACTTCTCTAGTTCAATTTCTCCTATGTCATTGGTATAAAAACTAAAATCTTGTCCATATCCTACACAATGCAATAGAAGCTACTTAGAACAACCAAAACGAGATAAGCAAATAGAAAAAGGGAACACCTGAAATGATGAATCCTACCGGCTGATTTACTCACAACTTCTCATAGAATAAGCTACAAGTATTGTTCTATTTTATATATCACTTAGACAGAGATAAAAGTAAATTGTTTATGAATAACAAATCAAGCTTGTAATGGGCCCCTATAAGGTAAGCAACCCAATATTCCTCCTTAAGTTAGAGATTTGTAAAGATCAAATGCTCTAAGCTTGCCTAGAAGGTAGTGATGTTGCTTCCCATTAAAGGCCTTGGTGAAAATATCAACTAGTTGTTTTAACCCTTATATACGTCATGTGCACACTATTCCTCTTTGTATATTTGTTCCCTTATGAAGTGGCATTCGATCTCGATATATTTTGTCTTCTCATGTTGCATAGGATTAGCCATTATTTTTCTAACAGACTCATTGTCACAAAAGAGAGAAATTAATAATCTAATATTAAGCTAAAGATATCAATAGAGTCCAATGAGCTACATAATTTTACATACCATGATTCTTATAGCTCTGTACTTAACTTCTGTTGATGATCTAAATAATATTAGTTGTTTCTTTGTTTTCCATGATATTAGTAACTTTCAAAGTTCAACATAATATTTCATGAGAGATCTCCTTGTCATTAAGCAAGTGTCATAATCTAAATCACAAAAGGCCATTAGTTCTAATTGTGATGATGAAGGAAAAAGAAAACTAAGGCCTAGAACACTTTTTATGTACTTTATAACTTGGGATGGAACATCCATGTGTTATCATTTTGGCAAATGTATGAATTTGGCTTAATTGTTGCACTGAATATGTAAGATCTGGCTTGGTACTAGTAAAGTACATCAATTTGCCAACTAGATGTCTATAAGATGAGGCATTATTAAGGATTGGATCATATTGTTTGCTTTCGATCTCAATGTCATAATCTACCATCATTAACTTTAGACCTTGCTCCATTGGGGAGATAGCAAGCTTAGCTCATACTAACCCCACCATAGAAATTAGCCTAAGTGCATACTAGCATTAATGGTTGCATATTCCTTGCTTTAAACAAGCTACTTTCATTCCCAAGAATTTAGAGTCAAGGTAACTTTTCAAGTTGGTCATAGCTGTAACATTGTACTAATAATGAAGATATTGTCCACATAGATAAGTAGAATGACTATATTATTGCCCTTTTGATGAGTGAATAGAGCATAGTTATATTGTGACTGTACATATCCCACTGCCATTAGTGCCTTTGTGAAATATGTGTACCATTGGTGCAATGCTTACTTGAAACCATAACTTCTACAACCAGTATACTAGTTTCTCTCCTTATCAATGGAGTCCCTAAGGTACCTCCATGTATACCTCCTTTAACAAATCATCATTCAAGAATGCATTCTACACATCCAATTAGTATAATGGCCAGTTATGTATGGTTGCAATAGAGAATGCTATTCAAATATTAATTATATTCATAGTAGGTGTGAAAATCTCTTTATAATCATTACCTTCTTTCTAATGGTAACCTTTGGCTATTAATTTGACTTTATATCTCTTCACACTTTATTCAAATTATATGTACCTTATACACCCATTTATAGCCTACCAAATCCCATGTATGCTTTGCCACTAAGGCCTCAAACTCTTATTCCATAGCTCTAACCTAATTAGAATCCATAATTACTTCCTGATAAGAGGATGGCTCTTGTATGGCTAAAACTGATGCTATGAAGTGTTTGTGGTGTGATGCAAGTTAGTGTAAAGAGACATACTTAGTCATGGGATAACATGTGGACATCGATGCTACAGGTAAAATGGAAGTTTTTTATTTTGATGTCCAAATTGGTGGTTTTGTTGCTCTAGTGAAGGTTTATTGATGAAGTCAGATAACAAACTTGAGCTCCACACTTATTGTGATGGTTCATGCCCCATGGGATGATGTTCTATAGGTTGGTGCATTATGCTTAAGGATTCTCTTGTCTTTTAAAAAAGCAAGAAATAGTCAACCATCAATAGGTCCTCCATTGAATCAAAGTATTGGGTTATGGTAAGCATTGCATGTGAAGCCATAAGGCTTCATGGATTGTTTGAAAACTTGGAAGTACCATTGATTCACCTTGTGAACTTGTACTATGATAATGAGTCTATGATGAAGATTTTTGCTAATCTAGTATTATATGAGAAGCCCAAGTACATTCAAATGAATCATTATTTTGTTAGAGAAAAGATAGCTACGCGTATCATTCGCATTGCTCACATCTCTACTCAAGACCAGGCTGCAAATTTATTAACAAAAGCATTAGGGATACAATAACACCACTTTCTTTCAAGCAAGCTACGAATTTATGACTTATATTGATGTGCTTCATAGTGAGCAATGAGTGAGCTAGGCATAAAACAACCTATAGGATTTTCAAATTGAGTTCTAAGGACTATTTTTGGTACCTTTTAGAACAAGATGGATTAAGATAGGATAAAAAATGAAAATAATATAATTCCAAACAAGTTGGTGACTTGATAAAGTAAATACTTGTGAAATTTAAAGGTGCACGAAAACAAATTTGTGAGGGAATTTAAATGACAAAAAGTAAAAACCAAAGTAAAAGCTCTAAAGATTAAGGAATTTAAAGGCTTAAAATAAAGTCATGAGCTTTAAAGAAGAAAGGTAAAGGTGGAAAACTAAAATGATTGAAAAATATATTTTTCTTATCTTAAAGATTCATATGTGGTTTTCTCTAAATTGTTTACAAATGAGTTTATAGCCTCTATTTATAGAAAACCAAGGCATACAAAAAGAAAACAACATTAAATCTAATCAACAAGGACCTTCTAAAACTTACAAAGTGCTAAATGTGAATTTTTTGGAATTAAGAAGATAATAAACGTAGCCTTTGGAAATAACAAAAGATGAGTAAATGATGTTGCTACTTGTCAATAATGGTTTCTCAAATGTAACTACCTTCGATATTTGTCAAATATGCATTGGAACTAGCATCCTTATCCTTTGACAAGTTGGATTGGGATGGATTGGACTTGTAGTTTGATTGGGCTTGGTCTCATTTACATCACATCCACATCATATATTCACTACCAAATTGAAAGGATGTTGAAAGTGATGTTATTGTATAAAGTGCAATATGGCCTATACTTGCCTAGGCCCATTAAGGCCCAATTGTAACCATAATTCTTTCACCATTCTTCATTATATTAGTTGTTTGTTCTGGCTCTTTTTTATTTGAGACTCATGTAAATGATGAAACTCTTTTCTAAATAAAAGTTTTTTTTCATGGTTTTTAACTTGATTTCTTAATAGCTTTTATGCATAATTCCTTTATCAATGTACCTACTATTTTTATGCTACTTTGACCAACGTCATTTGGATTGGTTATATTTTGAAAAGTTTGTTTTCCTTGGTGTTAACAAAGAACTAAGACATTTTGATCATATTAAGTTTTCCTATAACTTGGGTTCGACTTTACATTTTGCAAGGATAGGTAATCAAGATAAAGCAAAATAAAAGGATGAAAAATCTCTAGAAGTTAAATGGCGTGGATCTAAATCTTTTACTTATTCATAACATGTCTACAATTGCAATTATTTCACTTCTTCCCTTTTTGTTTAGAAAGGTCTTGATCTCACTATTTACCAATTTGGCCCTTTGTAGATTTTTGCCAATGGTTTCTATTTTAAAGTAAGTGATGACTTTGTGCTTGTTTAGGTTTGAATATGTCAAGAAATATTTTTTTTGACATTCTCATAATGTGGGTTCTTTTTAATTTTGGTAGATATTTGAAGTATAGAATGATTCTTCATCATTTAACTACAATGTTGAATAGTGGACTAAAGATTTTTTAATGCTACCATAAACCTAGTAAATTCTTAGATACTTAATTCTTCATTAAATTTATTTTTTATCCTAACACTTCTAATTAGAATACAATTCAACCATTTACTTAGTTAAGGTAGATTAAATGCTACATATTAAAATTACTACAAATATCTATAACAGGCAAATGTAACATAGAAAAGCCAAATCATGTGGACAATGGGTGATGATTTTCATTTCCAATACACTGAGCCTTGTGGTTCATGCAAATGGACAAATTGATTTACTATGTAAACAAGGTAGAGGATTAATGAAAAAATATATGCCACAAATGGCTATTTGACTTTAAGGTTGCTATACCTAAGCTTTTCTTTTTTCTTTAATTTGATGCTTGAAAATAGTGAGGTTCACACCTTAGGAATTTTTGGTGTTCTGAATTAAATAGCTACTTAATTCATGAGGCTTGTCCCTTTATCATAGCTTAAAATCTATACTACAATTCTCATTTTGGACACTGGCTTTTAAGTAAGGTTGATAGTTTATGTTTGATTCTATAAATTATTATTTTTTTCCTTTTAAATAGGAGTAGTATCCTGACACATTCTATTTAATAAAAAGGTTGGGCATACCTTGTGCAAATAAAAAAAGCATCGCACATTTCTAACCCTTGGATAATTGATTAAGTATCCTATATATCAAGTTCTTAGTTTGAACATTCATGTTTAAATGCGAAGTAGAAATACAAAGGACAACATATAGGCATAACCTAATAGAGGCCTAAAATTCCCTAGACCAAGTTGATTATTCCTTAAGCATTCATAAATAAATTGGTGCCTAGAAAAAAAAAAAAACTAGATATGGTAGAAGATATTACAACATGATGTCTCTCAACATTAAATATAATTCTTAGATGATATTGGTTGATGGCTTTTACTAGAGGTCAAGGACTTTAAATGTGGAATTTAATTTTTTTAATTTCTCCATATGCTTTTATACTACTAGTATCAAAGTAGCTAAATTGATCCTGGAATCTTGGAGTTAAAGCCATGTTGTATCTAATTTCTATGTTGACAGTGATTTTTGAGTTGGTACACGAATTAATGGAACACTTAGCTACATGGCCTAAAAGATATCCCAATTTCTTGTCTTGATCATGCAAGAGAGTACTTTTTGTTGAAGCATAATATATCTTGAAAATTGAGATTTGCATATACTTACTCCTTATTTAATTAGTTTTAGTTAGTCATTTTATAATGCTTTTGTCTATAAATCTTTATTTTTCGTTTCTTGATCTATATTAGTTGTTCAACTCACTTTTCTAATTAATGCATTCATCAGTGTTTCTAATGTTCTCAGGATGGTGATGCGGGAGCATTCACATCTACTATTCACCCTGTTACTGTTCATGCCGAGGCCCAAGATAAAGAGAAGCCTCAAAACCCAAACCCAAATATTCATTAGTGATAATTTGGCCCAACCCATACAAGCCCAATCCAAAGAAGCTTGATAAGGTTGACCAAGTGGTTGGGAAGATATTGGTTGAGAAGATAGTGGTTGGGAAGATAGTGGGTGAGAAGATAGTGGTTGGGAAGATAATGGTTGGAGAATTAATAGTTGGCTACAAATTAGGTGGGGAGATAGTGGTTAGCTACATGGGTACCTTAGCTCTATATAAATAGAGGGCAAGGGTTCATTTGTAACACACAACAAGAGATTTTAAGTCTAAGCTTCTTTGTAGAGAGAAACCTGAGTGTTTCATCTTGTGTTTCCTTTAGCCAATTTTTGCCAAAGATTGGTGGTGGAGCAACTCCCTGACTGGTGGTTTGACCTTTACGTCTTGGAGGGTTACTTGGCATTTATCCTTTTTAATTTCTGTATCTTCAATATTCCCTGTTATTCAGAAGTTACTATTTCACTATTCATAACGTGTTCTTAATTTCGAGTTTTCACTCTAATTCCTTTATATTCTAGTCTTTATATTCCAGTCTTTTAATTTTTCCATTCTCCATTTCCTGGAATTTATCCGTTCTTCTTATATTTTAAGTTCTTGTTACTGTTGTTACTATTCATTACTATTCATACCTTCTTCTCATTTTCCAGTTTTTCGTTCTAATTCCCTTTTATTCTAGTCTTTAACTTTTTCCATTATTATTCCAATTCTCTAAATTTCAATATTCCTTCCTACGCTTTGCTTTTTCAATCCTAAGCTCACTCTTTGACCCATCACGATTCGCATCAAGTGGTATCAAAGCTTTGGTTTCTTTTGTTGAGTGAGCTCTCCTTACCATGGCCAATCATAGTGACAGTTCTTCTCCAAAAAAAACACCACCTCCACAATGGGAACTTGCAAACAGGATGTTATCACAAGAAGTAGAAGACCTAAGAGGTCAACTAACCGATGTTGTTCAGATCTTACAAGAACTTCGTCAGGACATCCGAAACAACCGTAATGAAGATCATACAGATTCTGTTGATGATGACAGGTGGAGACCAGATGGTGAAAGAAGGAGACCAGAGGGTGAAGGAAGGAGACCAGATGATGATCGTGGCCTTCGAATAGAAATCCCAGAATTCAAAGGTACTCTTGATCCCAATGATTTTATGGATTGGTTATGCCGTATTGAAGGGGTGTTTGAGTTCAAGGAGTACGATGATCAAAAAAAGTGTAAGGTTGCAGTTCTTCATCTCAAAGAATATGCTTCTTTGTGGTGGGAGAATGTCAAGAAGCAAAGAGATCGTGACGGAAAAGAAAAAGTTCGTTCGTGGGATAAACTGAAGAAATTGTTGAAAAAAAGATTCTTGCCTAATGATTATAAGCAAGATCTTTACTTCAAAATACATGCTCTCAAGCAAGATGGGAAGAGCGTGGAAGAGTACATTCGGGAATTCGAGACACTCATGATGAGGTGTGAAGTACCAGAACCCAAGGAGACCACTATAGCACGGTTTCTTAAGGGCTTAAAAGCTGAGATAGCTAATACTGTTGAATTGCAGTCATATTGCTCTTTGAGTGATATTTTCAAACTAGCTATCAAGGTTGAGAGGCAAAAGAAGACCCAGAAGAGCACTATAACTAAGCCTTTCAGCAGAGAAGGCTCAAGATCTTACTTCAGGGGAAACACTTTTTTCAAGGATCCCTCATCCTATGGCAACCCTGAAACTACCAGCAAGGAGAAAGGTAAAGAAAAGATTGGGGAAGTCTCTAAAGTAAAACCTAATTTTAAGCAGGATCCCAGGGGGCTTAAGTGCTTCAAGTGTCAAGGGTATGGCCACATACAGGCTAATTGCCCAAACATGAGGGTAATGACTGTGAGAGAGATTGAAGAGATCGATGAAGTTTGCTTAGAAGACTGTGGTGATGACGAGCTTGAGGCAGAATTAGAGGAGGAGGAGGTCATTGAGCAAGCTGACGTGGGGAATATGCTTATCCTTCGTAGAGCCTTGCATGCCCATCATAGTCCACCAGATGAGCAGAGGGAAAACATCTTCCAAACTCGATGCACAATCAATGGAAGGGTATGCTCTGTTATTGTTGATGGTAGGAGTTGTGCCAACGTAGCTTTTACAACTCTTGTAGAAAAGTTAAATCTATCTACAATAGATCATCCCCATCCATACAAATTGCAATGGCTAAGCCAAGGGAGTCAACTTCAGGTATCAAAACGAGTCTTGATTAATTTTTCTATTGGAAAAAATTATGTAGATCAAGTTACTTGTGATGTTATACCTATGGATGCTTGCCACCTGTTGCTAGGGAGACCATGGAATATGATAGGGGTGCTAAGCATGATGGTAAGAAGAATACTTATTCTTTCAAAATGGGTGAGAAACTTATAACATTAGCTCCACTTAGTCCCTCCCAAATACACCAAACACCTGGGGTAGAGAGTAAGAAGAAAACCTTATTCATAAGAGAAAACCAAGTGAGAGAAGTCATCCAAAAGCATGAACCCATCTTTGCCTTAATTATAATTGGGGAAAAGGAGTATAAAGAGGTGAGTGAACCACATCCGCTTATTCAACCACTTCTATCTGAATTTGCTAATGTATTTCCTAATGACCTTTCACCTTTTTTACCCCCAATTAGAGGGATAGAGCATCATATAGACCTACTTCCAGGGGCATCCTTACCCAATAAAGCAGCTTATAGATGTAATCCTGAAGATGCTAAGGAGCTACAGAGGCAATGGATGAATTGATGACCCGAGGGTTCATAAGGGAAAGTATGAGTCCTTGTTCGGTGCCAGCCCTATTGGTGCCGAAGAAGGATGGTTCATTTCGAATGTGTGTTGACAGCATAGCCATCAACAACATCACCATCAGATACAGGTATCCCATCCCAAGACTTGATGACATGTTAGATGAACTGCATGGAGCTACCATCTTCTCAAAGGTAGACTTGAGGAGTGGCTACCATCAAATACGGATGAGAGAAGGGGATGAATGGAAGACTACTTTCAAAACCAAGGGGGGATTGTATGAATGGATGGTAATGCCATTTGGCCTCTCTAATGCCCCAAGTACTTTCATGCGTTTGATGAATGAGGTACTTCGCCCTTTTCTTGGAAATTTTGTTGTGGTTTATTTTGATGACATTCTTATTTATAGTAGCTGTGAGAGAGACCATTTGGATCATTTGGGGCAAGTGTTTAATGCATTGAGGAGACAAAAGCTTTATGCCAAATTACAAAAATGTGAATTCTTCTCCTTAAGCATTGTGTTCCTCGGATATGTGGTTTCTAAAGATGGTATTATGGTTGATCAGTCCAAGATTGAGGCAATTAAATCTTGGCCTCAACCTAACTCCGTTACTGAAGTAAGGAGTTTTCATGGTTTGGCTTCATTCTATCGCCGGTTTGTCCCTAATTTTAGCACTATTATGGCTCCTATTACTGATTGTGTGAAGAGGAGACATTTTGAATGGGATGAGTCAGCAAACAAGGCATTTGAAATAATCAAGCATAAACTTTGTGAAGCCCCTATTCTTGCCTTACCAGACTTTGACAAGGTCTTTGAGGTAGAATGTGATGCTAGTGGCACTGGCATTGGTGTTGTCCTTATTCAAGACAAGAGGCCTTTAGCTTACTTTAGTGAGAAGCTCAATGATTGCAAAAAGAATTACTCTACCTATGATAAAGAGTTTTATGCAATAGTAAGGGCTTTGGATAATTGGAGTCATTACTTAAGGCCTAAGCAATTTGTTCTTCATTAAGATCATCAAGCTTTAAAATTCTTGAATAGTCAGCATAAACTCAACCAGAGACATGCCAAATGGGTAGAATTTCTCCAATCCTTTTCATTTGTTTCACGTTATAAACTAGGTGAAACTAATGTTGTTGCAGATGCATTATCTAGGAGACACTCTTTGCTTGTTACTCTGGATGCTAGAGTACTCGGTTTTCAGTTTATCAAGGAGCATTATCTTGAGGATGCGGATATGTCTGTAATCATGGCAGAATGTGCACAGGGCGGTCATAAAGATTATGTGATTCATGAAGGTTTTCTCTTCAAAGGGAACCAATTGTGCATTCCAAAGAGCTCCTATAGAGAATTGTTTGTCAGGGAGATACATGCTGGAGGGTTGGCTGGTCATTTTGGGATACAGAAGACCTTGGAAATCTTGAAGGAGCACTTTTATTGGCCAAAGATGCTCGGAGATGTTCAAGCTATCATTTCAAGGTGTGGCACGTGTCAGAGAGCCAAAAGTCATTTCAAACCAGGACCTTATGTCCCCTTGCCAATCCCAAATCAACCTTGGGAAGATTTAAGCATGGATTTCATCGTGGCACTCCCAAGAACTCAACGAGGGAAGGATTCCATCATGGTGGTGGTAGATCGATTTTCAAAAATGGCACACTTCATTCCATGCCATAAAACTGAAGATGCCTCCAAGGTTGCTGACTTATTCTCCAAGGAAATAGTAAGATTGCATGGAATCCCAAGGACTATTGTGTTTGATCGGGATACCAAGTTTTTAAGTCATTTTTGGAGAACTCTATGGGCTAAACTTGGCACTAAACTCCTATTCAGCACTTCTCATCATCCCCAGACAGATGGCCAGACTGAGGTGACCAATCGAACATTGGGAACTCTCTTGCGCACCATGATAAACCGAAATTTGAAAGATTGGGACATGAAGCTTGCCCATGCCGAGTTTGCATAGAATCGAGCGCCAAGTTGTACAACTGGGCATTCACCTTTTGAGGTAGTTTACGGTATCAATCCCATTACTCCTATTGAACTAACCTCTTTGCCTCTTGATTCCCAAGTGAGCCTAGATGCAAATGAAAAGGCCAAAATCATGAAGAAGTTCCATGAGAGCATTCGTTCTCAAATAGAAAGGGCTAATGAAACATACAAGAGGAAGGCCAATAAGCATCGAAAGCCTTCTCAATTTTATCCAGGGGACCTAGTTTGGGTTCATTTGAGAAAGGAGCGATTTCCATCTAAGAGAAAGAGTAAGGTAGCCTCTAGAGCTGATGGTCCTTTTGAGGTTATTTCCAGGGTAGGGGATAACGCCTACAAGATCAATTTGCCAAGTGACTATGGAGGAGTTTCAGCTACATTCAATGTTGGAGATTTATTCCCTTTTCTTGAAGACGCTGAACTTGAGGATTTGAGGGCAAATCCTAATCAACCCAGGGAGATTGATGCGGGAGCATTCACATCTACTATTCACCCTGTTACTGTTCATGCCGAGGCCCAAGATAAAGAGAAGCCTCAAAACCCAAACCCAAATATTCATTAGTGATAATTTGGCCCAACCCATACAAGCCCAATCCAAAGAAGCTTGATAAGGTTGACCAAGTGGTTGGGAAGATATTGGTTGAGAAGATAGTGGTTGGGAAGATAGTGGGTGAGAAGATAGTGGTTGGGAAGATAATGGTTGGAGAATTAATAGTTGGCTACAAATTAGGTGGGGAGATAGTGGTTAGCTACATGGGTACCTTAGCTCTATATAAATAGAGGGCAAGGGTTCATTTGTAACACATAACAAGAGATTTTAAGTTTAAGCTTCTTTGTAGAGAGAAACCTGAGTGTTTCATCTTGTGTTTCCTTTAGCCAATTTTTGCCAAAGATTGGTGGTGGAGCAACTCCCTGACTGGTGGTTTGACCTTTACGTCTTGGAGGGTTACTTGGCATTTATCCTTTTTAATTTCTGTATCTTCAATATTCCCTGTTATTCAGAAGTTACTATTTCACTATTCATAACGTGTTCTTAATTTCGAGTTTTCACTCTAATTCCTTTATATTCTAGTCTTTATATTCCAGTCTTTTAATTTTTCCATTCTCCATTTCCTGGAATTTATCCGTTCTTCTTATATTTTAAGTTCTTGTTACTGTTGTTACTATTCATTACTATTCATACCTTCTTCTCATTTTCCAGTTTTTCGTTCTAATTCCCTTTTATTCTAGTCTTTAACTCTTTCCATTATTATTCCAATTCTCTAAATTTCAATATTCCTTCCTACGCTTTGCTTTTTCAATCCTAAGCTCACTCTTTGACCCATCATGATTCGCATCAGATGGTCAAGTTAATGCCTTTTATTCTACTCCATTTGTTTATACAAATGCGAACGTTGTAGCAAATCAATCATGGCCACCAAAACTAATGATTATTTCCCCTATCTTTTTTCTTTTATTTTTCTACCTACTTTGATAAAGCAACAGTTACTATTTTTTGGGTCTCGTTAATAAGCTTGCAAAGTTTTTCGCTTATAGGTATGCAGACAGAGCACATTCTTAACTGGACTGGATTTTTCACTCGTCGTCCAGCCTTGAAGCGCAATGTCTTAAGAGTTGAGTGGATATTATTTGGTACGAAATCAGTCTTCGTTCACACTGGTGTTTGGTTGTATTAGAGTTAGATAGGAATTAGCTTCTTCACGCCACTTTTAGACACTTGATTTGCCGGATGAAAAGGACCTATCATCATATCCAACAATCCTGGAACATCCCAATTCCAGGAGCTCCATGAGGAACACAAAAGATATGTTCCATGCAGAGAGAGGGTGACTTCTTCCACCAACCATAAGGTGAAGTTTTCTGTTAATCTTTGATTTCGATTTTTGGATTATAAGCATGAAGAAAGAATTTCCTTTGAGTAAAATAGGAAGCATGACAACTTGAATTTTTGGCTGGAAGAGATCCAATGGTCCTAATACTCTCAGCCAGGGAGATGCTTTAGGTATTGCACAGCATCATGATGCCGTCACGGACATCTAGACAACAAACAACAAATGACTATGAAGAGCGTTTACTTTTTAGGTATTGCACAGCATCATGATGCCGTCACGGACATTTAGACAACATACACCAAATGACAAAGAAGAGCGTTTACTTATTGGAGTGTTGAGGTAGAGAGGTAACCTTCATTTGACATTGACCTTCCAAGATTTGTTCTAGTCCTTGCATGATGCAAATGCACTTAAGGCCCAATATTACAAGCTCCAATATCAAAGAATTAAGAGTTCACAATATAATCCAGTGGGTCCAAGAAGGCCAAGATTCAAGAGCAGCCCAAGAATATTCCATAGCATCTCTACAATCTTTAATATAAGGGGTTTCCTAAATAGTTATTGAGTCATTAATTTCTTAGGTTTAGTTTATTGTTTAAAAATATTTCTTTTTGTTTGGTTTTCCTTAATTGTCTAGGTTCCTAATTTATCTGGATTTTCATACTTGTCAGATCTCTAATTTGTTTAGGATTCCCTTATTTGTCAGAATCCAGATTTGTTAAGACTTTCTTAATTTTAGGGATTCTTGATTTATCAGGATACTTTTAGAATTAGATTTTAAGAATTATTGATTTACCACGATCCTTCTAGGGTTAGGTTTAGCTGCCTATTTAAAGGGAGCATTGTTTCAATGGTAAGCAGACTTGTTTTTCCAGAGAATAGAAACCCCTAAGTTGTGTGATCAACTTTTGCGTCATCTATCAAATTCTTGCCAGGGATTGGTGGTGGAGCACCTCCTTGACTAGTGGAGTTGCCTTTACGTCTTGGAGCTTATTGGCGTCTATCTTTTATTTTTATTATTCATATTTTCGTTTTTCCTCCCTTCCTCCCTGCCAAACACTCACTTTCCCTACAGAAAACCCAAAAACACCAAAAAAACAATTTTTACATAGTTTCTTAACCTGAGCTTGCTCAAGCCCACCATAACATTCGTATCAAGTGGTAATCAAAGCCTAGGTTATTCTTATGAGTGAGCTTTCCTCAAGATGTTTAATCCAATCAGCAATTTTTCATCTTATCATAGTAACCATTCTTTGCCAATTCTACCATGGGAAGTTAGAAACAAAATGTTATCACTTGAGTTAGGCAAGGTAAAGGAGCAACTTTCTGACGTCCTCAAGAAGTTGGAAGGCTTTTGCAAAGGCACCCAGGGCAACCAAGATGAAAGAGAGTGGAGGAGGAGGCCAGACGATAATTGTAGCCTACGTGTTGAGATCCCAGAATTCAAAGGTACTCTTGATCCCAATGATTTTGTTGATTGACTATATCGTATTGAAGGGGTGTTTGAGTTCCAAGCATACGATGATCGGAAGAAATATAAGGTTGTTGTTCTTGATCTCAAAGACTTTGCTTCTTTGTGGTGGGAGAATGTTAAGAAACGAAGAGTTCAAGATGGAAATGAGAAGGTTTGTTCGTGGGAGAAACTAAAGAAGCTGTTCAAAAGGCGCTTCTTGCCCATAGATTTCAAGCAAGACCAGGTTGACGTGAGCAAGATGAACAAATCCCGAAGCCAAGACCCACGATGCAACCAAAAAAAAGATTGCGCTTTTTCATATTCCAGGTACCAACAGCAGAACAACTACAATTATGACAAAGAAGACTATGATATGTGGATAGAAAGGTGGTATGGGAAAGAAGCTTCACCAAAGAAAGCCATAGAAGTTGTTCAAGTAGAAGAAACAAAGTCAATAGAAATAGAACCAAAAGATTTGGATTTACCAAAGCTAGTGGTGTTGGTAGAGAAGGAGGTGGACCTAGAAAGTTTGAATCTTTTGAAAATTGAGGCACCAACAACCATGATTTCAAATCCAAAGCGCTTGGATCCTCCAGAGCAAGATGTGATGCCTAAAAAAGAGTTAGATCCAAAAAGTTCAAATCTACCGAAGCACGAGATATTACCGAACAAGGCAATAAAAGAAATTCTATCAGAAAAACCACAAGGTTTCACCTAAGAGTTGAAGAATTCAGAGGCACTAAGCATGAACAATGGTTTCCTTTATGGGTTTGTATTGTCAAATCATGAGAAGATGATATGTCAACAACAATCACCAAGACTTTTCAATGCAATTGATGAAGGTGCTACTACAACATTCCATAACTTCAACTACTTGTTTGGATCATATTGTTGCTTAGGTTATAGACTTCCATCCAAGCATGATGGTAGTTTGTCATTTATTTGTGAACCAACACACTTGGGTAGGCCACCAAAGTTAAAGATTGATTTGTGTGCACAAACTTGGATTGTGGATCTATGGAGCGATAAAACCCAAAGTAGCAATCAAGATTTGAGGACAAATCTTTTTTAAGAATGGGAGATTGATGCGGATGCACTTAAGGATTAAGAGTCCACAACATAATCTAGTGAGTCTAAGAAGGCCAAGATTCAAGAGCAGCCCAAGAATATTCCATAGCATCTCTATGATCTTTAACAGGGGGTTTCCTAAGTAGTTATTGAGTCTTTAATTTCTTAGGTTTACTTTATTGTTTGAGAATATTTCTTTTTATTTGGTTTTCCTTAATTGTTTAGGTTTCTGATTTATCTGGGTTTTTATACTTGTCAGATCTCTAATTTGTTTAGGATTCCCTTATTTGTCAGAATGCAGATTTGTTTAGACTTCCTTAATTTTAGGGATTCTTGATTTATCAAGATCCTTTTAGAATTAGATTTTAAGAATTATTGATTTACCAGGATCCTTCTAGGGTTAGGTTTAGCTACCTATTTAAAGGGAGCATTGTTTCAATTGTAAGCAAACTTGTTTTTCCAAAGAATAGAAACCCTTAAGTTGTGTGATCAACTTTAGGAAACCCCCCACATTAAAGACTGTAGAGATGCTATGGAATATTTTTGGGCTGCTCTTCAATCTTGGCCATCTTGGACCCACTAGATTATGTTGTGGACTCTTAATTCTTTGATATTGGAACTCATAATATTGGGCCTTAAGTGCATCCACATCATTGCACCTTTCCCATTATATGATGAATCTCTCAATAATTGAAAATGCAATAACTTTCATAGGTAGAAGCCATTATGAATGGTGCCCTATCATGCCTTGCTAACAAAAAAAAATCAAGAAATCAATGTAGAGTAATTGCAACTGACTTTAATCAAGTGATCTTTCAACGTCTCTCTTAAACTTCTAGAGCTTTCTATTTTATGTTTATCCTTCTTATAATTTGTGTGGTTAGATTGCCTCCCTTTCTTAACTCTTTTTTTTTTTTTGGGTTATTTTCTATTAAAGGTGGGTATTATCCTATATCAAAACTATAAGAATGAGCTGATGCAGGGGTGACTATGCCAGCCCCATCTAATAATAGCTCAATCCATATTTTATGTGTCATCAAATACATGTTTGGGCCACAATATGATCTAATGGGTCCTAGAAGGACAAAGTAGAAGAGCATCTTAGGAGGTGTTTAGAATATTCACTAGAATCTCCTAGATAATTTTGAGTTTCGTCATTAATAATAGGGGTTTCCTAAACAGTTATTGAGTCCTTAATTTGTTAGGTTTTCTTTATTGTTTGAGAATATTTCCTTTTGTTTGGTTTTCCTTAATTGTCTAAGTCCCTGATTTATCTGGGGTTTTCATACTTGTCCCTTATTTGTCTAGGATTCCCTTATTTGTCAGAATCCATGTTTGTTAAGACTTCCTTAATTTTAGGGATTCTTGATTTATCAGGATCCTTTTAGAATTAGGTTTTAAGGATTCCTAATTTACCAAGATTCTTCTAGGATTAAGTTTAGCTGCTTGTTTAAAGGGAGCATTGTTTCAATTATAAGAAGACTTGTTTTCTAGAGAATAGAAATCCCTAAGTTGTGTGATCAAATTTTTTATCATTTTTCCAATTCTTGTTAGGGATTGGTGGTGGAACACCTCCTTGACTAGTGATGTTGCCTTTATGTCTTGGAGCTTATTGGCATCTATCTTTTGAGTTTCCATATTTTTATCCCTTTCTCACCTAAACACTTCCTTTTCTCACAAAAAACCCCAAAACACCAAAAAAACAATTTTTACTTATCACCTATAATTCGAGCTCGCTCAAGCCAAATAAGATCTGTATCATGAGCTTTTAAGTTTGTAAGTGATGTGGTTTCTCCACCTAATACCTTAAAGTTTCGAAATGAGTTCTTATACTCTAATATGGTATCAAAATAAGCTTTTAGAGGAATACCATTGGGCTTACTTAAAATGATATCAAAGCAAGCTTTTTTTTTCTTTTTTTCCTTTCAGGTCAATAGCCAAAAAGGTTTTCTAGAAAAAGAGTTTCATTCTTAAAGCCTTATATGAGTTGGTGTCTCTCTTCTCTTGTTAGTACTTTGGGGGAAATCTATCATATTCTTAGACCATTTCACATTTTAAGTGAGGCCATTTCATTGAATATGGTATTAGTTTCATTCTTTTCTATTTGATTGAAATCTATCATATTCTTAGACCATTTGACATAATGCTACTTTGAATCCTAGAAAGGAAGTTAGGTCCTTTGTTTGGTTAGAATCTACATTAGATTGATTTCATTTTGTGCTAACTTATTCTATTTTGAGAGCAATTCATGCATTGAAGGAAGCTAAAATTGATTCCTCGAATGATGTTAACAACCTTCTCTAGCATTATATTCATTCAAAATCATATTGCAAGTGTTAGAAGAATCATTTTAATCTAAGTGATAGTGCTGTCCAAGATACATATAATATTTTTAGCGACTTTTTAAAGATATATATGCTCATAAGCTTATCACTTATATCATTGAGAACATATGTATGTTTGATTGATTGTGTACAACACATTAGATGTTGATATTATTAAGGCTACCGTGTGGATAAAGAGCTATACTTGAGGAGTATATGATTGTATTGGTATAAGCTCTATCTAGATCAAACTGGTTTGAAATATTGTATATCTAGCTTCATGACAATGGGGTAGATCATCATTATATAACATTATAATTCCCCCATTGTATTGGGACCTTGGTACTTGGCTTTAGGTCTTGTTGTCTTGTTCCTTATAAAATGCATAGTTCATGTAACGAAGGACTTTTCTATGTGTGAGGAGTAGGATTGATTTGGTAACAAAGCATGTAGTTCATGTGACATGAGACTCCTTGGGTTATGAGTAGATTGGTAATGGTGTATTCATTATGTAAACTTTGGGAGTGATGTTATGTGGGTGCAACTATGCCAATCCATGCTAATGGCTCAGCCTATATGTTGAGTGTCCTAGTAATTACATCTTTGGGTCCAAGAAGCCCAAACTTAAAGGACATCCCAAAGATTCTCTAAGAATTTTGATATGTTTAAGATTCCTTAACTATGTTGTTTTAAGATTCTTAAATTGTCAAGATTCTTATTATCTGGAGTTTCCATACCTATTAGGATTCCTAATACCTGGAGTTAACCTATCAAGATTCGTATTGTTTTAAAATCCCTAATTTGTTGGGATCCTATCTTAATTTGGTTAGTTTAATTTTCCTTAATTTTAGGGATATGAATTCTACCAGACTTTGGTTTTATGAATTCCATATCCTTCTACCACTAGGCTTAGTCGTCTATTTAAAGACATTGTTCTTTCAGTTACAAGCAAAACTTTATGAGAACTTTTGAGAAAACTCATTGAATTTCATTTTTTAAGCTTTGCCTCTTTAAATTTCATGCCCTTACTTTCCAGCCTTTTTTATATTCCAGTTATCTTAATTCCTGTACTTAAATTACTACCTTTTACCTTTCAGTTGTTTATTTTTCCAGTCTTTACATTTCCAGCCCTTTATATATCTGAATTTTCCTGTTATTATTCTGTTCCAATTTCTCTATAATCGAAAGCTCACTCCATTGCCCATCACGATCCACATCAAGTGATAATCAAAGCCAAGATTTTGGTGAGTGAGCTGTTCTAACAAATTTGTTCATCTTATTAATCTGTTGTTTGATAGCATCACCATGTCTAACAAAAGTGATGGTTCTTCACGTTCATCTTCACCTATTCCACCATGGCAAGCCACATATATGGTGCAAAATAGTGAATTTGAGAAGATAAGGCTGAAATCCAAGAGTTTAAACTTTTACTTAAACAATGCTTTCCCCTACAAACAACCTAGACACTTTACTTTACTCCACCACTACCACAAACAATGCACCCACCATTCCAAACAACTCTACCACCACCCCAAGTATCCATACCACCACCAACCCAACCTTTAAATATACTACAAAGGCTAGCACCACATACACCTTATTGCAAGAATATCCACCATATCAACCTCAGATTGCACAACCACCCTATGTACCCCAACATATCAACCACTGCAACAAAAAGATCATGCTTTAACATATTCCAAGTACTAGCAAAAGCACTACCACAATTACTATAAGGAAGATTATGATATATGGATAGAGAGGTGGTACAAGAAAGAAGCCTTACCAAAGAAAGATATAGAGGTGGTTCAAATTGAAAAAAGATGTATGATGGAAACAAAACAAAACAATTTGGATCCACCAAAGCTTGTGTTGTTGGTAGAGAAGGAGGTGGACCCTAAAAGTTTGGATTTTCTGAAGATTGAGACACCAACGACCATGAATGCAAATCCAAAGTGCTTGGATCCTCTAAGCAAGATGTGATCCCTGAAAAGAAGATAGATCCAAGAATTTCAGATCTATCGAAGCACGAGCTATTACCAAACAAGGCAAAAAAAGAAATTTTGTCAGAAGAAACACAAGGTTTCATCCAAGTGTTGAAGAATTCAAAGGCACTATCTAGCATGAATAGTGGTTTCCTTTGTGGGTTTGTATTGTCAAATTATGAGAAGATGATGTGTCAACAACAATCACCAAGATTTTTCAATGCTCTTGGTGAAGGTGCTACTAAAACATTACATAACTTCAACTACTTGTTTGGATCATATTGTTGGTCAAGTTGTAAACTTCCATCCAAGCAACACGGTTGTTTATCGTTGATTTGTGAACCAACGCACTTGGGTAGGCCACCAGAGGTAGAGCTTCATATGCGTTCAAGAACTTGCATTATGGATCCATGGAACAATAAAGCCCAAACCAACAATCAAGATTTGAGGACAAATCTTCTTCAGCAATGGGAGAATGATGTGGGAGCAACTATGCCAGTCCACACTAATGGCTCAACCCATATGTTGAGCGTCCTAGTAATTACATCTTTGGGTCCAAGAAGCCCAAACTTGAAGGACATCCCAAAGATTCTCTAGCAATTTTGATATGTTTAAGACTCCTTAACTATGTTGTTTTAGGATTCTTAAATTGTCAAGATTCCTGTTATTTGGAGTTTCCATACCTATCAAGATTCCTACTACCTGGAGTTAACCTATCAAGATTCGTATTGTTTTAAAATCCCTGATTTGTTGGGATCCTATCCCTGATTTGTTGGGATCCTATCTTAATTTGGTTAGTTTAATTTGCCTTAATTTTAGGGATTTGAATTCTACTAGACTTTGGTTTTATGAATTCTAGATCCTTCTACCACTAGGCTTAGTCTGTCTATTTAAAGACATTGTTCTTTCAGTTGTAGATAGAACTTTATGAGAACCTTATGAAAACTTTTGAGGAAAGTCATTGAATTCGTTTTTTAAGCATTGCCTCTTTGAATTTCATGCCCTTACTTTCCAGCCTTTTTTATATTCCAGTTATCTTAATTCTTGCACTTAAATTACTGCATTTTACCTTTTAGTCGTTTATTTTCCCAGTCTTTACCCTTCCAGCCCTTTATATATCCGAATTTTCCTGTTATTATTCCGTTCCAATTTCTTTATAATCAAAACCTCACTCCATTGCCCATTACGATCCACATCAAATTTACTCATGTTCCTTAGTGAAAGTCCTCTTAATCTTATTTGGTTAAGAGGACTAGAGATAAACTTGTGACAAGTCAAGCCATCCTTAAAACAATCCCCACTCTTTTATTTTAGATTGTTGTTGTTGTTGCAACATTTTAGTTAACAAGTGCATAATCTTAACTTGCAATTTAAATCAAAAGAAATTTAATATCAATACAAAAATAAATAAAAAGAATTGAAATTAAAGTGCCACAGTGTAATTCAGCCTTCATAATACTTACAATCTCTTCCTTGAGAGGTTTTGAGATGCGAGTTTATTATGATTCTAATTGTTCATCACCTTGGATAGGATGAGGTTGCTCACTGGATTTTTTTGTTATACTTGGTAGTTTCCTAATATCATGGAAGTTTAAGAAGAGTAATACCTAGATATTTTGTTGAAGTATCAAGCCATAGCGATGAAAGCTTTTGAGATTAGTTGATGTTCCCCAACTAGTGACCTTGTTTTGATATAACAAGCCAGCCATACAAATTGCAGTGGACACGGTTAGTATAAAGCATGTTAAAATTAAGGATCAATGAGTAGACAACAAATAGTTTAACTAAAGACATTGGACTCCAATCAATAAATGTCATCTCCGAGCCAAGGCTGTTATAGCCGATTTCTCCCACTTAAGAGGGAGTGTTAAATATTGATCTGGCATAGCAGCCACGTGGCTGCCATGGTGGACAATCAAGCGGGTTACCAAGATAGAGAACCTGCACTCCACGCACAAACTGGCTTCGTCATACAGTGCAAGCTAGCTTCCTCATTTCCACCACGCCACCCTTTTGGCTGAAAATGAGGAAGCTAGCAGTGCACATTATCACCCTTTTGGCTGAAAGGAGAGCAACGATGATATATAGCCATCGATGGGTCACCGTGCACTGACTCAAGTTACAAGATGTCGGGGATGCGTTCGAGGTTTTTCGTGTATATGTAGCTCTATACATTCGTTTGTTTCTTTGAGATTTTGCCATTGATACAAACAATTTCTTCATTGTATCTTTTGTATAGTGATTTCTTCAGTGAAATGAGGTCAGTTCAATCTCCAAATGAGCGTACTTGACAGTGGGGAAGGAATAAACAAGCAGTAATTCTCTGAGAAAGTACAACTATTTTCAAAAGGTCAAAAGCGGATGCGACTTATCTCACTCGCAACGATGAGAAACTTGGGAAGGACAGATGTTTCAAACTCAAAGATTGCTTGCTGTGCACGTCTAGCGTACTCAAGAGGAACACACATGCCGTGACAACACACTTTATGCTTACGTACTTTGGTATGACAACTCTTCGTAGCATATGAGCATTGTTTTGACCGGAAGAGTTCATGGAATCGGATAGTGTATTGTTGTTGCTCCGATTTAACTCTTCGTAGCTACCGGCAGGAGGGCTTCACCACTTCTTCTCGATGAATAATGATTCATCGGATAGTGTATTGTTATTCGCAAAGACAGCATGTTTCATGCCCGCTCGAGGCAAATCATCGACTCTCAAATCGAGTTGGTGGTAAAAGTCATACAAAACCTGAACGTTAATATCACAATACATGACGAGTCAACTAATTTCATCTTATCTGGTGGAAGGCCTTTAGACTTAAACATCATATTTGGGCGTTTTCTTAGTTAAGAGCACCGAACAGACGAACGGTAACTTCTAACAACAAACGAATTACGAACACGATTTTAGAGTGTAAGACTTCCAACAAGCCTACCGAAAAGAAAGCCTACTTGGTGAATCAATTCTCACTATGTGCTCATCTTCAGCTCCGGATTCGTCACTGGAACCCTCAACTACGTGACTTTCTCTGAGGTCTTTACTTTGCCCTTCGCCAGGGGTTAAATTTCCTGTCAACTTCCTCATTCCAAGGTTCCTCCTCACGTTAGCAGCTCCTTCTGATTTCACAGAAACGAGACGGCGGCCTGGATGCAAAGGAACTGTGGGATATGAAAGGCTATGTGCTTGTTTAATGAGACTTCTCCTGGGAAAACTTCGAGGGCACCGCCGGATATCCACCTATCAAAATTAAACAATGGAAATAAGCCCAAGAAAATAGGTTAAAACCATATGATTTGGGCATTTCAAAAAGACCAGACATGTTTAATTTGAACGACCACTAAAATGACTGAAATTCTCTTTCATGGAAGCAGGCCAAAAGCCAAAATGTGATGTGCTCCAAAAAAAATGGAAAGATCAATGGTGTTTCCAAGCTTCTTAAGAAAAAGCAACTGATCGCAGTATTTATCAAACAAAAGAAAAAAGATAGAGAAGATGGGGAAAATCCTAAAAGGCTGCACGGAATTTTCTAAGTCAACCAAATTCATTTCATGGCCAAGCTTTTCTTTCATTAAGGAACTTCCAAATACGTAAGAACATACAGAACTGACTATACCATGCTGCCGTAGATGCTCAACTGCATTGCCCTCGCGGACAAGCTGTTTGCTTGATTGTTGTTCTCAGTGTTCTGCTTTTGCCTTTTCTTGTAGAAGCTTTCTGGCCAACTCATCAGACTAAGATGTTCCTTACTGTGGGGTCTATGAAGGTGCTCAGCAGAAGGGGGCACCAAGAAAGATGACCTTTGCTGGAGAGCACTATCTGCTTCAAACGCTGCAATGTCAAATATGATTACTCTTGATCTTGTTTCAACTAGATACGAGGATCCTTTATGAGAAAAACTGGCTCCTGCGGTGCCTGTTATCATCAACAAGTAGCAGGTTTGGTAAATATTTTGGTTGTAAAAGGATGAAAAAAAAAAAAAAAGACTAGCAGTTTTGAATTCCCCACTACAACAAGCCCTAAATTTCTGAAACTTTGAGCTGATTTCCTAGAAAGAAAAACCTGCCTGAAGAAAATTAACCCAAAGGAAGAATGTATATTCCATCGAATGTTTTGGGCAACATCTCAAACTAAGCCACCAGCAATAAAGGATCAAAGCCTATGTCAGTTTATGCTCATACATTCACCTTCTTGGTACAAAGATTAATAATCGCTATAAATGACAAAACAAGCCAAAGTCCAAAAACAATCTAAGACCAGAGGTTTATCTATTTATTTGGGCGTAGGTAAAAAGAGATAATATGGAAGTTGTAAAGCATGATTTCAAATCAATTTACTGCCGATTCAGGAGTTCCACCAGGAATGAGAGAATCAAGAGAGACATGTTGCCTTTTTCTCCTGGAGAAAATGAAAAGAGAATTCCAGGCTTCAAAAGCAAATTTTTGCTCTTGAAGGCACAACACATGCCTTTTAAATACGTTTGACTGTTCACACATGAGTAGTAAGTTTTATCTTCAGCGAGTATGCACCACAGGTTTAAAGAACTTACAACCAGGTTGGAGATAATCCTTTCATATACCTGATGACACCAGATTCTGGAAGCTTAGACTCCCGTGTGAAGGCAACAAAGCGGCAGGTGATGTAATGAGTTCTTCAGTACCTAGCGTTTTGACAAATCCTTCTAGTAAAAAGCCAATGGAATGATGAGGAATTTCTATAGTTTCTCCCCTTATATATATGTTCATTACTGATCTTTCTGTAACAAGGGCTCTTAAATCCTGCATTGCCATTTTCTCAAATATTTGAGGAAGCAAGAGTTTAGCAAGCACAACAGAACTTTCCTGCAAAGCAAGAAGTTGAATCAGAGACCAATACCTATAAAATGTCGTCTTTATTATTTTATGCTTCTCAGATATTATAAATATACTGGCGCACGAACTATGTCCTTCAAAAACAACAGGGTCTTAATAACACCTAATTTGGTAAAATATGTTCAATAATTGAGCCCCGAAGAGCTTCCTAGTCATGTGGACCTTATATTTGAAACTTTCTATGAGTTGATTACCCAGGGATGAAGCAAGAAATGCAATGACAGCATAGAATGACATTAAAATTTGCTAACTGGTGCTGCCTTTATACCACTTTGTACACCTAGTAACCCATACCTGCCACAGAAAGTCTTCTACTGATGGATCCAACCTGAGAACTGAAAGTATCTTCTCACTTTCAACAAAAAAACAGAGCACCATAGAATCAGTGATCATGTCACAAATGTAAGGCTTTCCACTAAGCACTTCATATAAGCCCAGCGTACTGCCATGTGTAAAAGTTGGATGCAGAGAGTGCTTGTTTTTAATGCTCTTACTCATCCACTGCCACAAAAAAAGAAAAAAAAAGAAAAAGAGAGTTTTCATTTTTGCCTTGCTCCACAGGCAAAACAAGAAAGCCATACAAAACCAAAATCCAACGATATCTCTATACTCACCTTCACCACACCATTGGAAATAAGCCAAATACCATTTGGTTTCGAGCCTTCCTTATACAGTGTCATGCCACGCATCTTCATTGTTTCTTTAGTAGCACCTTCATGGGGTACGCACACTGAAGAAAGAACTGTCCCAAATAAAGGATGGCGACTAATCAAATCCCTTGCTTTTGGCATCTTAACTAAAGGAGGATTCCTTAGAAGCTTTTTTAAGTCTGTCTGCCAGGAACAGAACCCATATTTCAGGCAGAGAACTTCTGTTTTTTAAAGAAGTGAAACACAATGTCAAGGCAACGGAAAGGGTAAAGAACAAAACATCAGAGAAAGATACCTGCACAGCATCATGAAGATGTAGCATCTCTTTTTCTTCCAATAACCCAACCTTCTCAAGATTTTGTACATAATCAATTAAATGGTTCAGCACTGAATATGTTACTTGTCTTGTCTTCACAACCCGCAAAACCTGCAAAGTACCAATGAGGACCAACTAAGCTAAATTTTAACATCACGTCAAATACAACAGGCAGTTTAATGTCCGAACCTCAGGAAAAGTTACACGAACATCTTCCAGGAACTTTCTTGCTTCTTCTCCTTCTGCCTCACTCTCATCAATGACAACTGAGCCAACATCGCTATCACCTAAGTAAGATTAAGATGAGTAAAGAAGAGATAAATTTTTCACCATAAATGTCTTTACCCAGCAACAAGCATCAAGAGAAAGGAGGGGAGGGGGGTTGTGGTGCGAATTATTATTGCAATAGCAACCAAGAAATCTGGTGTGAAAATAAAGCCCTTTTATAAGTAGTAGTTCTATATTCTATTCTTATATGACAAGGTATATTCTATTCTTATATGACAAGGCTTGAAGTCAATCTTAAGGATGGCAGAACAAAGATTCTAAAAGCTTGAGTCCACAGAGCTACATTATATATACCACATTACAAAAGTCAAATGTTGCATGATTAGTATCAGCGATCATCAAATCCAAAAACAATGAATATGAAACAAAAAAAGTATATGCTAGAAACCATAATCCAATTAGTTAGGGTAAGTTATATTTTATCTATTGATTATTATTATCTAGGTAGAAATGTATACCAGGTATACCCTAGTGTCCTTTACAAATAATAACATTGTTTCTTTCGGTCCATCCTAATTATCTTTAGTAAGCACAAGCCTTGGATAATACAAAGATGGGAGGAAACTATAAGGGGTGTATCTAACGCATGGCAAAGATAATACATCATGGGAAAAGTGGTAAAACACAGGCTATTGGTTGAAATGAGAGAAGCTAAGAAAATGACTAACCCAGTCTGAATGATCGTACAACATATGCCATAGTAAGTGAACAATATGATCGTCTACCGGAAAGGTCTAGATGAGAACAGAGGAAACACAGTGGCATACATTCAGTTGCTCGACTGTCAAGGATGACTAAGATGCAGTCAAAACAACAGTATAGTATATAACTAAAAAGACGAACTCAGTGGATGTACAACCTACTTAGTAACATGGGCTGCTTTGGATTGATATTGTTAAGAAACGGCCAAGAGTTGCTGACACCAATAAGGAGCAAAAAGAAAGCTATTAGTTGATGTCAATTGCTGGTGGAGGAAACCTAGTGGGGCACCTGGACTGGGACACTGCTTAATGTGGCAAGGGCCAATGCATAAAAGTGATCATAATTTTCTACAGTGTGTTCTTCACAGCCACAAGTTCTGCATTTTAGACACTCCTCCTGAGTCCCTGGTTTTTTGTCCTTTCAAGGTGGGGATTGCCTCTTACTACCAAGAATACTACTACAATAACGAAAGGAGAGGAAATACTTTGTGGTCATCTTTCTTGAAGAAATAAGGCAGAAATAATATTTATAGAACAAGGGAAACCGTCAAAAGAATTTGATCCCAATTGCCAACATAGAAGTCATCGTGCTGCACAAGAAATTTCAGTGCATGAAGGCATCTCATCGATAGGAATCATTGTTATTCAGGCTTCAATGTCCTTACTTATGCGGTGTACTTACACCTTGCTTATGAACTGAGAAAGATTGTGAATCAGAAATCTCTATTACACATTGATAACATCCCCTTTTCTTTATCTTTCTTAACTCCTACCATACTCTTTTGCTGGCTTAAATGTGTTCCATCTCCCTTTTTCTTGTTTGACAGAGTTACTCATAGGACAAGTCACCAATAGACCTAGACTTGTACAGATATATTCGTACTAATGCTGCAAGTGCCACAGAATTTACCCTCAAAGATCTTTCTATGCTCTTGCACCATGTCAAAACCAGGGATTAGAAGCCAAAATGATAAAATGGATTCTACTTGATGCTTCAGATATACAATGGTCATTAATACACATGCTTCCCAGATGGATTTGGTAATCACAATAAAGGCTGGATTTGGTCTTATGAATCATGCTTTGCTTAACAACGTTCACATGATGTGCAGGACCCTTTTATTTTACGATCTTCTTAAATAATACAGAAATAGCTACTTCATATATGGAGACAGAATCTCAATTGATGGACTTTTTCACTGAAATTCTGGATTCTAAACAAGTTCCCTTCTTTTTTTTTCCCCTTTTTGGTCCAAGGTAGGATGACATTTCTCAAATCTGACTTAGTGTGTTAGATTACAATAAATTACCTTTTATCTATCACCTATTTAATTTACAAGATGTGTCTGAGTTTATAGTGACTGAGCTCAAGTATGTTACTTTTCTTATGGGGATTATTCCAAAAATTCTGTTCTTTTTATTTTCACCAACAAGTCCTAAAAGCCTAAGCTATTTAGAAGCAGGCCAACAATGTATTTCAAGCTCTAAACAAAGCAGTACTAACAAGTACTGAGCAGGCCAACATTGAAAAGATTTTCATTGGGCTCTTAGACTACTGAGTATGTGAGTATCATAAATAGGGGGCCTTGATAAGTTCAAGTAATGGAGCATTACTCATCTATGCTAAAATAGGAATGATGGTTTTAACGTTGCAGCTCCAAGTGTTGCAAGTAAGAAACATATTTTCTTGCTTATAGCTGAGAACAACGTCAACCATCAAGAATTTTGACCAAGGATTAATAGCAATGTATTATAGCTAGAAAAGCATGTTGACAATGAGCAAGTTTGTGTTACCAATGAAGTCATGTAGTTGCCACCGTGCAATTCGATGGGCACGGAGAAATGCAGCACAAATGTAACATGCGGATTCCAACCTTTCAACAGTGAAATATGTAACCAACTTTCGTGGGCAAATGCTTGTCTGGAGTAACTTGTAGTAACTCGGGAAATGAACATTATCTTTTAAACCTCTCCAGTCACACAAAGGCTCATGTGAAACCAAGTCAAGCGCTCCATCAACTGACTGCATCAAAATATTTGCAGTAGTTTGTCTAATCCTTCCTTCATCAAGCATCCCCCAGTATGCAGCTTGGACACCTAATAAGGGAAAGAAAATGCTATTTAATTGGCAGAGGAAGTTAATCTGGCTGAAGCATCAAAGTCCAAAATGAAGGCAGAGGGATGATAAGCATCAAATTGGTTTAGAGAAGTCTCTGTCCTCACAGAAAAATCATTACCTTGTTGAGATTGGTCCAGGAATATATCTAATAAATTTGCACATAATCAGAACAAACCTTTTCATGAAAGAATGTGAAGTCACCAATAACCAATGTATTAACACACTGAGAAACCTAGGGGAAAAGGGGACAAAATGGAATTTTTGAGAGACTTACTAACAGTGGTAGTGAAAGGAATTGAATTGTCCCATATCCAGAGAACTATTAATTAACCTCAGAATCTCCAAATATAAGGGTTTCTACATTATATCAAGCCACATGTTGACCAGAACCTTGACTACTTTTTGTTGCCATGTGTTAAAAGTCACCTCAAAGGCTAGTTTAGGAATTGGAGTAACACTCTCTTTATTTAAATTTCACAAGAAGGGATCAACGCTTCTAGTATGGGATTTTCATCTGGCACACATGCCCCCACATGCAGAACAATATTAGGCTTCAAGTCACACAAGGTGAAGTAGATTCAACTTCAGCTTTAATACTATGTTAGAAAAGCCCAAAGGCAAACTCAAAAAACTAGTTCAAGAATTAGAACGACATTTTCTTTATTTAAATTTCACAACAAGGGATCAACGCTTCTAGTGTGGGATTTTCATCCGGCACACATGCCCCCACATGCAGAACAATATTAGGCTTCAAGTCCCACAAGGTGAAGTAGATTCAACTTCAGCTTTAATGCTATGTTAGAAAAGCCCAGAAGCTAACTCAAAAAACTAGTTCAAGAACAAGAACGACATTTTCTTTTTTTAAATTTCACCACAAGGGATATTACTTCTAATATAGGACTTTGGTCCTGCACACGCCATAAAAGTGGAAGTTCTCCAAAAACCCTGAATGAAGCCACCCTTCTGATGCATTGAACAGTAAATGCTTTCCACTGTCTCATTTTGAGAACTTAAACCAAGAGGCCATCAAACTAAGGAAAGTATAGCCAACTCCCTTAATTATGATCTACCATCAACAGGGAACAAGTATGGCCCATCCAACTAACACGAAGTACACTCCACCCCCAAATGGAAACCTTGTTCTAATGGAATTTCCACCAACCCAGAAAACCCTTTTCCAATTCACAAGGTTTCCCTTTCTGACTAGGGTCCAAAGCATGTTACATACAAATCACCCAATCTTGAAATTTATTTGCTCTCTAGAAGGGTTTTTAGTCATATTGGTGCTCAAATATTTCTTCCTTTCCCTAGTATAAGTTTTAAGCAATTGTATTATATTGTTAAGCTTCTGGACTTCTAAAAATTGGAGAACAGTTATTAATGCAAATTCAGGCTATTATGCTTTCTTAAATGCTAATAATTCATTACATTCTTCTGGAATCTCTGAGAATGCCTTCATGAGACAGCAATCCTTTCCTACTCTTTTTCTTTAACTTTCAGCCAGAATCACTGTCCTCTAAAAACAACCGACTAACAAAACAACAAAAAGCCCATTCTGAATCAATAAACAGAAAACCCAAAAATATGAAAGGTACTACACAAATTCTATTCATAGGCCAACGAGCACCTTAGTTTCTAGCTTTCATTTTGTCATTTTAACTCTAAATTCTACATTATACATAACTAGCCTTCTTAACAATCAAAATATTGTCTGTAAAGCCTTTAAGTCCATTTTACAGATGGTAGAAAACCTCAAACTATTAATCAAAAGAAGACTGCATCAAACTACTTTGTGTTCCATAGTTCCTGAAGCAAGCACCTCCACTGTCTGCCGTAATTTTTGTGCATCACTCAGTTGCTTGCCTTGCTTTTTGCCACTTGACAGACCCTCATCTATGCAAGTCACCACATGACACAAACCAACTCGTTTGACAAAATATATTTAATGCCAGTCCCTTCCCCGGGAATTAACTCTTCTGACAGTATTTCATTTAATGCTTCCATAAATGGGATAAAACTGTGCAGTTTGGAAAACCACAAAGAACAAACCAATACCCATTCCTGATTGTGGATAAAGCAAGGAGTGTAAAAGCTGCCATTTTGGTTTCAATCCTTTAAAGTCAAAATGTAACATACAAATAATCTATGGTACAATCACAAAACATAGGCCTTCCTCCTTCAGAAATGGAATCTTATTAATAAACAACGGTGAAAGCCATTTGCATGTTGGTCCAATGCAACCAAAGGAGACAGAGAGAAAGAAAAGAAGAGTGAAAACTCACCAAACAAACAGAATAAAAATAAAATAAAAAACGCAAGCCGGACATGGCCACTTTATAGTTCTTGTCTAGGAAACCTTCCTAGATAGTTGAAGATAATTGGATCAACAAAAGACAATCAATAGCAGGACTAAGATGAAACCTAGTAATTAATCTACAATTTATGAGCACTGTGTATATCATAGAAATGCAAAGGGTCTTGATTATTACAACTTTGGGTGCAGACAATAATAATACTTTACCATTCAACAGACGTATGCGTAGGTCTTTCAAGTTCATGGGATCTGGAGTACCATCATCTTCTTGTGCACCATAAGGAGTCACAGGTTCCCCTTCCAAATCATTAAGGCTTGCGATATATTTTTTAACTGTAGGCCAGTCAGCTGGTCCAAGTTCTTCATCATCTCCTAGATCACCAAAAGCCTCTAATGCTTTGTTTAACATTTCAAATTTTGTGTAGTCCAGTATCCGTTTCTGTCATTAGATTCAAACATATAAGCACCAAGACAGAAAATTGACTCAAAAATAATAATAAATGAAGGAATCATCAACTCCACAACCAACTCTTTTCACTGGAAGATTGTGCATTTTCCAAAACTTAAAGAAAACGTTTCTTGCCCCAGATAAATAATGTATATCTGATAATTCAGCATACAAGGATAAGCCCTTATGTCAAGATGATTACATTTTCAACTTTAAGCATCTAAGCAAGCATGTAAGCACGATAAATCACTAACATAAATTATTGTCCACTACTTCTGTAATACTCAAAACAGATCTTTGGGGGATCTTGCTCTTAAATAATTACTCAAGAAACAATTTATCTTTCATTTATTTTTGTTGCTGTACTATGCAACTGATTATTCTATGTGTTATAAAACTTGAAACTCGAAAAAGCAGCTACATGATGTTAGTTCTCAAGAGTCAACATGAAATTCGATGTCAAGCCACTAATGCTGGAGATGTTGTTAAAGTCTCTTCAATAAGACTTGATATTGAGTATAACAACCGAGTTGACATGTCTACAAATAATGTCTCTAATCTGCACAACATCATAAGATGCAGGGGCAATTAAGTTAATCCTGCGATGTTTGAACCCATATTATACAAATGCCAACCATAATTCTTTCTTTTCCTTCTTCTTTTCCCCTTTTCCCATTCTTTTTCCCCCTATCCAAACTCAAAATACCTTGACAACCCAGAGAAGTTGAAGCATTTGCTAGAAGAGAAACAGAAAAGTTGCCATACAAATTCGCCAATTGTTTGGGTCCTGTTGACATGGGCCAACTCCTCTTCTTTTGGTAGGTCTCAGTATATTAGTTTTGGGCTTTGAGGTAGTTTGATATGCCAAAGCCATACTTTCTGTTGTTGGACCTCATTTGACCAAATTCAAAACTAGCTTCCTACTCACAGTAAGGATAGTTTCAACCTTCTTTTACTCATAGTGGTGATAATTACAACATTCTTTTTTCTTACAGTCAGGGGTAGTCTAGAAATTCTTCTATGATCTTTGTCCCTTTTTTTAACAAGACCAAAGCAAGGAGTTTCACCTTAACAAAGGATGCATATCACTAAAGTCATGGTGGAAACAGGCATGTTTAGTGCCAAGTTAGTTGACACCAAGTGATAACAGTGAGATGAATAACAGTGAGATATCAAGGATCCTGAGAAATAAAAGGATTTTGGACATTTGTGGGGGATCTCATTGACTCAACTCAGCCTGGCATCACTTTGGTTTTTGGAGTGGTTAGTCAATTCAGACTAGCTTCAAAGCAACAACAGCAGGATGCCGTTTGCCATATTTACCTAAAAGGTAGTTCCATGGATTTAATGTTCAAACCTAGAATAGTCTTGGCAGTCACTTCCTCAGATGCAAATTGGATGGTAATAATCTTGATAGGAGGTCAAGTTCTGGGTTTTGGCTCCTTATAAGAGACTTGTTATTTGGAGGAGTACAAAACAAAATGTGGTGGAAAGATCTAGTGTAGAAGACGGATACAGGGCACCACTCAATCATTTTAGAGGTTAAGGATAGGTCTCTTTTAGATGAGACGACCTTCCCTAATAGAAGGCTCATGGAGGTCAATGAGCCATAGCTATTATAAGAAGCAACCAAGAGAAAGCTCAATGTAGCCCAAAAAGTGTTGTTAGGAGCTGCAGTAGTTTTACTGCAAGAAAGCACCTAGACGAATTCACAGCAGTTTCTGAGTCTTTTTCTGTTTGTATAAGTGTATATATATATACACACACACTAATTGAAAAGGAAAGAGCACATAAATTGGGCAGTGACAAAGCTTGCAGAACTGCCCGACTTTGAGGGGAACATCTTCTCGCAGACCCCAAATTTAAAAAAATTTAAGTCAATAACCCCATCATGCAAAAAAGATAAAAGAATCAATTGTAGAATGCTTCTGAAGTAAGCAAAAACCCTCAGAACCATACACTAGAATCTCTAAGAAATTCTCATTTTCAAGCAAATGATAGTCCAGATCAAAAGGAGGCAGCCGTAATGGGAGATATTTTCCTAAGAGTAAAATATTTAAGACTGACTGCTGCCAGTAATTTAGAAATCAAGCATGTGATTCAGCAAGCAAGACTAGTTACCTGATAACTTTGGCACATAAGATTACATGTGGTCCATAATACATAACTTGAAGTAGAACCACAACATTAAATTCATTAGGTTATCTAGAATCTAGCAAATAACGAAGGGGAATTTGACAAAGCTTTGGATAATTTTCTGGAACTTACGATGTAGAGATAACCTTAAGTTCCTTTTTCAAATGTAATTGAGAGTGTATTAACATGTTAGTAATAAGTCAGTAACCCTTGCTATTTTCGGATAAGGAACAGAACTCTGATACCATAAACTTTAAAGCATACATACTGTAGTTCTGAACTGTTGCAGAAATTCTTCATAGCATTTATTGATTCTCAGATGAGCACAAAGGAATAGGAAACATCTCACAACAACAAGATATCAAGAAAATTGCGTATTCCATCTGCCAGAAGAGTTAAAAACAAAGTTCATAATTCAAGTTCTCACCCTTGCAGCTGATAGCTTATCCATATCTAGAAGGTGTAAAATGAACTGTGTCGTTGAACCATTCACAACTAGCGTCAAAAATACAATTCCCCCGGTGAAGAAAACAAACTGTAATGAAAAGAAGGATGTAAGTATACAAATAAATTTATGCAGTTTGTAAATTTATATGACGATTGGTAAACTTCTCAGCTGCCAAAATTCATGAAACAGTCTGATCAATGAATTTTTCCTCAAATGAAAAACATAATTGAGATGCTTATTTCAAAAGCATACCATAGTTCCTGTTCGGGAACTTAATTCTGTTGAGCTTTCACTGGAACGCTGAAACAACCACAATAATATATCAGTTAGATGCACCATATGAGACACCAGAAAAGGATAGAAATGATGGGTATTGAAATGTTCAATATGGACACCAAGTGATGAACTACGATCTAGTTAACTTTATGAAAACAAAGAAAAACGGGGACCTGTTATGCCAGAGAAGGATGCTTAACATTGACTAGGGCCATAGTTCATGGTAGAGGACAAGGGTACGGGTGCCAAGCACAATTTTGAAAATCTTTTTCCTGATACTTCTGATGCGTTTGGATGCATTTTAGACAACTAGAACATCAAGATACCAAAGATGTCTTTGTTTCTCTTAGCTAGTTGATTTCCACAACAATGAATTTTGAATCCTTGCTGCTACTTAAGTACAAATAGCAGAATACAAGAGGATTGGCATTAATCAAGCCTAGATTACATGACCTTTCAATGGTTCAATGTTTAAGATGGCTCAAAGGATTTATGATCATTAGGATGGCCATCGTAGTAAAAGGGCAGTTGGGCCAGTGTTTGACAAACTCTGTTTCACTGCCATGATAGAATCTTCGAGAAAAAGATATATGGCAATTCTTTGGACACAGCATATGATAGAATATCTAAGAAAAGATACAAACGTAACTGTTTGGACCATGAGCATACAACATGAAGGTTTGATAGTGAGGAGTTTAATAATGGGAAAGAACAATAACCAGTCTATATTGGCCTTAAATCTGTTCTGTTTGATATTTCAGGTACTTCATTGCATAACCAGATAGAAACTTATAGGAAGAATGGTTGACACATTTCAACCAGAAAAGACATAGACAAGCCCAAAAAGAAAACTAAAGTGAGGTACTTTGCATGTTTGTCTTGTACACCAATACCATTATAATCTGTAAATTGTGATTTAAGTGACAGTACCTAACGCTGTTCGATAGGTGTTAATAACTGCCTAATTTTTCAGAGAAAAATTAGTCCTTCAGATGTGCAAGGAAATTAATAATTATATAGGGATGCTTCTGTAAATATTGCTGCCAAGTCTTGTAATTGTGTTGAGAACTCCATCTCCCCTCCCTCTTCCAACACCTAATCTACAGGAATATCAGTCAACTTCATTTTTCCTAAGAATTAAGTAGGGTAAATTCTGTATATTATTGTAGAATTATACTTCACTTTGATTGGAAAAGATTATAGCAAAACATAAACGAATCTATAGAGGTTTCTACTGAATGTATATATTTAGCATAAACCAAGCCCATTCAGAGCTGGATGTCATGGTTATAGTTCTCAGAAATTCATACATAACCAAATCGCACCCTATTACCATATTATCAATTCAACAACACCTATCGCCTTTTCAAGAACATCAGATAGAATAATTGATCAATGTTCCAAAGCCAATATCACTAAAATGTTTTTGAAAGATCTACTAATAAAGGCCCTTAGACAAGAAACCGTGATGGTATCAAAACATGATCCAGAAACCTAGAATTTCACAAAAGTTAAATGATGATAACAAAAATATTAACTTATCAAAAATTGTAAAGTCTGAAATAAATCTTATGTCAGAAACTTGCCTCCACTGATAGTGAAAGTGACAATGCAACAGCTCCTCGCAAGCCTGACCATGTGAGAATAATAGCCTCTTTCCAGTCCAAGCCATAGCCAAAACACCGTAAAAAGGGATACAAGACTCCAACAACTATGAGACGTGAAACTTGTACATAAACATAGAGGAGAATGAGATAGGCCCATGAATATCCTGGGGGGAAAAGAAATATAGCAGTATGAGTTTTTTGCTCTCCTTAACAGTCAAATGCAACTAAGCAATGCCAATGTATACAACAGAATTGGCCTCCACATAATACCGAGCGATCACAAATGATCCAATAACACATTATATGCTGAATGTTCGCATAAAGGCATTCAAAATTCTTCTGACAATGAGTAGCACATAATTACAAAATAATATCACTTTCCAGAATCAACAACCTTAATAAAGTCATAAGAGCACCTAAACATAACAAATATCTTCTTTCATTCCCTTTTTCTAGGGTTAATCACATCTTACCAACCTGTAAATTGGTTCAAGTATGAGTCGATGACCTATAGTGCAAGAAATTACACTTTCTCACTTGAAATCAAATGTCAATCATCACCAAACTTATGGTTAGAAAAAGCATGTGTGTCACATACTTCAGAAAAACAAAAGCAAAGCGTGTTTCATTCTTTTAGCCAATCTCCATATTTGACACCTATTTTTTATTTCCTTGACCACCAAGTATAGTGGGGAGGAAGAGAAAAAGAGAGAGAGACAGAGAGACAGATTTGGTTGGGCACCAACCTCATCCTCATTTGATCCTACATACCAATGTTTCCATTTCTTTGCAACCAACATCCTCACTGTGAGCTTTTGACCACATGCATAACAGTATTTAGAGAAGTTCATATTGTACCAGGAATAAAGATAGATGGGTTTTACCATTGTGGAAAGTATCGTCACCACTGAGAATTCCTTCAGCTATAACAACACCGCTGCATAAGCAGCAGAAAGCACGGTTAAAGGCACATATCATTAATAAGTTCTGTTGTAATTGAGAGCTAAAAGTTAAAAACTGTAGTAATAAAACTGGTTATAGCAGCGAAGAAAAGGCCAGGGTCTTGAAATTTTTAAATTATTCATTACTTTTCTACATCTGGCTTTCCTAGTTTGGTTTAGCCCTTTCATAGGGCAAGGGTGACTAGCCACAAAACCAGGACAGCAATACATAGTGAAACGTAAGTCTTTCTTCCTCAAGAATAAACCAGTATGAGGGTCCAAATATTTGTGTTGAAGTTCTCTTCATGCTGCCTTACTATGAGATAAATTTGATTCCCTTTTTAGTCAGTAGAATAACTTAGCTTATTATATTACCCTTAAGGTAAGCATGTTAAGTATAAAACATACTCGACTCAAACTACCATAATCAAAGTCTCATACTAGTCTGGAGTCATTTGTCATCACGGTTAGATTAAAGGTAATTTTTAGATTCATTAAAGGTAGTTTTGAAACCTCGTAGAGTAGTTTTATCTAATCTTCTTGTTGTGATAATTTATCAAAACTAGAAGTTGTAATTAGATTTCTCTTGGCAATAGCTTTGGTCATTCAATGTTAATCTAGCAGTTCCTTGACTCCCCTGATTGACAAACATAAGACTGAAAGCAAGATGAACCAGAACCTGTCATTTAATTCATTTTACTGATATCTTGACAACATGAATAGATTAAGATAAGCATCATCATGTGTCTTTCTCACCTAGTGTAAGTAGTCATGAGTTTAGACCATTTAGGTTAGTTCTCATGGATGTTTAGGGTCCACTTAAAATTATTAATCCTTTGCAGATAATTTTTCTTAAATAATTTTTTTTTAGTACACGACATTATAGGAAAAATTCAATTTTCAAAAATTTTACCAAGGAATTCAAACTCCATTTAGAATGCTTCTGTGTATTGGATATGCTACAGAACATTTTTCTAAAGAATTCCTTGAATATTTGAATCCTTTAGTCCTGCGGAATCATCAATCAATCTTCTTATGTCTAAACAATTCCACCAAAAAGAGTTACTGAGTGAAAATTATCAGGTATTAAAAGTGACCCCTACCTTTTGTTAAAAATGACGGTGCTTAAATATTTTGGGAGTTATATGATACCAATTACAGGTTATTAGTCAACTGCATTCTTACTCCTCATCTTGATAGGAAATAACCCTACCACGGACTGTAATAAAACAAGTCTTTTATTTTCTTCTACCATTTGCCCTTGGATTTCAATGGTATGTCCACCATTATTGGTTTTAGCACTAATGAGCTCAATACACATGCTTTTAAATGTCCTCTTTGGGTACTTCTTTAGAACGTCCATCACTGCATAGTCTTTTATTGCATTAATTTCTAGTGTAGATTATGCTAAAACATTTTACTAATTTCCAATTACTTGCAAAGATCTGTGAAGCAACTATCTTTGTAAATAAGTGTACGTGGATTAAACTCTTGAGTTTATTACTCTGTAAAAGTATAGCAAGGTATGTAAATTCTAACGCAAATATACAGATATTTATGGCTTGAAACAGGCACCTTAAACCTACTTTTGAAACTTTGGTGGGGCAGTACTTAAGTTTAGCATGTCAAGATGTCAAAGAGGAAATTCAAACTTCAATGTTCACCCTAGCGATAAAATGTATTAGCATCGTTAATGGTGAAGATATCATTTTGACTAGAAACAAGTTAAGAGAATTAAAGACTTGAAGCATTTCCTGTCCAATAAGTTTTGTATTAAAATCTAAACAAGCTTAGATTTTTTTCCACCATGAAAATGACTGTCAATTAGTGGTCAAAATTATCACAATAGAAGCAACTCTCTGACCTTTGGAGGATAAAAGTTTCTTTGAATCCAAGCCAATTGATCAAAAGTCTAAATTCATGGTCAATGAAGACTAGCTCTTAGATGATCCAAATATAAAGAAAAGATTGTTGGGATGTCAAGCTATTTAACTATTATCAATTTCGATAGAAGCAAAGAATGAGAAACTGCATGGGGAGTACTTGACTAATGGACACTGGATTTTCATAATCCTGCCGTGCAAAAATACCTTTATTAGTAGTGATGTGTGGGGAAAGATTAGGAGACATTGAGAGTTATATGATGCAAACTAGGTTTGTCCCTTCAGAGAAAAGATCTGCTACCGGTATAGTAAATAACTAATGAAATAGAAGAGCAAGAAGAAAACTGTAATTGTCAGGTCCAGAGTCAAAGCAGAATTTCAAGCTATGTCTCAAACCTTTGGTGAAACCTTCGTTGTTAAGAAAGTTTATTCAAGAAAAGAGTAGTTACTTGTTTGAAACTGCTCCGTGATAATAAGACATCCATGTATGTAGTCAGGAAGCACATTTTAAGAACAATCAGAGTATATTATATGGGTCTCGATATTGTTCATCAGAAGTTGACTAACAAAAAGTTTGCAACTTCCTATGTGAAATGAATATACCAATTGATAGATTGTGTTCACAAAATCTCTAGGTTACAGAAAAGATGCATTGATTTCCTCCAAGTTTGGGATCACATGACTATTTTCCAACTTGTAAAGGAGTGGTAGAGTAATTTATCTTATCCAATTTTATTGTAGTTTATCTAATAATTGCAATTAGCTTTAACTAGAAGATAGACATGATAAATACTTTTGATCTTGTATTGTTTTTTCTTCAATAAGTTAAAAACATAAGATGCAGGTGTAACATGGACCGAGTCTAAACATTTTATTCATTTTGTCCAGGCTCATGGCAATCCTAATTTGGGCCGCTCTTGGGCTACAATTTGTTAACTTTAGATCAAATTGTTGGTGAACTTCCTGATAGATATAATAAATGCTTTTGACCTTGTATTAGCTTTTCCTCATTAAGTCAAAAACATGAAATGCAGTTATAAGATGAACTGAGACTAAACATTTTATTCATTTTGTCCATGTTCATCACAATCTCAAGTTGGGCTCCCTTGGGCTATAGTTTGTTAAGGCAAGATCAAACTGTAGTGAACTTGCTGCAGCTCATGACCCGCATTATTTTGGATAATGTAAACACAGCATGTATTTCTAATGTGGTATTGCTAGAGACCCAAAACCAGCCAATGAACTAAAACTGACATGACAGTGCAAAAAAACTTCTGATTCCTCATTTCCTGAAATCCAACTCGTTTGATATAATTGAATTGAGTTTTTGGGAGTCTTAATGGACTATGTTTTATCTTGGTTATGCAGAACAATAACATGATGTTAGCACTTAGCTCATATGGTGATTTAATTTCAGTTCTTAGTTTTGGTTTCACTATTCTTCATTCTTAATCTGAATGTTAAAAGACCAAGAATTTTAGGTTAACATCCACCACCCTGTTTAATAGCGATCATGAAGCATCCAAGGTCAAAACAAATTTCAAGAAACATCACTATTCAAAAATTACATATCTTGTTATAAAAAACAATAACACATCAAGTACCCTTCTGAAAAGGAAGTGTCTCTAATACCTTCCTAGGTCGCTTCTCTAGGTAGTTCTTCGTACAGCACCTAAGATACCCTTCCGGTCAGAACCAATATCAGGAGTGGAGGTAAGACAGTAGTCCACATGTCATCAATTAGGAGTTAAATAATCCCAGTAAGAGCCCCTTAAGTACGAGTTTAGTGATTTATAACACATTAATAAACCCATAGTAGCAGCCCAAGGCTTGCAACTAGTAAACATGTGCTGGAGAAATATTTTTAGACAGTTAAGCAATGTCTGATGTAACTAAGCTAGCACTTGTAATTTGAGATACCAGCATATGTAAAAAAGAATCACCTACATATACAAAAAGGCACAAATGCATGCCCACAACCTTATTTTCAGATGTGAGAGTTCTTATTTCCAAGAAGATGCAATTTAACTTTATAAAACGAAAGAAAGAAATACAGATTTCTATAGAGCTAGAACCACTTGGTAGTTTTTAATTCTATTTACAAGAGCAGCAGGAGATAGAAGCAGAAACTAAAATGCTTAACTCTATTGCCTAATTCTACATGCCTGCATGCCACAAACTGAGACATCATCAATATTTCCTCAAGACAATGCCGAGAATATGTCATCTCCACTTAACAACTATCAAATATCAAATGATAGCAGTGACAGTAATAATGACAACAAAAACACTCAAGGAGTGTTCAATAAAATTCTTACCTCAATATAAAAATTAATGTATTGGCAATATAAGCAACCATTTCCCTGAAAAAGCAATCGGCAACATAATTAAGGTCCCCACTATTCAAGTTCAATCAAATTCAGACATTATATATATACTCATAGGGTAACAAAAGATGCATCTGTTTTAAAAGCATCACAGACACTCTTCTGGCCACTGTCCAAGGTTACGATTTCAAATATTGCTTTGGGCATATCCTTTATCAGAGCTCTTGAACTTTAAAATAACTCTCGCAATTTATAAGATAACTTTTATTTTAAGGAAGGAAAAAAAAATACATTGGAGAAGAAACTTCATAACTTATTTAATGAAGGGTACATAAGGCAATGGTTTAGAGACAAGATTACTTGAGAGGTAAATATGTGCTTAATTAAACATATAAAAAGACATACCAAAAATGATGCAAACTTTGTTGACCATCACCCTTGAACGCAGTTCTTGCAACTGCAGCATAAAACCTGTCAACAGAGAGTAGTATCAACAGATACATGTTCTAGAAGTGGCAATGAAACTGTCTTTGTCACTTCCAACTTACATTCCAAGAGTCATCACAGTCAAAACACCAGAAACATCAAACCCTTCTTGAGCCTACCAGACAAAAAAAAAAAATGCATATCTGAGTTGTAACAGACAATAGGAGTCCTGTGGGATGACTCTAAATACGTGATATCAGAGTTTGCAGTTACAAAATCAAAATTCTTGACCACAATATGAACTCGTAACAAAAGAATAGGCCAAGAGATCTATCAACTCTGTAGCATTTTCCAAAACTATAAAATTAAATAACTGATAACAGTGTCGATGAATGCTAATTGCAAGTAGATTCCATCAGCTAGTTGTTGATCAGTCATAACTTCATAAGGCATCACTCCAAACAAAATTAAACAGTTCGGTTTACCAAAGCCATTCCGAAATCCCACTATCACTACAAGAAAGTTGAAGCGAATTCTGATCTAGGAGTGCAGAAGACAAATCTATAACCAGACAGAGCCAGCTCAACCATAAAGTAAGTAAAATTCAGCATCAAATTATTTAGGAATTGTAAAACTAACTAGATTCAGTAACTGCCTCAACATTTAGGAACAACTTGGATGACAGTAAGGATTATTACAGTAACATTTGTGATTCAAACATAGGAATCCTTTAGTCACTATTCAAGGTTAAGGAACCCCTAATATCCCACTGGTCCTAGGTCTACTGAAATAATCACTACAAGTAACGTGGTGTGAACAGAGATACACATAATATCATCAACAACTTGCAGAACAAACAATTCCAAAGTCAAGCGAGTTGAATTTAGTCCAATTAGTCATACTCTCAAGATTTTAATCTCTTACAAACCATCCTTTTGATTTGATTTTTAGTTAAGACCCAGTGAAGTGCAAATTCTTGTACGGCCTTTTCTCAATCAATGTCTACATTTCAGTAGATGCACACAATATCAGCCAGATATGGCAACTAACCAGTCTTCAAAGAAAGTGATAGCTTGGCAACCTTATAGAGATGATCAACCAACCTTCTTTCCTCACTAAATTTGATACAAGAACCATCAGAAGTGTTTATGGTTGTAGTAATGAACTCAAAAATTTAAGTTATTAAAAAGTTAGGCCACCATTCATCAAACTAATACTAAGGGATAGACTGAGAAAGGTCACATTCTGGATGATTTCTGAAACCAATTAATCAACATGTGAAACACAGAAACATGGATTGAATATGAATAAGGCATATGAAATTGGAAAAGTGGTCCAGTCTTGGAAAGGCACATACAGTGAAGTAAGCTATGTAGCTCACGGCGAGTGTCAGTGTGATCTCTATCACCGTGTCATTAAAAATAAACCCAAGCCACAGAACTGACACTATCCCAAAAGCAAGACCAATGCCTACACTGAACCCGAAAAAGGTCAAAACCAGATTAAGTTTGCTAATGCTACAACAAAGTTAAGTGATACATACGCCCCAAGTGCAACTTGTGTCAGAAATTTGATTATTGTAGCCCAGTTAAAGCTCTTTCCAAGTACCATTTGAAAGAACAATTGATAAACCACTATCGCCGTCCTGAACAAGAAAAGTAAGAAAATTTAGAGGAGGCTAACATATAAAATACATAATAGATCAAACTGACTCTCATTGACCAAAAATCCAAGACCAACAAAAACTTTGAGATCAATGATAATCATAATTGTAATTTTGTGACCCAGATTGACTAATACCTATCCAATGTAATCTAAGTGTATTTCCACCCTCACAAGCCAAATTATAAATGACTTATTTTCCAAATCCTAGGTCTACATTCCCCCCCCAAAAAAAAAGTGAAATTAATAATTTAGTAAAAAGCACTAATTGCTGTCCCTAGAATCATGAAGGTAACATATAACTGTGTGCCGATTCCCACATCAGAGAAGTGGATGATAAATGTTCGTGTGACAAATCCCACACTGCATGCATATTAGATGAAAGTAAATGATGTAGAAAATTTTATACCACTCAAATGCTGATTAATCCTTTTAAGTAAAGCATAAAAGTGATTGGTGCCATATTATATCATGCAACATAATATATAACCCAATCTTGCAATCCTGTCTGGCATCAGGTACTATAGTTGAAACAGGACCTTTATTTCTGAAGCCATTTTACAGGATCTATTAAGATTCATATTAAATTGGGGATGATGAAGTCCTACAAGCCAGTTTTAACTTTGTTGATCCGAGGTATATAAGCAATTCTTAAGAGTTGAAAGAAGAACTGATAACTTTAAGATGAGGTCCGGTTTTAAGTTCATTAGGGCATGACTATCACCATTATCATCTAAAGAGTTTAGAAATAGTACAATCACCACATGAAGTGTCTTTTTGATCTGAATTGACACAAAACTGTAACAAAACATCCAAAGATAGGCCCACTTTTACTTGCTTGGCTTCAGATGCCAAATATATAAGTCTTTATAGAAGTATCATACAGATGAAAAAAGAAGTCCATCATTGAACACAAATACCCGTCATTCATCAAGGATTCTCCTTCAATTATTGTACTCAGTTTTTTACTCGCACCAAGTTCCTTTAACAGAGCAACAACTGCTACAGGATCTGTAGCACTCAAAAGTCCCCCAAGCAACAATGATGTCTTCCAACTCCAGTTATAAGGGAAAGTAAGCTGCAGGATATCAAAGATGTGATTATGTGAAACAAGCATTTCCTTTTAAAGAGCATAGTGAATGATACCTTCAAAGCAGATCCAAGGCAGAATGTTGAGATTAGTACACCAGGGCCAGCAAGTACAATCATTTGCACTATACACCTCTGCAAAAAAATAATCAGAAAGAGCAGATGGCTCATTTGGATTCCAGAAAAGTTCAAAATCACCCTCAGACAACTTGAACGAAGCTTAAAAGCTCCAAAGGAGTACCTATACACAAAAAAATATACATAGCAAGAAGCTAAATGAGACTTTCAGAATTCTTCAAAGAGCTCTATTTATTAATATACAAATACAAGCTGCGAGTAAGATGGTTTGAACAACTTTCAACAATGTCTTTCCTTCTAACTACCTCATACATTGGCAATGAAGTCTAAGGGACCAAGGGGAAGCAGTGCTCATTATCTCCCTAGAAGTTATTTTTTGTGTGCAGCTTTCAGAGACACTAAATCAGCTTAACCGAAATTTGTTATTCCAAATAGATGAAGGAAGCATGAGACGGATGCTAAATCATACAATCACTATCATTATTCCATAGCAGCACAAGATTTTTAAGCACCGCTTGTATCTCATTTCGTGGCTCTTGCAGATGTAGAACTCAGCAAAAGGATTAAGTTTTGTATCAAAAGTTGATACGCAAATTTAAAGTTGTGTATCTATCAGGAAATCGACAATTCTTCTGATAATGGTTTGTTTTGGAAGAAGCTGCATGGTTGTGCTTTCAGGAGACCTCAAGGTTCATGAAGGATGTTGAAAGAATGCTTTCCTTGTGCATTTTTAGATGTTTAGGTCCCAAAAAAAAAAAATCTCTTTTTCTTTCCAAACTACCACCCAAAATAAAGGTTAAGCAAAGAAACCCCCACCCAGGTCTCATCGGTAAGGTTCCAGCTGCCAGGAGTGAGCTCCCACCCATAATCCTAGTAGATATTATCATTCATCTTTCAGATCACTTGATGCCTTTTAGTATTCACTTGATAAATTGTTTACAACTTCAGCCCTGACCACATATCTTCCTTGAGCTAAAATGAAAACGTACTCCTTGAGAGCCATGTGATAGATCAATATATCTAGAGAGGAAATGTATGCATGAATTCGTGTGTTTTTCTGTGTGTGTGTGTGTGTGTGAGAGAGAGAGAGAGAGAGAGAACCAGAAAGTCCATCAATTGGATGTACAAAAGAAAAATTCCAATAAACAAAAATCAAAAGGAGTAGCACTACAAGGCCGATAAACAAAACCTTGATTTGGTGCACTTCCATTGAGAATGAACTCTCAAAAAGAAGTGCAGGAAGAAAAACAGCCAACAGAAGGTCAGGATCAATATTTGCCCCTGCATATTAGAAACGTTTCAATAGCCAAACCTCAACTAAGACAAAATCTCACAAACTGTTTTGACGGGAAAGCCTAAATGTTATATCCTTTATAAACGGACTCACAAAGTCGAATGCCATCCCCAATCTTTCCCAATCGATGGTGAGTACCGTATTCTGCATATTAGACCACAACCATTACCCATCAACAATAACATCAAAAACATGTAAGAGATCAAAGAAATGATGCACAATCTTTCAGATGAAAAATTTTGAAGGAAAAAGGTAAAGTCAAAATGAACATAACTAGAAGCCCGTTTAAGAACTCTTAAAGTTCATGAAGCCAAATGGTATGTCCGTCATTGAAAGTAAAATGGAAAGGGGATTTTAAGCCATCAAAAGCATCTATCCACCACATAAGGGATGAACGGATGAGATTACTTTTAGAGAGGTTTAAGAGTTAGCAAAGAGCAGTTGATTTTTGAGAGAATTAATTGCATGAACGGATGCTTGCAGTTGGCTACACCTTCTTCCTCATTTTTCTTTTCTTCATATATTCATCAGTAACTTTTAGGCAATTCTTTTGTTCACATCCAGACTGAATTTGGTCTCTCTTCACTTTAATTAAAGTTATTGTTACATTTCTAAACATAATAAAATGTGATTTCGACTCTATTTCAAGGCATAATATTAGTTCAAATTCTTCAGTAGTTATTTTATGAACCAATTCCAATTCCAAGAGCCCTATTTATGTTTCAGCAAAGTCATAAGGATCCCTTAGTGTAATTTTGAAATGAAATGGAATAAAACTTTCCACAATAAGAGACAGCTAGCAAATGTGGACCCTAAATGATGCTTATCACATTCTATATCTGAGGTAACAATTGGAAAGAAAAACAAGGGGGGGTAAAAAACACTAAAGCCACAAACTACTTGAATTATACCTGCCTGACTGATCCTTTATTATGAACAGTTCATATTTATCTTAATGGACTCAGTATATAAAGCAAAGTGAATAATGGCAAGATTGCAATCATCATGATGGCGGCCTAAAATGGAGTAGTTTTTTATCCAACCACTTCATCACATGAAGCACAGATGCTATCTAGAATAAATCCCTTGGTCTAGACGTGCAAAAAAATGTGATGCCACCCTATTTTAGTTTTCCTAGGTTGTCTTTATTTTCTTTCACTGCTCTTATTAACACACCAAGAATATGAAGTGAAAAGTGCAACATGTTCATCAAGCCAACGAAGAATTGGCATATGTTGTGGACTATATATGGGGACCATAAAGAACATAGTATTTCATAAGGGCTCGTTAAATAGAAATCTGTGCACAAAATGGCTACAGGAGTTTTAAGATCCAAGTGGAATATTTTCCTCGCATACTTTATTTTCTTGAAAGCCAATCTCTTCGGAGGCCCAATGAACTACACTAACTTTATATCCCTAGACTTTCTTTTCCAAACTTTAACGATAAAAATAAAAAAATTTCTCATTTTCCAGGAATCCAACAAGGAATGCCCTCAAATTTAGTTGTGGTGGATATATAGGCTCAATATTCAGGTTTTCAAATATCACAGATCATCAATTCATAGATGGAACGAAAAGTTCAGATAGCTTGTATTAAAACTTAAGAGTTTTCGCTGGGTAGAGAATTTGTGTTAGATAACACTTGAGGATGATGATAAATTCATGAACCATTTATGGAGCACTTGCTCAAGAAAACTTAAAAGAAAAGCTGAAAAGATACGTATTTGAATAATTCCAAGTAAACGACAAATTAATTGCAAGGTTCTTGTATGTTCTCTTTGTTCGTTGGTCCAAACAGGCATTGGAGATAACAAAGGGAAAAAAAAAAAAAAAAAAACCATAAGTGCATTCTTGCTAGGCTGAGAACTCAAGAGATTCAATCGCTAAGCTAGGGGGTAAAATTGATTTAATCCGATGGACTTTGTGGAGATGAAACAACCATCGAGGACATTGATACAAAAACTGATCGCTTAAATAGACGAATCGAAAGTAAAAGATATACCAATAGATCCGAGTGCAATGCCGAGGACAAGCAAGCCGACGGTGTAAGGGACTCTGGTACCACGTAGGAGGTGCCTGCAAGCGATTCCCAGCACCAAACTTATTCCAACGAATATCACTGCGTCCGTTGGGTTGGAATCATTAGTACTTTCCTCATCCAAGATTCTGTAAGGTAGCAGTACTTCCGTCAAGCCCACCATTCGTTCCACTCTCTCGGCAACAACAATTCAGAGAGAAGGTAGTTTTCACTCGATTTCACGACCGGCAGGCTCTGTTACATATATTCATTCACATGAGACAGACTAAGCGTGCGGTAGTGGGACTCTGAGCGACGCAGGAAAAGTGTGATCGACTTTCTTTCTGGCTTTCTTCATTTCCTTCTTTTATTCCTCACTGCCCTCTGTAGGCTGACATGGAGAAAGCGACAAGATCCCAGGCCCTAAGGTTCCCCTCGTTGCCTCCTGAGAAAGCACGTGAGCAAACGGCCTCTGCTTATATCACCGCCGGCCAGAACTAGAGTACCCCATTTGTTTTGTGCTTTGCACATGGGGAGCGTGAGCCTTCCCACAAAGCTCCGAAAAATAGCTGCACAAAGTCCACCATTAAAGGACAGCTGGAGTTCAAAGTTACATATTTCTACCCAGCAGTCATAATTATCGCAAATATTTATTCGTTACCTGATCACCACGGAATCCTAAGTCGTCATCCTCACTTTATTATTATTATTTTTTTTTTTTATACACATACATCCAAACTTTCTTATTAAAATCTAACTTAAAATCCTAATTAAGCCAAACATTAAGCCGTCATCCTCACCATTAAGTCCTGATCCTCTCAATGTTAGTCAATTGGGATTCTTTTTCATTACCTATTTCTATTTTTATATATTTCGTCAGTGATTAATGAGCAATTGTGTTTCATCTTATACGTGTGAGTTAAGTGTGTACGTGTGTTGTAATATTAAAAAAAAAAATTAATGAGCAATTGTGCTGCTCATTTCACGTATGAGATTTAGAAAGATTTTGCTGGCCTTCCCTCTGAAATAAAGTAAGTGGACAAGTTGACAACCGCCTCATCTTACTTGTTTTCTAGTTCGATAAATGCGATATGTATATCCGGACTATGATGTAATACCGGACTTTACGCTCTGCATCTTCAATAAATAAATTATCTGGTTACGGACCGTGATGTAATACCGGAATATGCCATTTATCTTCTTATGCGGTCCGCATCTTAAAGCTTATCCTATATTTATGGACAAAACAACTCAAGTTCCCCCTTTTTTTTTTCTGTTGAGTAACATGATTTGCCCATTTAATTGGTCAGGCATGGATATGTGACTCTTTCCGTTGACTTTGAGACGTGACATCGTTGGCAAGAAAGGTTGAAAATGGGAAGGCCAATTCCTTTGCCCTACAAACTGTGAAAAAGCAACCATGCTTTTGACTGAAAGAAGATGATCCAATTCAGCTTCCCATATAATTCTATCAAAGACCATGATGTGATATGGGTGCTTGTCATTTGAAAGAAAAGTTCTTCGTGATTTGTTTAAAAAATAGGTTTATTACTGGTTACCTCTTGAATAATTTTTTATAATATTTGAAATCTTATAAATATTGAAGCACTTTTAAAAGTTTGTTTTTCATTTATTAAGGGACTATGGCCCAGGAAATAGGGATTCTATCCTGGAATTGATGGCCACAAGTAAACTACTGTTAACTTTATAAAAGTTGGCTCTCACGATAATCATGGACTTCTTTTATTTTTTTCCATTTTTATTTTTTTTAGTGGACAATAAAGCTAAGTTAGGGGAGAGCTAAGTTGGCCATTTGATCAACCCAATATATATATATATATATATTGGTAGGAGGAACAAAATAAAATAAACATAATCATGTCCATGGTCATAGATTCACTTTCATGCTAGACCTTTCTCTACCATGAAAATGTCAAGGAAGTTAACATAATATGACATATATAATTTTTGAAGCTTTGCTTTCCATTTTGTATGCTGGCTACACCTGTTAAAAAATTAACTTTCTTTTAATTATCTTTTCTACCTTACTTTTTCATGATAGTTTAAATTCTTTTATTAGATTACAATTTCTCCAATATGATATTTTTTGACAATTCAACTAGAAAATGTCGTTGTTTCACTTTTCTCCATAATTATGAATAAATGCACTAATTACGTTATTATTTTTATTTATAAATGAAGAAAATAGTTTATCTTTATAATTTTCATGTAGGTACTTTTAGTTGCTTACATAATATGCAATGTCCCCTATTTGCCTTCTCCTTTTCTATGATATTTCTTTTAAAACTTCTTACACAACTTTGTAAACCAAAAGTGTATGGTTATTCAATGATCAGTAGCTAGATAATTTTTACTTAACAAAGAATGTATTCCAAATAATTAAGATAGTAAGTACCATATATTTAAAAAAAAAGTTATACTCATTATTTTTGAGAAATTATTTAAAAATAAGAAAATAAAATAAAATAAAATAAAAAACTGAAAAACTCCTTCACTCCTAAAGAAAGTTTCTTTTTAGGTAAGATTCATTATTTTTTTTATTTAACAATATTATTATAGTTTCATAAGAAGTAACTAGGTACAATGCATTAAGTTTTGTCACGTAGTTGTTAGTAACTTTCTTAAGTATTTAAGAGCCTATCTCAAAATTTTAAGAAAATAAATAAATAAACCTTATCATTTTCAAGGTCTCTATCTTATGTTATTTATGTGGAATACACATGTCTAGTATACTCTCTCACATGCAAGCCCATACAAACACTACACGTGGATGGGCAATCCCACAACCAAGGTGGGATAACAAAGCATGGACCCATTACCAACCCAAAAGTCAAGGTGGTGGAACTTATAATTTCATAAATATGACTTTTAATGACTTTTTTTTAGTAATATAGGACTCATTAGCCATATCTTAACAAATTTGGCATCTAATTGACCTAATTAAAATTTCTTTTGTTATTTCAACAAAGAAGAATATCGCAACGAAAACTTTCATTAATAGTATTTTTATTTCATATTTGTGACCTCTAACTTTAGGTTTAAAAAATTAAAATTTAGAATCTTATCATCAAATTGCATAACATACCATTAATACTATCAATAAATAAAAATTATTAGTTTCTAAGTGGAGCTTGATATCGAAAAAGATATTGCATTTGCAAGTCTATTTTATCCAATTTGATCAAACGTGGTTTGAAAAGAAAACAGGAAAAAAGTAAAAATTGAGACGTCCAATCCTTCTCGTGCAAGCAACGAACACAAAACATCTATAATCGAGTATTTCGATCTAGTACAATGTCATATGTATCACCATCAGCAAATTGAGAAGATTCAGCGTGCTTCAGGCGACTTATCAGTCAAAAAATTGTTAATAAATAGTTCGAAATAATAAAATTACTTGATCATCTTGGTTTAGTTGATGACTTTAACATATAGACATTTATTCATTTGGGTGAACGATTGTAAAGTAGCCACGTGGACGCACATGGCAAATCAAACAGGAAGCTTATTTCCACACTTTCCTTATCGTTCTATAAATAACAAGTTAGCTTTTAAAACTAAAAAAAGTTTTTTTGGTCCAAATATTCTTATTTTTAGGAATTCTTTATCTTTGAAGTTTAAAAAATGTTTGTGTTTATGTTTGAAGAGCATCTTAAAGCATTTCTATTGATAGTTTTTTCGTAAAAAAGTTATTTGAGAAGAGAAATCTTTTTCGGAATCGTTAGTAAATAAACCTATATACTTTAGGAAGTTATCCCAAAATGCCAAAGGCTTTGATTTGTGATAGATAAACACCCAAACTGTTCAAATTGTGGAGACTTCCACTCCCCCGCCAAAAAAAAAAAAAAAGTGGCAAACCAGACGTTCCTGGCCATAAAACTTCACCGAAAAACGAGAGAATCATGAACAACTATGAACAAAATGATTTGCATTCTCGCTGATTTACAAAGGCTACGTATGAACCCATTGATGGTGATGGTGAGAATGGAGAGAAAAAATCTGTACAAGGAAACACCAATAAGGCGAGCCAGCTATTCTCGGTTTGAAGAAGAAAAGTTGCGCACTTTATACCCGCCGAATATGACGTACATTTGCTTCACATTTAGGCAGTACCAAAGGATTAAAGGAAGAAAAAAAAGAGTCCTAGAGATCCATCTTGCTAAAAGATAAAGGAAAGGAGCTCAACACTCAGTTTGCGGGAGTGGTTTGCACTGACATTCCTATGGCAAATGGGAATCCACCGCACAGAATGGTCGATAATGGTGCATCCTGAAGATCCACGTTCGCGAAAGTGTGAAATCAGCTTCCACGGAATTAAAGGTAGAAATCCAACCATATAAAGAAGGTGATATCGATATTTCCTCCTTCAACCACCTTTACACACCCTTACATGCCTTGTTTAATTGCCATGAAGGGGACAGTATAGTAAATAACAAAAGTGTTTAGGGGAGGGGAACTCTAAGCTCGCCTCTTTGTGGGGTTGGTTTACACCTTCATGGTCTTCTTTGCTTGGGTTGGGTAAGGATAAAATAACGCTATTTTCCCTTTGTGACAGTAGGACTCATCTCCATTTATATGGTGGAGAGTAATGGTGAGGTGAATATTGTTAGCACAAAGGTGTCAATTATGACCCATTTTCAGGTTAGGTTGTGATTTACTTAGAGGAAATACCTTGTATATTCTAAGAATATTTCCTATATATTTCTTTTACAAGTTGTCACCATATTAATTAGTTTAATTTTAAGCTTAGAACTACATATATAGAGGCATCATTGTATAATGTATCACTATAGCATAATCAATAGGTACAACAAGGCTTCATCTATATCCACGATTGAAAAATGATTAATGGTACATTTTTACTAGATTTCTATATCATATTGTGTATATGAAGACAAAGTAACAAACATACACATTATTTGATATTTCATTATAACTCATGATACTAATTTAATTTTAAGTAGCATTATATTAATTTATTTGATGTAAAATGAATAAAAATACTTTTACTTACTATTTATTCTTTGTTTTCATGAGTACACAAGTAGACTAGACTTTTATGTAAGAATAGTACATATTATTTGAATCTAATTTTTATTTTGATTATTTATGAAGTACTAAAGTAAGTAATTTTATTTGAAAAAACTAAGAATTCTTAAAGAAATTCCTTTCTTTTCTTTTCCTTTCAACACATCTTGGGACATGGTATCAGAGCAACCTTTTATTCTCTAGAACTTATGCTTTTGTACCTAAAATTAGCTATTAAAAGTTAGAGCAGTGAATTAAAATTTTGCATTAGCCTTTTCAGTTGTAGATACAATATCATCCATGGGGATCCTATCCAAACACAACACTTACCTTCATTTTTCCTTTATTTCTATGAAGCCATATTGTTCATATGGTAAGAAGAAGGTTATTCCCCAAATTGGAAGCCTGACTAGAAAAAGAAAGCAAAGGGAAGCCAATAGGAAATAGGCCCAGAGCCTACAATGCCACCACATATGCAAGTGACCACAAGATGCACTTGTTGTAATCAATCCTATTCTACCAACCTACATGGAGGATCTCTTCAATACTATGGTGGGCCGCCTTAGCCTCTTTGTCTTAACAAAATCTTATTAGCTCACATGTCTCCTTCTCCTATAAGCTTTTATGGAAGATCTTCTAGATTCTATTTGACAACAAACCAACAATAGAAGCTCATTAATCTTAATCAAATGAGCTCCGTAATCCAACAATGAACTTTATAGGTGTAACCATCCACCTAAGGCTACTTCTTTCATATGTACTATCAATTTGGAAGCAATTGATCATATCACTTGTGAATTGAAAGCATTAGACTTTTTTTACCATACGTATTACCCATGTTTGTAAGACCACTTGATAAATTTCATAGTTCAATCACTCATATTGGGACCCATAAGCCTTTTTTTTATGTTTTTGGACCATTTAATTGGGGCTTTTATTGGGATTGAGCAAGGATGAAGGAGGACTTTTTTTTTTTTTGCCTTTCCATTTCAACTAGTTTTTATTCAATTCTTTTTAGTCCCCCCCCCCCCCCCCCCTTTTCAAAAAAGGACTACTTTTTGTAATTTGGTATTCTCAAGCAATTACCTATTTGTAATTTGGTTCCTAATAATATTATATTTGGCAAGTATGTATTAGACATTCTTAAATTCTTATTTTGCACATGACGAATCTATATATTGTTCAAATTATTTTTCATGTCTAGTTTGCTCTTTAGCAAAGCAAACATGTCCTATTGTCCTTTGAGCAAAATAGCAATTAAATTTATTTTTTATCTAATCCATATGGATGTATAGGGACCTTATAGGACATCCATATATGATGGCATGCATTATTTTTTTAACAATTACTAATTATTTTTTTTCTCTATAATGTAAACATTTCTTCTTTATCTTAAAAGCCAAGTTTTTTAAAAAATTCAATATTTTCTTTCCATGGTTAGAACTTATTTTGGGTTGGTTATAAAGTATATTTGCTCAAACAATAGAGTTAAGTTTTTTTTTTTCTTAAATGTAAGTCATTTCTCTATGTAAAAGGCACACTTTATGAAAGCTTATGTGCTCATATTCCACAAAAAAATAAAGTTATTGAATGCCATCATTAACATTTATTAGACGTGGCATGAGCATTAATGTTTAAGGCCTACATTCCCTCACATTTTCTAATTTTACAAATTAAAAAAATGAAAAGTGCATTTTTACTAGTAATCTAATCAATCATCGACCTTTATCCTTAGGTGGCATAAGCCTATGCAAAAGGCATTTTAATAAACCCTTCATCATTGATCACTTACATGATTTTGGACATCAATATTATGCAACCACATTAGGTGTGCATAAGAAAATTGGTCCTTGAGCCCTTCCCCACATATTCATCGGTTGCACACATTTTCATAAGGGTTATTGTCTTTATGATCCTACTATTGGAAAAATTTTATGTTATGGTGTCATGTTTTGTGAGGATGTTTGCCTTTTGTACCCTAGTCCTTTGTGTTATACCTAAACAATCAAGCAAAATATTAACTATAAGCATTTCCTTTATGTTAGGATAAATGGAATAATTAAGTTAAAGGATATAATTATAATATCTTATTACAATTAAAAGTATCCATGTAATTGTAGAAAATTATAATTTCTCTATAAATAGATTAAATATAGAGAAATTTAATGGGCAAGCCATCTTAGTAAGAGAGCCCTTTTAAGGGCTAGCTAGTTGTTGGATAAAGATCCTTTGGGGGCTAGCTAAATTTTGAAAGAGAGGCCCTATCATGGATTCTAGGTGATTAGAAAATTCATGAGGTGCATGTTTGATTCAAGAAAAAGTATGAGACAATTTAATGACAAGAGACTACAGGTGACATGAGACATGAGACATAATGTTCTTTTAAAGCTTTTAAAGCTTTTAAAGCTTTTAAAGCTTTTAAATCTACTATGTTTAGATGTTTGTTCTTATGGTTGTTTATTCTGTCTATATGTTGTTGATGCAATTTGTTGAATTTCTAAAACAAGTAATATTAGAATATTGGTGCAAGAAGATCATGATCAAAGACAATTGATTGGAATTATGGATCCATTGGAATGCAAGTTGAAGAAGAAGATTAGTGTGTATTGAGGTGAGATTTTTTCTTTTCCAAGATTTGATTTGATTTTGATTGACATTGATGTAAATCAATTGGAATATATTATTAGAATGGTGGTGGTTATATTTGTAGACACAATCTATGTCTCAATGTCCAAATCTTACCATTTATGAGCTAGATTGAAGATTTTTTTTATGCAACAACATACAAGACTCAAGCTAGTAGTCCAAATCATATCTTGTTTGTGTCTACAAATATAACCTTGGGTCACAACATGATCTAGTGGGTCTAAGAAGCCTAAGGCTAAAGACCATGTTAGGAATTTTTTGGAATTCTTGATTTGTTTAGAATAATTTAACTATCATTTGGGTTTTCTTAAATTCTCAGAGTCTTTAATTGTCCAGGATTCTTCTATGATAGTTTGGGTTTTCCTAAATTTTCCCCTAGTCTTTTGTGGAGTCCTAAGACAATTAAACAAAATATTTGCTATTAGCATTTCCTTCATCTTAGGATTAAAGGAACAATTAAGTTAGGTGATATATTTTTAATTTCCTATTACAATTAAGGATATCCATGTAATTATAGAAATTAGAGTTTCTTTATAAAAATATAAAGTAAGAGAAACTTAGCGGGCAAACCATTTTAATAAGAAAGCCCCTCTGGGGGCTAGCTAATTGTTGGAGAAAGCTTCTTTGGGAGCTTAGCAAAATGTTGGAAAGAGTTTCATGGATCTTAGATAATTGGAAAATTCATGAGATGCATGTTTGATTAGAGAAAAAGTATAAGAAATGTAATGATAAAAGACTATAGATGATGTAAGACATTATGTTATTCTAAACATTTTAAATCTACCATGTTTGGGTGTTTGTTATATACATGGTTGATATGCTTTGTTGAATTACAATAAGTAGTATTAGACTATTAGTGCAAGAAGATCAGGATGAAAAATGATTGATTTAAATTATGGATCCATATGAATGTAAATTAAAGAAGATGATTAATGTGTTTTAAGGTTAGAATTTTCTTGCTCTTAAAGATTTGATTTGATTTTGATTTGTATTGATGTAAATCAACCATAATATATTATTGAAGTGGTAGATTACATATCCATGTCTTTATGTCCAAATCTGCAAATTTGTAAGCCAAATAGGAAATTCTTTGATGTAGCTACATCCAAGTCAACTCAAGCTATTAGTTCAACCCATATCTTGCTTGTGCCTACAAGTATAACCTTGGGTCATTATATGATCTAATGGGTTCAAGAAGCCCAAGGTTGAAGAGCATGTTAAGAATTTTCTAGGGTTTTTGATTTGATTATAATATTTTAACTATTGTTTGGATTTTCTTAAATTGTCAAAGTCTTTAATTATCCTAGATTATTTTATTGTTGTTTGAGGGTTTTCTTAAATTGTTAGAGTTTTTAATTATTTAAGGTTCCTCTATTGTTTGAGATTATTTATTTTTTAGGATTCCAAATTTGTTTGGCAATCCTTAGTTGTTTGGGATTTTTAATTTGTCTAAGATTCTAATTGTTAAATTTAGCTTCTTATTTAAAGGGTGAGTCTTTTCAATTGTAAAGAGAGCCTTGTTTTAAATGAAGCCTTGTTTTCAATCTAAGTTGTTTGTCCAACTTGCATGCTTTATCCAATTTTTGCCAAATATTGGTGGCAAAGCATCTCCTTAACCAATGGTTGAGTCTTTTTACGACTTAGAGTTAATTCTTAACATCTATCACTTAGCTTTCTTATTTAACCATTTGTTCCATCTTTGGTTTTTCTTTTTCTTTTTTATTTTCTTTTCTTTTCCAATTGAAACACATCTTCTCTCATAGAAAACTCAAGAAAACTAGAAAAAAAAAATACCATAGGTTAACCTCAAGTTGAGCTCTCTTAAATATGCTAATAAATCCTTAATCATTTTTCATTGAAGTGCATAATGTTTTAAAGATAATCAATATTTTTAAAGTTGTTAGATTGAATATCTAACGGATTAGATTATTTATGGTGGTCATGTGAATCTTTAGCTTAAGTTATGAAATTAGATAATAGAGAATGACATAAATATTGGTGGTATGAAGATGGAGATTAAGATGAACAACTAAGAAGAAATAATGATGTGTTTTGATTTATTGCATGAAATGACAAAGAAAAGGTATATAGATGAAATCATAGTGAATGGTGTTAATGTTTCATTGAAAAAAAATTGAGTTAGGTTTGTAACTTTTGAGTGATGTCAAAAAACCCAACTGGTGGTAGTATATTAGTGAATATGACAATAGATGGTAGATTGGCCCATTCCAACTCAATTCATCATGAAAAATCTCAATGATTAGCAATGAAAGATGGTGGAGAAGAAGGCAGATTCCATGCGTGAAATGCATGCTTTAGACATATTGCCAAGGCATGTAAAATGCATTCACCACATACAATAATTTTATTTTATTTTATTTATTTTTTTGGGTTGTAGGGGGAGCACTTTGTAGATGAAACTTGATGGATTGTTGATTGATAAGGAGCTTAAGATGTTTGTAATTTTTTGTTGTGGATGGTGGAGTAAAATTATGGGTATTTTCAATTGTCAATATCCAAATGAGGGGTAGAAAGCTTTGATAGTAATTTTCAAAACTATTTTGTATTAATTTCTAGATTCTTAGTCATAGTTCAATAAGGGTTACCAAACCTAGCCATTGGACTTAGGAGACAAATTATCTTACCATCATCATGGGGTAGCCTTTTCTTTAAGCCCTTTTACCACCCCCCTGCTCTTATAATCAAATTGTTTACTTTTCTTGTGCTTAGAATGATCATCGTATCAATTCTTAGGCCTTGGCTTGTCTTCAAGGAAACAATTAGGGAAGACAAGACAATTGTTTAAAATCCCTCCTTGAAGACAAGGCAAGGCCTAAGAATTCATACGATGGTCATTCTAAGCACAAGAAAAATAAACAATTTGATTATATGATGTGGAAAAGAAAAAAATAGAGGCATTTAGAAAAAAGGCTACCCATGATGATGATGCGATCATTCATCTCCCAAATCAAATGATTAGGTTTGGTGTCCCTAATGATCTATGCTTAAGAATTGAGAAATTAATACAAGATTGTTTTGTATTGATGGGTATTTTCAGAATTGTTTTGTATTGCTAACTTTGTTTTGTATTTCGAAAAATTAATACAAGACTATTTTGTATTGATGGATATTTTTAGAACTATTTTGTATTGATTTCTATATTCTTGGGCATAGTTCATAAAGGGTTACCAAACCTAACAATTGGATTTGGGAGACAAGTTATCTCATCATCATTGTGGGGAGCCTTTTCTCTAAACCCCCCTTTTTTTTTCCTTATATCTTATAATCAAATTGTTTACTTTTCTTGTGCTTAGTATGATCATCATATGAATTCTTAGCCTTGGCTTGTCTTCAAGGAAACAATTAGGGAAGATAATCCAATCATTTAGAATCCTTCCTTGAAGACAAGGCAAGGCCTAAGAATTTATATGATGATTAGTCTAAACACAAGAAAAGTAAACAATTTGATTATGAGATGTGGAAAAGAAAAAAGTAGAAGGGTTTAGAAAAGAGGCTACCCCATGATGATGATAAGATAATTCATCTCCCAAATCCAACAATTAGGTCTAGTGTCCCTAATGATCTATGCTCAAGAATCAAGAAAACAATACCAAATAGTATTTCTTTTTTTTCTTTTTTTTTTTTTTGTAGGGCGAGAAGCATTTTGGAGATGAAAGTTGATGGATTATTGGTTGAGAGGGAGCTTAGGATGTTTGTAATTTTTTGTCATGGATGGTGGAGTAAAATTATAGGTATTTTTAATTATCAATATTCAAGTGAGGCATGGGAAGCTTTGATAGGTATTTTCAAAATTGTTTTGTATTGATTTCTAGATTCCTCAACATAGTTTATTAGGGGTTACCAAACCCAACCATTGGATTTGGGAGACAAATTATCTCATCATCGTCATGGGTAGCCTTTTCCCAATACCCTTCTATTCCCCTCCCCCCTACATCTCATAATCAAATTGTTTAATTTTCTTGTGCTTAGAATGATCATTATATGATCATTCCAAGCACAGGAAAGGAAAACAATTTGATTAGGAGATGTGGAAAAGAAAAAAGTAAAGGAGTTGAGAGAAAAGGCTACCACACAATGATGATAAGATAATTGATCTCCCAAATCCAATGATTGTGTTTGCTATCCCCAATGATCTATGCTTAAGAATCAAGAAATCAAGAAATCAATACAAAATAGTTTTATTTTATTTTATTCAGTTTTATTTTATTTTATAGGAAAAGCATTTTGAAGAAGAAAATTGATGGATTGTTGATTAAGAGAGAGCTTAGGATGTTTGTAATTTTTTGTTATGGATGTAGAGTAAAATTGTGAGTATTTTCAATTGCCAATATCTAAGTAAGGTGTGAGAAGCTCTTATAGGTATTTTCAAAACTATTTTTGTATTGATTTTTAAATTCTTGGGCATAGTTCATTAGGGTTACCAAATCTAACCATTGGATTTGGGAGATAAATTATATCATCAACATCATGGGGTGGCCTCTTCTCTAAATGCCTTTGCTTTTTCTTTTTTCCACATCTCACAATCAAATTGTTTACTTTTCTTATGCTTAGAATGATCTTCATCATATGATTTGTAATTAAGTTGTGTGGCTTACTACCGTTATTGTAATTGTTAATTATCAAGTTGCATGGGTTAAGGTAGTTGTTGTTGTTGTTGTGTATTTAGCCATGTGGCTTCATTGGTATTGTCAAAGTTGTGTGTAGCCTAGTGTGTTAAGGCCGTGTGTGGTCTAAATTGTGGTTGTATTGTTGTTAGAAGCTATGTTGGGCTTTTGTCTATGAAGTGTATTGTGGATTCTTGTGTTCAATGAACAAATGATTAAGGTGTACTAAAGTTAAGAGGATAACTCTCATATTTTAGTAAAATGACTCTTTTATTATTGGTAAAAGGGATTGGATATGGGTTTAAGCATTTGGCTAAACCATTTGAACAATTCTAATATACATTTATTTTCTATCTTCATTTATTATTTTTAAGCAACAACATCAAAAAATAAATAAAAAAATAAACCCAATGCAATCCCACCTTATTGGATTAAAATATATCCAACACATGTTACTGAAGAAGTTTTTATGCAACAACTATTAGGCTTTATAGATCCTCAATAGCCTTATTCCATGTGTTGTCTTCGTCACTCTCTTTATGGCTTTAAACAATCTCTTCGAGCATAAAGTTTTTTCGAGAGCATTGCTTTACCATATATATAGTTTTTATTTTATTTTTTATTTTTATCTTTATGTTTACGACATAATTTTTACGAGTAGTTAGTCTCAATGTTCCTTTTCCCCACATCCTTACATAACTACAACATGAATTTGACATTAAAGACCTCGGTAAACTAATTTCTAGGTATTGAAGCTCAATATTCTTCTAATGGTCTTTTAGTCCATTAACCTAAGTTTGCTCATAAGACTATTCAAAGAGCTAAGATGGGTGATGCTTGTAGGGTTTCTACCCCTTGCACCATGGGTCATCCTTCCTCTATTCATAATGGTGAGCCTTTTTCTGATCCTACTCATTAGAGGAGTATTATTGATCCACTCCAATATCTCACACTTACAAGACCTAACATTTCTTATGTGGTCAACGCAGCATGTCAATACATGCATGCTCCCACTATTATACTCTAGACTTTTGTCAAATAAATTCTTCATTTCCTTATAGATACTCCTCACTTTGGCATTCAACTAACAAAGAATACTTCTAATCACCTTTAAGCCTTCTTTAATGTTAGCTAGGCTAGGAACTATGATGAGATGCTCTACTAGTGGCTTATGCATTTTACTTTATTCCAATCTCATCTTGTGGTGCTCTTGTACACAAATTTTTTTTTTCCAAATCAAACATGAAAGCTGAATTTTAAAATTGTGTTGATGTTATTATTGAAATTATTGGGTTGAAGCTCTAGTCTAATATCCATACCATAAATTGCCAACATCTCCTACCTTTTGGTGTGATAATCTCTCCAACAATTTAGTTTTTCTTGCTTGTACCAAATATTTTGAAATTGACTTTCATTTCATTTGTGAATAGATAAAAAATCAATAATTCTCTATTCATTTTATTTCATATGTAGATCAAATACTAGACATTTTAACTAAAGGACTTTCCTCACCTTGATTCAAGCTCCTTCAAGATGGGGGATATTAAATGACAAAAATTCCGATTGCCCATCATGTTAGTATTGCTACCTTAGATACATTAAATGACATGGACAGACACATCAGTTAAGATGGACAAATGAACCCTAAGTCTCATCTCTCTTGTGTGTCATCTCTCGTGTGGCTCATCTATTTTCTTAGGCTTCTTTAACAATTCTTGCATGCACTTGGTCAAAAAATAGACACTGGAGTTCTTGCCATAGAAAGGCATTATGCATATAATCAAACAAGCATCTCACCTACTATAATTGTTTCAGCTATGGGAAGAATTACATTTGGCCAACCAAGAATCATTCTAGTGTTTCAAATTCTTTCCATATGTTCTTAGATTCAAATTAGGTTTTCTTCATTGGTTGTGCTGCTTTTATTTCATAGATTTCTTATTCCATTCTTGTATAGTTTTCATTAGCCTATAAATTTAGGCATCGATGCAATCACAACCTGTTGAATTGAGTTTTCTGATTTCTCTAACATAGTTTTGGGTTCTTGTGTTCTTTGTGTTTACTTAAGAAATTCATCAATTTCTTGAGTTTAATACATTTATCTTGTATCAATTTAGCTTAAAATTACTTATCTCGCTCAATTTTAATTTTTTGTTGACTATTCAAGTGTACATGCGTTCGCACACATAAATCAAATTAGTCTTTGTTGCTTAAGTAAAACAAATCCTCACTCCATAACTTAGTTTAGAATAATTTTTTAAGAAATAAAAATTAGGCAATTAAAAACCAATCCAGCTTAAATCCCCCTTTCTTTGTTTGCAAGTAGTCTTAACAATTGAAAGTGTAAAGATCTTTCATTTTGAATTTTTGATTAGGATAGTCTTCAATTTTTGAATGCCATCCTTATCATCACTAAGTAATGATCATACCAATCATGTTGAAGAGAATGAAAGTGATGCCTATAGCCTATTGTTGGATAAGAAGACAAAGTCATGACCACTGGTGGAAAGCCATGATAAAGATGGGTGGAATTGAATTAGTGAACCAAGCACTAGTAGTTTGCTTGAAACTATACAAGGCTTGGTGAGGCTGAAAATTTGTAGGACATAGTTACATGAAGAATTCATGTTGAACTTTTTCACAAGATCAAGTTTAAGAAAGGAACTCCTCACACTCATTTGAAACATGATTTAATGAAAAATGATAACAACAAGTAAATATTGCTCAGAAAGATGTCAGATAAGCAATGGCATAGGTAAAAGAATCATTAGACTCAATACCATATTTTTTAGAATATATCCCTAAGCAGCCAATAAAGCTTTGCATCATTATAAAGCCATCAAAGTGAGTCTAGATCTTGTATATCCATTTGCACCACATAATTGTATTTTTGATAGGTAAAGGAAACAATATCTTAAGTCTAAGTTTGGCTAAAAACATCAAGTTCTGCAGGCCTTGTCTTTTGTCATAAGGGGTTAGAGGTGTCTCAAAAGGACATAAGTTGATGAAGAGTCGCTAGAATTGAAAAGTAGAGGATAATCACAGGATAAATAGGTTGAGTTCTTGCTTAAGAAGGATATTGCAAGGCCATTGGCAAATTTATTTACAAGGCAAGGTTGAAAGGAGACATAAGTAAGCTTTGAGAATACGGAGCATATCTAATGGATTTTTATTTTTTAAAAAATGAGATTGATTTAAGTTTTTGAAGATCATGCATGTTTAGTCTTTTTGGAGGTATGTTTAGATCTGAGGCTTGACCGTTAATATTTGGAAAATTAAGATCGAGATCGAGATCTGTTTGTTTTTCTGCAAGTTCAAAGAATAGATTTTTTTCTTTTCTCTAAATGAGATCTCATGACATGCATGATAAAGTTTCCCTTCTTCCAGCTCCCGAAGAGAGACGTTTAACTTTCATACAAATATACTGATCTAAGTTGTTTTAGGGTGTTTATAATGGACATAATTTATGATATTAAGATTTCAGAGCTATAGTTTACACGTGGAATGGTTTAGAAATGCACCTACTTGTCCATTGTGGTGATTGATAAAATTTCTTGAAGCTAACCTATGAAAAATATTATGCAAAGTATGTTATGTTACGAGTATGGTTATTCCTCCAAATTATTTTGATAATGACAAAAAGAAAGAGATTTTAAAATAATTTTACATATCTAAATGAAAACACTGACTCTCGTGTTGGGTTCTTTTTGCAGAAAAACGAAAAATCCCTCACAAAAAAATATGAACGCATACACTCTTGAAAAAAGCTGCATTCTCTCTTCAATCATCTAAGCACTCTCGGTTTGCCTTTCTCGACTTTCGTTTTCTGAGCTGCATTGTAGTGTATTCTTCGCTCAAACGCAAATTGCTCTGCATTCTGTACTGTTCACGTCCCTTGTTACTGCAGGGAGAAAATCTGGGCATATTTGTTTCACATTGAGCCTGTTTGACTCATTTAAGGCTCATGTTTTACGCCAAACTATATATTATTATCTGCCTTGGTGGCTGTGGTTTATCTATTGGATATAAGTCATCATTCCTCTATAGTAGCTCACGGTTTGATAATATTGAGGATTACGAAGTGACTTGTTGATTTTACACTTCATTGTGATAAGAAAATCTGCAACCAATTTGTTGATTGTCATGGCTTGAACGTTAGAAAGCATCATTCTATAACCGTGAAGTTTGTGAGCTAAGAGAGCATAATATTGTTCCTTGTTGTCTGAAGCTCACGAATAGGAAGGTAAGCAAGTGTTGATATATCATTGTGCTGGTTAGACTCATATATATCATTATACACATCGATTTTGATCATTGTATGTTCATGAGATTCACATCTATATTATATTAAACATATTTGGTTGATTATTGGTACAGCTAGAAAACCATTGACATGTCATATTTGGTTTCTGAGAATCAAGAAAGCAATACATAGGAGATATTGTGTATCTTTTCTATTGCTAGGCGGCTAAACAAATGACTGTAATTGAAACATTTTTATTGTCTAGCTTGAGGATTAAGGATTACACTTCATTCAAAATCTCGTTGTAAAATCTCTTGTAACTGAGACTTCTTTTTCTCTTGTATGATTGGATGCGTCTGATACCCAGATACTACATTGTGTGGACCTATTGTTACAAGACATGTGGTCTTATGATGTTAGATTCCTTGGGTTGTGAGTAATCTGTGATTAGGTGGCATACATTGTACAAATATTTAAGAGTGTATCTCATGTTACTTTGTGTGAATAAAACTCCTCTTAATCACGTTGAGTAAGAGAGGGGTGAACATGGACATGAGAGTTGAACCATCCTTAAAATGAAAACATCTCCCTCTTTCTCTCTCTATTACTTGTGAATATTGTATACTTTTTTTTTTTTTATTGAAATAGAATTTGAATGCTTATGTATTTACAATTGTTACCAATTTATTTGATACAAAAGCATACGTTAGATTCATTTTATACATACTAGTAGTACGCAAAAAGATAATTAGAAAAGAAAAAGACCACAACCTAGTTCAACAACACCAACCCCAACCAACCAAACCCCCAACCCCCCCTCCCGCCCAGCCGGGCGCGGGCCTCCCCTCTCTTAAAGTTGCGTGTAGACTAACATGTTATTAGGGTAGACTATTTAATGGTTTCGAAACTGAGATTTTGTTTCACCTTCACAATAAAAAATTTCATTTGTATATGGTTCGGTAAGATGTATTCTTTAAATCAAAATTCCCAAAGCATGGGTCAAGTCTGAAATTTCTTCATACATTGTTTATATGCTTAATTATTCAAGTACATGAAAGGTGGTGAATTAGCGGCTGAAAATTTTAATTAAATCAGAAAAAGCGCGAATCTTTCAGGCCTAATAGAGGAATTCGGGAATTCAACATTAGATGGAAGGCGAGGACGAGAATATGGGAAGCTAGGGTTTGGAAGATATCATTTTAAATGTAAGAAGTAGATTTACTGCTGGGGGAAACTAGGACCTGTATATGAAGTAAAAATTGGGATTTTTTTGGGAAATTTTACTAAAAAATGATACATAATTAAAATTTTTGGGTTTAATGTGGATTTGAAAAAAAAAACCCATAAAATAGTAGCTTTAGTGTGTAATGTAAGTTTCCAATACACTAGGTGTTTAATATAAATTATTTCACGAACTAACCCCTAAAATGAATTGTGCTATAACATAAAATTAATTTTATTACAATGAAATGATTATTGTGCCTATACATATTAATGTGAAAAGGACAGTCGTGTGTTTTTACGTTAACTAGAGAGCATTATGTTATGCGGAAAAGGAAAGTTGCACATGCGAACCAACATGATGAAATTTTGACGCAATGATGAACCAACTTAAATGATGCTATGGAATTTAATATGTTATAGGCCACGGTAAACTATGAGGTTTATGCTTCCCCGTTAAATCTATGGAATTATGTCAAGCAATTAGTAGTGGGTAAAAAGAATATATAGTAGGCACAAATGAAATTGAATATTTTGAGGCATATCCACTCCAAAGTTGGGCCTTTGCTAACTATAGAACCCTAACGAAAGATTTTATAGGACTTAGGATTGATCAATAAGCTTTTACTTTATTGACGAGTATAGAGGCCAAATAAATCCTTTCCGATCCACCAATGTTCATGTGGAACTATGTATGGTTAATTTTTTTTTTTTTATAACACTAAAATTTACGTTCTTTTTTTTTTTTACATTTTTATGAGTTGGCCATGTTTATGTGGCACTACATGTGGTTTTGTGCTAGTCATCCATGTGGTAGGATAATGTGATATAGATTAGTGCAAAGTTGTCCTATATTGTCCAAGAATTTATTGAGAACTTAATTTAAATGTGACAACATATTTCTTTTTATTTTTTAAGGTTTTGAGATATATATGAGTTTAGAACATATGAGAAAAAGAGTGTTATCTTTGTTTTTTGACATATTAGCTGATTGTGATAATTCTTGCTGAATAGCTCTGGTCTATGCACTTTGCTTATCATATCAAGAGTCCAGGCAGTACATTTGGTCTTTGTCCTATGATATGAAGGCATAAGTTAGCAATTGAAATATGGTCCAGGACATATTTATGCATAGATTTTGTAAAGCTGCTTTGTTGGTTGCCTGAGTTAGTAAACCCGTATGAATGCTGGGTTCGGTGCTTTTGATAGTTGAAAATAGTTAAGTAGTGTAAGACAATATGTTGTGAAAATTCTTGACACTGTTGTATCATGCTGTTTTTTGGGATGTATGAAGTTAGAAACTTTCAGTACGACTGTCAAGTCACTTCGATTTTCCTTCTATCTCTATGATGGTAAGGCATTTGCATCAGTTTTAATCCAAAACTATGTACTTTCTCATACTGAGACAGAACAAAGCAATAGAAGATAACAGTCATTAAAAAGGTACACGAAACTCATTTAACAGCGGATCAACAAATCTTACAACCTTATCTGCATGCAGTAATCGTAATCAGTGATCAATAATAGAAAAACCACGGTTCAACTGCTGTTGCTGCTTCCATTGGCTGATCCAGGCATCAGCTCCCTCAGCAGGGCCACTACCTGCAACATGTTGGGCCTTTTGGAAGGCAAATCATCCACACACTTCAATGTTATTTCCAGATACCTTACCATCTCTTTTACTTCTTCAGCTTCTGCTTCATCAGTTCCCTTCGCTACTGAAAGCAACTCTGGGTCAATCACTTCCATTTGTTTCCCTTCTCTAACTTTTATTTTTACCCAGCCCACTAAGTTTGTATCTCCAAAATCCTCTTTGTCGGTTGGTCGTTTCCCTGTCAAGAGTTCCAACATGACAACCCCAAACGAGTAGACATCGCCTTTTGCAGTACAGCGGAAGCTCTGGTAGTACTCAGGTGGGACGTATCCAGGTGTGCCTGCAAGAGTGCTGACACTAAGGTGAGTGTCAAGCGCACTTATGAGCCTTGCCATTCCAAAATCAGAGACCCTGGCTTCCATTTCGTGGTCGAGTAGGACATTGCTCGACTTCATATCCCGGTGTATGATGTGTGGGATACAATTATGATGCAGGAAACAGAGTCCTTTGGCTGCACCTCTCGCAATCTTCTTTCTTTCCTCCCAAGTCAGGATCCGTCGGTCTCGTGTCCTTATTCTACCATGGAGCATCTCCTCAAGGCTTCCATACTCCATGAATTCGTAGACGAGGAGTCTCTCCTCGCCAACTTTGCAATAGCCCAGTAGAGGCACAAGATTTCTATGCTTGATCTTCCCCAGAGTTTCCATCTCGGCCATGAACTCTCGGTCACCTTGGCAGCTCAGTCGGATGAGCTTCTTGATTGCAACGCTTGATCCATCCTTCAACGTGGCCTTGAACACTTCACCAAATCCTCCGCACCCAATAAGGCTTTCAGCTGAGAACCCATTGGTAGCCTCAATCAATTGGGAGAACTTCAACTTCCTGAGCTGCCTCTGGAAAGTCGCCACATTAATGCTCAAAGGCTCTTTCTCTTTGTCAATTTTCCATGTAGTGGCTGCATGGGATGCTTGCAAGCTATTAAGCATCTTGACTTCTTCTGCCTCCTTCCTTCTCGCACGCATTGCAATTGCCCATACAATCAGAATGCACACAGAAGCAATTGAAATGAGAGTTCCTAAGACGATGCTATTAGCCCATGATGCAGCAGCTGGCTTTCGACTTCTGCCGTTAACATCCCCACCCGGAATGGTCGATGGTTCGTTGTTTTCATTCACGCATTCAGGCAACGGAACCCCACAAAGTCCTGGGTTGTTCGCATACTGGGTTGCAGGCAGGGTACTTAGTTGCCCCCTTGTTGGAATTTCCCCGGTTAATTCATTGTTGGACAGATCAATTTGCACTAAGAATGACAGGTTCGAGAAGGAATCTGGTATATGACCCTGCAACCTGTTATGGGATGCATCAAACACACCCAAATTTTTGAGCCGGCCAAGCGATGACGGAATCTCCCCTGACAACTGGTTGTGGGACAATACCAGAACTTGCAATTCCACCATGTCCCCAAACTCGTCTGGGATTTTACCCCGAAGCTCATTGTAGGAAAGATCCAAATACTCCAAAGTTTGATACTGTGTAAAGCGGTTTAAGACCGCACCAGAATACAATCTTGTGAAATCACAAGACCTCAGCGTCGGGACCTGCTGTAGTCTTTCAGGTCGGATTCCAGCGAATTCTAACAAACCTCCAACTCCTTTACATGAATTCCCCGTATTACGAACAAACACCAAGGTATTGCCAGAAAGAATTCCGCTCAATGATTTTGAGCCTCGCTGTCTTCCGAGGCGAGGTGGGATTTCCCCGGTAAGCTTGTTGCTGTTCAAGTCCAGCCAAACCAAAGTGCTGCAATTCGCTAACTCTCCTGGTATCTGCCCACTCAAGCTATTATTTCCGAGTTGCAAAGCTGCCAATCTTGTCAACTGGCCGAACTCCTTCGGGATTTCACCTGTGAGCTCATTGCTTGTGAGGGATATCCATTCAAGATTACTGCATTTGGACAATTCAACTGGAATTTCCCCGCTCAGCTTATTGTTATTGAGAATAACATCCTTGAGCTTGCCGCAGTTGCCCAAATCTGGTGGGATTTTGCCTTCCAATCCATTAAACCATGCTATTAGCTGCTCAAGATTTTTAAGCTTCCCAAGCTCTTTTGGAATTGAACCTTTGAGATAGTTTAGGCTGAAATCAATTTTCTTCAGCTGTGAACATTGAGAAAGCTGAGCAGGAATTTCTCCTGTGATGAGATTGTCTGGCATTCTCAATTCCTCAAGCGAGCCAGCTCCTGGACACAGTGCTGGTGGGATGACACCAGAAATCCTGTTGGAGCTAAGATCCAGAATCCGTAAGCTTTTACAATACGATATAGATACAGGAAATGATCCAGAGATAAGATTGTTACTCAACAACAAGGTGTCCAATGAGCCAAGGTTGCGAAACAGGGAATCCGGTAAAGAACCAGATAGATTGTTATTAGACATATCAATAGATTGCAACCAAGAACAAGAGGATAACGAGGCTGGAATTGAACCAGAAATGTTATTTTTAGAAAGCTGAATTTCTATGAGTGAGGCACATGTATTTCCTAGTTCGGGAGGGATCCAACCGGTGAGATGGTTTGAAGAGAGATCCAATCTCTGTAAACTGCTGAGTTGCCCGAAAGATCTTGGAATTTCCCCTGTGAGCCAATTGTTAGATATGCTCAAAACTTTAAGACCAGTGCAGTTTGAAAGGGAGTTTGGAAGGGACCCTATTAATTGGTTCCCAGACAAATCAAGGTTGGCCAAGGAACTGCAGGAGTTTTCAATTTTCAAACCAGCAATAGACCCCGTTAGATTGTTATAAGAGAGGTCAAGAACCTGCAGTTTATCAGCATTCAAGAAAAGAGTCTCAGGTAAAGAACCCGTGATATTATTAAACGAAAGATTCACGTATTCAAGATTGGGACACTTGGAGAAAAAATTCTCAGGGACAGAACCAGTGAGTCCTGTAAAAGATAGATCAAGCTGTTTCAAACCATAGGGAAGCTGAAGCAAAGATGTAGCATTTATGATAAACGAGTTGGAAGCCAGCTTTAGCACTGATAACAAATCAAGAGAAGTCAAAGGGTCAAAAGAAATACTTCCGGCAAGATTAGACCCAGTAAGATCGAGCTGAGTGACCCGACCAAGAGTGCATGAAACTCCCTGCCAGTTGCAAGGACTCCTGTCAAGTTGCCACCCTGATAAAACTCCGGTGGGGTCCTTTATCATCTTCTTAAACATAAGAAGAGCTTCAGCGTCAGTCTTGATCGTTGTGAACCCATCTTGTTGAGTCCCAGGTACGAGAACACACATCATGAAGAGAATTGGAAGAAGAACATGATAGAATAGCTGAACTGGATTGCCCTCCATGAACAAACAAGTTGCAGAACAAAGCAAAGCCAAAGAGAGGAAAACAGGGGGACACAGAGACGGTAGGGAGAGGGATTGTGCTATGTGTAGTGTCTAGAGCGAGAGAGAGAGAGAGAGAGGCTGGTGGCTATGATGAGAATTTGTTGCGCAAAGCAGACGGGAAACTTTACGAAAAGAAGCTGCTTTTTTGGGTTTTATAAAATGGAAAAGGAGGGAACGTGGGAGGGAATACAAAAGAAGGGAATTGGATTAAAGTTGGTGGGTTTGCAGGTATACCGTTCCTGCGTATAAGAAAGAAAGAATTAGCAGCAGAGGAGGGAGGGAGGGAAGGAGAGAGAGAGAGAGAGAGAATTTCGTGAAAGAATTGATTTGACCTTTAGTCAAAAGAGTTGGGACCCACAGACAGGGTCCATCTGATATCGGTGCTTTTTTGGAGAACAGATCGGCAGTGGCTGATCCAAGGGCCACTGTCTGTCAGTGAGCGTGGAAATGTTCCCTCGCAGGATTTGGGAGGACATGATGAGAGACACCGCCGCTACCATATTCCCCTTTCAGAGTTTTTTCATGCACATATCACTTTTTTCCTAAGCTTAATGGCATCTAGGACTCTACTATATGACTGGTTGGGTTCAAGTCATCCATCTTTAATTAAATTCGTTAAATCTTCCCACGCCCATCTTCGATATTTAAAAAAAAATAAATCTCAAACATTATTTAGAACACTTCAAAAGCACCTGCTCTATTTTCAAAGAACAGTGATAATGTTTTCAAAAATTGGGGTAAAATGTTTCTTACATAATAGCAAGTAAAGATTGGCATTAGAAAACGGCTTATAGAGAGAAACTTAATAAAATCTAAGTGACTTTTAAATATTCTTTCATACACTTTTGTCCATTCTCTTCTTGTAAATATTTCATAAAGAAAAAAAGTTGATGATCTATACAAAAATAATGAAATAATTTATTTAATTCTAAGAATGACGTAATAACTACTTATAAGTTCAATGGATCTTTTTCAAGAAACACTTTTGATTGAACATATTTATCTAACAAGTTCTCAAATATAGATATATATAAATAAATAAAAAAGAAGAAATTCATGTTTAACTTTTGAAACCCTAAAAGTATTTCCAAAAACGTAGACAATGTTCTCTTTTTTTTTTGCTTTTTTTTTTTTTTTTTATATATATACTCACACACCCGGGGAGGGGATGGGGGATTTGAAACCGTGACCGGTGGGACTGTCGGTCAGGGTTTGGCTCAGAGAACGCCACTGAGCTAGGACCCTGCCCCTAGACAATGTTCTCTCAAAGACTCATCCACAAGTACTCTTATCTTTTGTAGACAATGAAGTACACGAGTCTCGAATCCTCGACAGCTTGGTTTTCAGCTGCACAACCAACGCTCATTATTCAGTTCTATTCAGCTTCAATTTATAGGGTTATGATACATACATAACAGCAGTTCTTCTTAAACAGCTTGGGGGTATCATAGAGTGGAACGTTTACACCTTATAGGGTTCTTCTACTACACTCGTATCTTCAGCAAGAATATTGCCGGGAAGATGGTTTCGGACTGATTGTGTATATGACGATGGTATTTGAATTTGGAGTTCAACGGACTGCTGCTATTCTTTGTCTTTACCCCACGCACAGCCTTCTGTACTCATCAAACTTGTACTACTATCTGGTGGTTCACAGCGCTCAAAATACATGGAAAGAACAGATCCTCCTATAATCACACTGCGAATAGTGGGTTTTTCTTAGGGGGCGGTGTCCTGAGGGCCCCATGTGCTGAAATATGAAGTGGAATGATTATAGAGATCAATTAGTGCAATGTTGATTCACTAGAGAATAATATACGTATTGTTGGAGTAAACAAGCAGAGGCCCACCATGGGAACCGCATCAATGAGCTGTGTGTTAATGGCATGGAGGTTATGATGCCCCCATTTGGTCCCTTTCTCTGCTTTTCTTAACCCACAAGCTGGGTTCAGCGCCTTCCTATTCAATCTTCACCATCTACAATTCTTACCTCGTTCAAACTATTCCTATCTTAACGTTAAAGTAGAACTTTATGGCTGGTTGTGGGACCACCATTTGCTTTCTTACGTTCTTATCAGACTCCCCACAGTGCAAGCGCTGCACGCCTGGCTGATTGGGGATCGTCAATTTTTATCTGCTTGACACGATGGATCCCGTAGTTATAGGGTGTTAAAGATTTGGTTTATACCTTCTTTTCCCCTTTTCAATCGGTGTTAACAATCTTCCACTTCTTAATTCTCTAAATGTTAGGTTAAGTGGTTCATTACAACAAAGGTAATTGTTAATGCATATTAAAAAACTCTAAGATCAACAAAAAAGTTGATTAGGATGAAATTAATACTTTTTCACATACAGATATACTTAAAGCACTCAAAGTTAAATACTAGTTAGAGTTAATTAATTTAAATTCTAATATTATATTACAAAGTTTAAAGTCTAATTCATTTATTTAAACATTATTCAATGATTTATTCTTTTTTATGTGAAGCTTTGGTTCTCAATAATACATCCTTAAAACTATGGAAACAGCTCTATCTAACAAAGTCATAATGGAGAAAATTGGCTTCAAATTTTTTGTGATTAACAAAACTACAATTATTAGTCAAAAAAGGGGCGAAAACATCAAAGGTTTTAAATTCAGTTGCATTATGGCACTGCATGCGGCGTAGATTAGGCTCTTGTGTATTTGGAAGCGTGATCGAGCATCTTTAGTCGTGCGAATGATGTAAAATGGCTTTTTATGTCAGATAGGCAGAAGACCTTGGTGGAATAAATATTTTATGTGGATGTAATTAAGAATAGAGACCAAATAACAAGCACTTTGAAAGCTTAAGAACCTTTGTTTATTTATTTATTTTTTTTATTTTTTGCCATGCTCTTTGTAAAAAATAAGGACATTATTTACACAACTTTTCACAACTTTAATAAAATTTGGCACCATTCATTCGTCGTGCCCTTCAAGAACTCCAAAAAGGGTCCCATGACAAAAAGAGATGAGATAAGAATCAAAATGGAGAATGAAAATAGAAAAAACCCATAGCACGAATGCTGCAGGGTAGTATTTGAAATTGTTCTATTTCTCAATGATACTTCATGGAGAGAAGCAATGAATTTATAGGCCGAGATTAAATGATTTCCAAGGAAATCATTTAATAGAATTGGAAGCATTAACAATGGAATGGTTGGTGGAATCCGATCTCTAATGCAATTCTTAGCTAGAGATGAATATTCGTGTTTTCACGGGAAAAGGATCTTCATGCAGTGTGAGCTTGAGAAGAAAAGGTGATTTGAACAGGCAATCGTTGAAATTGGATTGTTGAAGTTCTCTTCATTTGTCAACCGGAGATCTTGCGTAGATTGGCCAGGATTTTCGCCGTTCTTCAGATGGAAGGTGGAAACCAGAGAAAGGAAAAGAACAAGCCGCATCAAGGGTGAGGCCTAGGACTAACGTGGCCCTAAGATGGATTGGAATAAAACAAGGCGCATCAAGGATTGGAATACAATCACACCAGCAAAGCACATATGGACTTCTAAGTCTATTTGGTCATTGTGGGAGAACTTTTGCTAATCAAAAACTTATGCTTTCGGAGTATACAACTAAGGAATATCTCTTGGATCTAGAGAAAGATTTTGAAGGTTGAGTCTTCGGTTGTAAGCTAAATCAAATGGATGATTGGTATGGGAAATTAGTCTTTCTTTGGGATTATTATCAACTACCTAAAGAATCTACTACTAGTAGGGTCAAAGAACAAACCATCCTTGCTTTTGAAATTCTAAGAGATATTAAGGTTTGAACAACCATAAGTGTTCAAGAATAGAACTTGCCCATAAATAAGAGGTGGTTAGGGTCTATGCTCATAGGTAATAGCAACTTCATACCAAAGTCTAATAACATGAGAAAATATTAGATTATTTAGATTGCAATTATGGATGGAAAGTTTTCAATCAATTCAGCTTGGGAAACTAAAATTCCCTAGGGATTTCTAATAATGGTATAACTAGCACTTCAAAATTGACTAGCAATAAGAAAGAGACTCCCTTACCTTAGAGACTATAAAGATAAAGGTTATTATTTTATATAGTGTTGATCATAAATCTTGAGATCACATTTTCTCACATTTTCTTGGAATGTCCATATTTAACTATAGTTTGGTCACAATTGGAGACCTTATTGAATTTAATACCATCATACCTATTATGGCATTCAAAAGTCAATTGGCTCCTTCATTGTATAAAAGAAAAAAGATTTGAAGCATATAAAGTGAAACTTTTGTTTTCATCTTTTGTTTATACTATTTAGAATGAAAGAAATAATTGTGCTTTTAAGAACAATTATTCTTTGAATGTACAACTCTTGAAGCTATTAAAAGCCTTTTAAGAAATAAATTTTATTGTGTCAATATAATCCCCAAAATAGTTAAAAACTTATATATTAAGCATATTTAGAAACTTAAAGAGACTATTTTTTATTTGAAGTAGTGTTTTGTATAATCTCATCACAGGGGTTGTCCATTAATCATCTTGTTTTAATTATTGGTATATGTTAAATTTTATTCAACAACAAAAAAAAAATCTTCAACGTTGAAAAACTATAGAAATTGCACTTTAGGACATCTAACTAATTTTTTTGGTCATTGGTTTTTGGTAGATCAAATCATATGCTGATTATGAAATATGATTCTAGAGTCAATAAAGATTTAAGAAATTCATTATTTAACTTCAAATAAAATTGATTGTAAATACAAGAATAGTTTCCTTCAAACCACTGGAATTTCTAGAACTTCAATTTTTTGAAGCTTTAATGATATTTGGTGTAAATACTCGACAAGATGCATGAAAACTCTGCTACTATTGATTGCTATCCCAAGTGGTATCATAGGATTGTAACACCTTCTCATAACAATTTAAGGCTCTGGTTTTATTACGATGAATTCAGAATATTGTAAAACAAGCATCTTGGAAGAAATCTTAAAAAATTATTTTCTTAGAAGGCCAATTATTAGAACGCTACTAGGTTTCCTTTTGCAAATTCTTCTTTTAAGATATTTTATGTGAAACAACAATATTTTCAATGAAAAACCAGAAAAATGTAGAAAAGCTCAACCTTCTAAGAGGATCCTACATGGTATTTAAGAATCCTAAATCCACTTGTAAAAAAACTGATCAGTCAAAGAATTTTAGTTCTGTTCCCTAAAAAGGCGCCCTCACCTTAAATTATGAAGGTCTATATATGCGTCAACATTCCATTGAAACCCATTTTTCACAATTAATTATTTGAAGTTTAACTAAACTCATAACTGAGCAAAACTGGTTTTGAACTTTAGTTTCGCGTTCTTAACGAAGTCTTCTAAGTTATGCAATTATTGAATTTTTAAACTTATAATAAACACATCTATCTTATAATGCATGCATCTCAAATCAATTAGAAATTACAATCTTTAAAAGTTTTCTTCACATCATCTCCAAGTTCATTAAAAACCCATTAGTACTATCACTAAGCCAAAAACTATAACTAATAACTATGATACTAATTATCTTAACTCTCTCACATAGGTCATATTAACCACTTGAGCTTAAATACTCAGGTCAATTCATGGGGGCCCTTATACCAAGTCTACTTGGACCCCCTTTGCAGCTAACTTTTGACAATGCAAAACCCCACATTGAACAGTTAGTAGATATAAAATATTGCACCTGACTACGTACTAGGTGCCGTAGGTTGGGTGGTTAGTCCCATTTGAGTATAAGGGAAATGTTAGGCTAAATAAACCCAACAATGCCTTCATTGCATATTTCTATTTTAAATCTATATTGGAATTAATTGTTCCTTTAATTGAATATGCTGAAAATTAGTCGAATGTTATTTTTCTTGCTTTCATTCTTTAACTCATCCTTAGTTTGCAAGGCAATAGAATCATGCACTTATTATTTTTTAAGTTACACCATCCAAAGTTATATCTGAAAAGTATTGGACCCGTGTATTTAATAATTTTTTTATTACGTGGTGAGTCGTTACTTCAAAACTTAGGCACATATTTAATCAAATATGCTGCAAAGCTATCCAAATGATTTGGTTTGTAGTTGTTCTAGTAGTCGCCCTTAGTCTACAAGGTTCAATAGATTCGTGCAATCAACAATTACTTCTTTTAAGTTAAACCATTTCAAGCTATATCTGTAAAATATTTGACGTCTAGATTCGATCATTTTGTTTACTTTACAGGAGTTGTTATCTTTAAAAACTAAGAACATATATCATTTACTATATGGAGTATAATACATGAAAGCACACCAAATAGTGTCTTTTTTAAAAATAAAAATAAAAATTTGATGCCGTAGTCTTTTTCCTTTTTTTTTTTTTTTTTTTGGTTTCTTAAAAAACAGGGGCAGTAACCTAGGCTTAGGTTAAAGTAATTTGACAACACCTTTATATCGCTAAACCTGAAAATAGATAAGAGTGGACCTTTTATTTATTTATCCTTTAATTTTCTAATATTTCAACCTTGGATATCTTACATGATAATCGATTCAGTATGTAATGGTCTTTTCTCCCAAAAAACATTATATTATAACTAAAGTTAAAGCCATTAAAATCCAAATTCTAAATTTTTTTTTTCATCAACTCTATTATATGGTGTAGTACACGTGTCGTGTACAATAGTTAGAGACTAAATATGACGTCTAAGAGGATTCACATTTCTATTTTAATTTTTAGTTTCAAACTTATAATCCTTAAGAATTTATTCATAAAGTCTTTAGTATGCAAATTTCATTAAATAATATACATGTCATTTACAAAGCAACTGAATGCCATTAACTTTTCTACCAGAGGGATCGAATTTAAATTCCAGTACCAACTTTAAGCAATACTCTTTTATGAACTAGAATGTAGGCCTTCTTTGGGTTCTAAAATTATTGTTAAGCTTTTTAGCCACGGCAAAAGGAGCTTTCTCCTAAAATTAGACCATGAGTGAAAGGACCATATGCTTTTACTAAAAGTTGGACTAGTTTTTATATTATAGGGATTTTCCAATACCTAGAATAGTGAAGCCCTTAATAACCCTAATATAGGAAGAGTTGTTCCTAATGCTACTTTCACTATAACCAAATGCTAAAATTATATCTTTCATCTCTTAATTTCTATGGAAAGACCATACTTGTCCTTTAGGATGAAAATTATTAGTGTTTTCAATATAGTATTTCTTAGGATCCTTTTCCATTAGAATACCGTTAGGATTATCCTTTCCCACATAAGGTTATTTATGCATATTTTATTATATTGTTGTCTTAGGTTAATTGTCTTTTTTCTTTGAAGTAAAGCGTGTTAATGGATTTTGTTTTTTGTTTTTTGTTTTGGATGATGACATCTTTGTGGGCATGGAGAAACATTTGAAAACATATATACATAGCAAGCAAATTGTTAACGAAGCATATGATCTTCCCTTATAAGCATTGAAGTTCCAAGAACACATAAAAATTGTACAATTGAAGCATAGCCTCATCAACCAATGTTCATGTGATAGTGAAATATATATGTATGTATCTATGTATTTATGTATGTATGTATGCCTATATATTTGAAGTTTGCATGAACACATAACAATTTTACAATTGAAGTATAGCCTCACCAACCAAAGTTCATATAATAGTGAAATATATATGTATGTATTCTGTATGTATGTATGTCTAGAAATTCAAAGTTTGTATAGATAATATACTGCAACTAAAATTATACATGATTTAGTCTATTTGATCTAAAATAACTTGATATTATGTGGCTCGAATATGCTTGTATGTCTCTCAAATCATGAGTTTCATGTTGGCTATTTTTTCTTGACGTTTGATTGAAAGTTACTGCAAGCCTATAGGTATTATTGCATGGTTTATGCTCTACACTTATATGCTGCACATGTATGGTTTATAAGGTGTTTTTCTAGGTGAAAGAGTGGTCATTTTGAGTGTTTTACTTCTAAGTTTATTGCTTAGAAGAAAATCCTCATTTGATACATTTACCTAGGTAAAACACTATCAATGATATCATTTTATCTAAAAGAAATGTGCCTATTCCATGCCTATTTGCAGCATGAATATTGTCACTTTCAAGACAAAATGTGATGCGGGAACAACTATGCCAGCCCACACTAATGGCCCAATCCATATGTTGAATGTTTTAGCAATTAAATATTTGGGCCATAACGTGGTCCAATGGGTCCAAGAAGCCAAACTTGAAGAGCATCCCAAAGATTCTCTAGGAATTTTGATATATTTAGGACTCCTTAACTGTTATTATAGGGTTTTTAAATTGTTAAGATTCTTACTATCTAGAGTTTTCATATTTGTCAAGATTCCTACTATTTGGAGTTTCCATATTTGGTAAGATTCCTACTATCTAGAGTTTTCATACTTGTCAAGATTTCTACTATTTGGAGTTTCCATTCATGTTAGGATTCCTACTGTTTTAAGGTCCTTAATTTGTTGAGATCTTATACCTGATTTGTTTAGGATCTTAATTTGGTTAGTTTTTATTTTTCTTAATTTTAGACATCCTGAATCCTTCCAGACTTAAGTTTTGAGTATTCCTAATTCTTCTAGCATTAGGTTTAGTCATCTATTTAAAGACATTGTTATTTCAGTTGAGCAAAACTTTTGATAGAACTTTTGGAAAAGTTATTGAATTTTGTTTTCTTTAAGATTTGCCTTTTATAGTTTTCGTGCTCTTACTTTCCAACCTTTTACATTCCATTTATTTTAATTCCTACACTTAAATTATTGTCTTTATGTTTCAATGCTTTATTTCCCAATCTTTACCTTTCTAGCCCTTTATATTTCTGAATTTTCCTCTTATTATTCCGCTCCAATCTCTCTATAATCCAAAGCTCACTTAATTTCCCATCATAATCCGCATTAAGTGGTAATTAGAGCCAAGGTTTTGGTGAGTGAGCTATTCTAATAGATTTGTTCATCTCATTAATCTGTTGTTTGATAACATCACCATGTTTCAAGAAGGAGATGGTTCTTCATGTTCATCTTCACCCATTCCACCATGGCAAGCCGCATATATGGTGCAAAATAATGAATTTGAGAAGATGAAGGCTGAATTCCAAGAGTTCAAACTTTTACTTAAACAATGCTTTTGCCTACAAATAACCCAAACACTTTACTCTACTCCACCACCACCACCACAAACAATGCACCCATCATTTAACAGATTCCAAGTACCAACAGAAGCACCACCACAATTACTACAAGGAAGACTATGATATGTGGATAGAAAGGTGGTATAGGAAAGAAGCCTCACCAAAGAAAGATATAGAGGTAGGTTAAATCCAAAAAAAAGGTATGATGGAAACAAAACAAAACAATTTGGATCTACCAAAGTTTGTGATGTTGGCAGAGAAGAAGGTGGACCCTAAAAGTTTGGCTCTTCTTAAGATTAAGTGATGTGAATGCACTTAAGGCCCAATATTACGAGTTTCAATATCAAAGAATTAAGAGTCCACAACATAATCTAGTGGGTCCAAGAAGGCCAAGGTTGAAGAAGCAGCCCAAGAATATTTCGTAGCATCTATTTAGTCTTTAACATGGGGGGTTTCTTAAATAGTTGTTGAGTCCTTAATTTCTTAGGTTTCTTTATTGTCTGATAATATTTCCTTTTGCTTGGTTTTCTTTAATTGTCTAGGTTCCTGATTTATTTGGGTTTCCATACTTGTTATATCTCTAACTTGTTTATGATTTCCTTATTTGTCAAAATCCAAATTTGTTAAGACTTCCTTAATTTTAGGGATTATTGATTTATTAGGATCCTATTAGAATTAGGTTTTAAGGATTCTTGATTGACTAGGATCCTTCTAGAATTAGGTTTAGCTACCTATTTAAAAGAAACATTGTTTCAGTTGTAAGCAGACTTATTTTTCAGAGAATAGAAACCCCTAAGTTGTGTGATCAACTTTTGCATCCTTTATCCAATTCTTGCTAGGGATTGGTGGTGGAGCACCTCTTTGACTGGTGGTGTTGCCTTTACGTCTTGGAGCTTATTGGCATATATCTTTTGTTTTTGTTGTTCATGGTTTCGTTTTTCTCCCATCCTCCTTACCAAACACTCATTTTCCTCACAAAAAAACCCAAAAACACCAAAAAACGATTTTTATATATTTTTTTATTTAAAGCTCGCTCAAGCCCACCATAAGATTCGCATCATTAAGGCACCAACAACCATGAATGCAAATCCAAAGTGCTTGGATCCTCTAAAGTAAGATGTGCTGCATGAAAAGGAGATAGATCCAAGAAGTTCAAACATGTAATTGCTCTTTAATTTTGGTTTCTTAGACCCATTGGATCATGTTATGGCCTAAACATGTAATTGCTAAAACATTCAACATATGGGCTGGGCCGTTAGTGTGGGTTAACATAATTGCTCCCGCATCAAAATGCATAAGTTTTTCGAGATCTTGCATGAACCTATGAAACTACTTAAAGAGAAAAACACCATATCATGCTTGAATCATTCAAATCCTGTTGTGAAATGTCATCATTTTAGAAAAAGAGAAATGATACTTTGGTAGTGATGAATCTAGTTTATGATTATTTGCTGAACTAGAGTTTCACTAGTTTAGGTAAAACCCTATTCTCGATTGATTCACCTAAAATTCCCTATTGTTTGTTCACAATATGGCAAACCAAATGGTTGTGTAAAATCAATAGGTTTCAATGACTACTTGATTGTGATATAATATAGGAGAAAACTGAACCTATAGGGTGACTGCAAGCAAATATGAAAATCTTCACACTTAGTAATGCTGTAACTTTTTATTGTGCTTACCATACATGTCATTTGATCCTAATTTAAATAAGACATAATTTCAACTAGATACAAGCAACACTTGAATTTAAAGTCTAATGCTGCTTTTCTTCTTTTTAGGGTAGTTTAATTTAGGAAGCATGCTATAGATATTTGTGGTTTATATTTTTAAATAATAATTTTCTAATATTTTGATTGCATCAAATCAATTTTAAATTACATATCATGATCAAAGAACTCTTTTTCTAGACCTTTTATCGATTATGAATGGTGAATAGGTTTATGTTCACATCGAGTTCAATAGCATTGTGGCATGAGGACAAATTGCTGAGTCAATACAAATTATTTTCTGATGTTATGTTGAAAAATTTCACATGAGAGAACAAACCAACAAGAAGATAGTTAAAAATATAACAAAAGAAAAGAGAAAATGATGTTAAGTTGATCGAACCATTTCCCAAAAGCAATTGATGAGGTTTCATCATCTTTAACTTAGCTTTGAGGCAACTAAATCGCTCTATACCTTATCAAAGGTAATTCACTTATCCCGGTTGTTACTGAGAGTGGTTTGGTTTGCAGCCCCAGTAGCTTTTAAAGAATGATTATATGCCCCTAATAGTTTTTTTCTTTTTTGTGGAATCCCCAAAATAAAATGGCAAAAATGACTTACACTTAAAATATGGCTGTTCCAAAATGTCCTCGTACATGATGTGATCTTAAGATGCAAATCATTTCCCACTTTAAAAATTATAACAAAGATACTGGTTTAATAAAAATACATAATTTGATACTCCTTTTAATCCTAATGGTGATCTTATAAGAGGCAAACCCAAGTATTTCCATCAGCTACTTTTAAGTTAAATATATCTCAAAGTTACGGAAGTGTATGGAATTAAGTGACCTACAAGTAATTCGTTTTAGATTAAAAGAAAAATCCAGTATCGAACCAAGCTCTGAACTTCAATGAAGGGTAAAATCTCTTTACTGATCAAAAGTTATTTGTTGTTATATTGGTCCGAAAACTCAATTCTCAAGTCCGCTCCTTGTTGCATGTCCCGTGGAAAGAATTAAAAAATGAAAGAATATGAAGAGAAAGGCTCTGTTAACGTTTACGTCCAATCATCCTTTTCCTTTCCTTGCCTTTTTCTTTCATTTACCTCATGTTCTTGTAACACATAATGGACCTATTGTCCCGAATTTCGGTGTCTTACGGTGCTTTTGCTTGTAAGGAGCCTCATCAATGCACTTTATGTCATTTACTTTTAAAAAATATACTAGAGATACATTAACTTCAAAGTGGCAAGTAATGATATATTCCTATGTTCAAATGGTCAAAGCCTCAAGATTATCTGCTATCATTCTATGATTTAGTTTGCTAACAAAAAGCTTGTCGTAAACTTAAAGCCATACTACAGTGTAATTTTGATGAAACCTTTATCTATGTTAGGAGAAAAAAAAAAGGAAGACTGATCAATTAAAAGTTCTCTATATATGTATATCTGCAACTTATTTGAAGAAAGGAAACGACACAAGGCACAGAGAAAAAGAAGTTTTTAAATGTAGACAAAAATAATTACAGAATGATGGCGATAATGATATAAGTTCAGCACGTGAATGCGGTCGCGGTTGTTGACTGCTAAGCAGTCCCATCTGGCCCACCTGGATTTGTCACCAAGAGCTCAATCTAGATCGAGTGATCGAGTGTTCCCAATTTTCAACCATGGTCCTTAGCTTTCTTTGACGGGTCTTGAAATTTTTACCTGCCAGTCACTATTATATAGTGAACTATATATCAGGGATAAAGTTTGAATAATCAACTTTGCTGCTTTTTTTTTTTTTAAAAAAAAAAAATGACTCCAAGAGGGATGGAAAGGACTAAATGAAGTGAGACTTTTGATGCAAAAGGACTAGAAATTGAAGGGCAAGACCGATTTGTCGTCCATAGCACGCCAAGGGAACGACTTTATGTCAGTTCCCACTAATAGGTTCTTTTGCAGGGTCCAAATGATTGATGATGATCCCGAAAATTACATGCCCTTTTGCCTGACCAATCCCTATCTCTCTTTCTCTCTCTATTGAATGCTTGCTATGAATAAAACAATAATGGTCCGTCCAAATGATGAATTTTATCCCCTTGGCGTGCAAGCTTTTATTAGCTAGGTTGCTTTCCATGTATGGTTCTATTTGACCGTTCATGAGTTGAAACTTCGATGGTCGTTTGGCAAAAGGATTCAACTTTTACATAAAACAAAAAAATTTACGATGCAAACTTAGCTAGAAATGCATCCATTTCTCATAGAAGAATCAGCCGATTAAATCCAAAGAAGTTTTAGTATTTACTTTTCAACTTTATGGATAATCCGACATCAACTTTTTCTAACTAGATACCGTGATCTATGGGGAAGACGTATCGGTAGGAGATTGCCGGTCTTCAGCCCGGGTCTTACTCTATCGAGTGTTCGATAGTTTTCCTTTTGCATCAAAAGTGTGAAGGCTCTATCCTAAACAGTAGCGACGAGAGAAGAAAGATTCAAAGTGAAGGAATTTTCCTTTGTTCTTTTCTTTTCTTCCTGGAGTTGACCAGCAAAAGTAACGATAATTCTCACTGACTCGGAAGACTAAGTTATACCAGGCCAAGAAGCTCCTGAAAGCCTTTTCTACGGTTATAAAGGTAGATGCTGAAAGAAATTGCGAAACCCTTAAATGATGGCCTTTTTCATGCCATACCACACCGCAAAAGAAAAGCAAGAAAAAAGTATGATTGATTTGCTTTAATGACCCCAAGGTCTTTGCTTTTGATTTCCTAGCAGTAGCGCCAATTAATTTGAGGTTACGTAAGCATCAGTATTCAGTCAACTGTACAGGTAAAGAAGATTTGATATCTGAGGATCTGTATACTTCAAATGATTACAAAAGTAACTTTATAATATAATTTAATAAGACAAGGTGTTTGTGAACCGTTAAAGCTCGCAGAAGTAGATACACTGCTGAGTAACTAGGCATCATGTTCGGATATGGCCTTATATGCGAGTCTAGGTGGCAGCTACATGTGGCTGGCCTTCATTTGGTTCCCAAGGAGAGGAACCTGCTCCCTGTAGCGCGACTCTGTTCCCGCACACAGCGGACGTCTCACCGCTGCCAAGGCTCTCTACAAACGCTACATGACTGGACTGCAGCAGCATAGACACTCTTTGCTTTTCGTTATTATATAATTGAGAACCTCTATATAGAGGGTAGAGTTGTATACATTTTCCTCATCGTGGGAATTATTTCTCCCTTTTGTTCTATAAATTGGTTTTTTTATTTATCAATCAACAAGTTTTATCCATCTATGTCTCATGCCAGATTAAGTTTCTTTATTTTTCACATGGTATCGAGAGTGGGTTTAGCTTTTTCCTCTTCTCCCGCACTTTCGGGTTCTCTGACTAAAAACTGTGATTTTATTTCTGATCCAAATCGCTTCTGCTTTATTCACCAACTAGATTCGGTTTTCTTTGTTCTAGAACCAATTCTAAGCTCAAACCTCTTAAATTTTCCAGACATCGGCAAAAAAAAGGGCAGGAAAACGTCAACTCTGCCTTGTTTTCTTTTCTGACTTCACAATACAATGCTATTCTGCTAGCCAATGCAGACAACGCCCATCATTTGCAACACAATGCCGTTTTGCCAACCAATGCAGACGACGCCGTTCTTTTTGAGAAACCGACCCCCTATTGCCTTAAAGTTCAAAACGACGTCACACCATAATATGATGCACTTTTTTTGCCTTACTCAGAAAAACGGCACCATTTCCCTTGTTTGAATGCCCGCCACGATGGCCAACAACCTAAAAAACCCCCTTTGCAAGCCCTAGACTATATAAATACACTCTATTTGGGACATGAATTTGATGACTCTTGTCTCGATTAAGCACATTAGGACTTTGAATTACACCATCTGATATGAAACCATGATGATTGCACTATTAATCATGAACAAGTTGGTGTTTGTCAACAGGTCCTATCCGAAATTGGTGCCTATCTCTTTGGGACCATTGCAACACCATTTGCTAGAGGTGGATCTTGAATTCAATCTCTAAGGAACTTCATGAGGGCTTCATTTGCACTCAAGATGCCTCTGCCATATGGGTTAAGCTTCGAGGCCAATGCAATAAAGTTGACTCATCTAGGGTTTATGTCATCCTAATAAGAAAATTATGTTTGATTTAATAAGAGAGTTAGCCTATTTCAACCTATTTTTATTGTTGCCAATAATGTGAAAAATATGCTACTATGATAGAACTCTTCTTGCCCAAAATGGTGGTTTATTAGTCATTGAAGGACCACCAAGAAATGCTTTAGTTCTACTAGCTCTTGTATGGATTATACAAGTGTTATTCAACTTTATGGGAGCAAATCCTCATGATGCACCCTATTTTGGCCATCATGAAGACCTTTTCCATGATTTGAAAAGCGAATATTCCTCAAACTTTATGGGGAAGACTACTAGAGATCTTCCCCAATGCAACAAGTGCTTTTTCATGCACTAAGTCTATTGTGGTAGGTGAAACTATGTGAGTGGGTGCTAGTCAATAGTCAATGAATGACATGTCATTTACCACACAAATGGGTGCTACATAACTATCTATGAACAACATATTGTTTATGCTGAAGGTAGTGCAAAATGATAGATTGTTTAAAGCCTAATTATATTGACAAATGTGAGTTTTGTGAGAAAAAATGTCATGAAAAGGAGAAATGCTATCAACTTACGGATCTGCAATGTGAACAGTGTAAGAATTATGACCATAAATGCAAGGAGTGTTACAAGCTGAATGGTTTTCCACCAAGACATAGAAACCACAAGCATGATGAGGCCAAGGCAAATTTGGTAGCTAATGATACTAATCATGTCTTTATCATCAAGTCAAACTACAAATGCTTCATAAATTTTCTAAATGATGATCATAATGCCTAAGTTCACTTGGTAGATACATTTAAATTCCTTACCAAGTGTTGGCTAATTGATTTTGGTGCCAGTGATCATATTATAATAAATCTTCAATGTTTGGATTCAATTGTTTTAGGTGTATCTAGATCTAAGAAAATTAAATTTCCTAATAGTGATAGTGCTTTAATTACATATATTGGCAACACTCACATATCTGAACATCTTAAGTTGAACATTGTCCTATACTTACTAGACTTTAGATTTAGCATGATATTTGCTTCCAAAATTTGCACTTTTCTTTCTATTACTCATTCCTAAGGTTGGCCAATTAAACAGCTTGATGTTAAAAATGTATTCCTGCATGGCCACCTTATTGAAGAAGTTTTTATGACAACCTCTATGCTTTGTTGATCCATAACAATCACATGCTATATGTTGTCTATGACAATCTCTTTATGTTTTAAAACAAGCATCTCATGCCTAGAATCAATGTCTCACTACATTTCTCCAAATACTTGGATTCTGCATCTTTAAAGTATACTCATCCTTGTTTATTCTACACACTAAACAATATATTGTTTTCCTTTTCATGTATGTCAACAACATCATCTTCATCGATAGTGCCCATCTATTGCTTTCTCAAATTTTATCCAAGTTACAAAATGAATTTGATATTAATGATCTTGGGAATCTTCATTGTTTTCTTGACATTGAGGCTTAACACTTTTCTATTTCTTCACTAGGCTAAATTTGGTCATGAAATTCTTTAATGTGCAAACATGGGTGATGCTCATGATGTCTCCACCCCATGCTCAATTGGACACTCTCCATCCATTTATGATTTATGCCCTTTCGTTCTCAACTCTCCATTATTTTTTCTATGTAAGCTTTGTTGGATATAATGGCTAACCAAGAAGGGGGGTTGAATTGGTTATCTAGAAATATGTTTATCAATTGGATTTTAAACACCCATAATAGAATTAGATATTGCACAAAGCGTGATTATGAGCAACATGTTAAAGTAAACACAAACAACAAGTATACACACAAATTTTCCATGGTGTTTAAGCCCTAACACCTACTTCCACCCTTTTCTTCCTCAAGCTCAATTAGTTGAAGTTCACTTTACTCATTGATTATGACGTGGCCCATCCTACACCAACCTAAGCCCCAACAACCATTAGTGATGCACTTGAGGAGATAAGTCTAGCCACAATAATTAGAGAATTGATTTCCAAGGAGTCTTTGCCATAAACAATTAAGACTATTTATTTCTTTTGACTATCTTGGGAACTTATGGAGCTTTTATGATGTAATTACTTGTCTTTGACTAGCCTATTGAAAATAGGAGAATCTTTGCTATAAATAGCCACCCCTTTATGTAATGAAGCAGTTCATAAGTTATGAGATTACATTAAAGCTTTGGCTTTCTTTATAAGTTTTGTATCTCTTTGGCTTGTTTCGAGAATGGTGAATGTTTTTACTATGTATCTCTTTGGGACTACTTCGTAATAGAGTGGTGAGTGTTTATCCTTGAATTCTAAGGTAGTGAGTAATATGTATCCTTAGTTTTCAAAGATAGTTTTATCTTTTACTTTCCTTCTTTTTGTTCGGTATCAAGTTCGGTATCGAAGCCTAGTTCAATGGCTGGTGATAACTCTATTTTTTATAGAGTTATTTTACCTAATTTAAATAATAAATTATCTAATGCTTGTGAGAAAATATTTGAATTCCTCTTTATTTACTTAAATTTATCTTGTTTATGTAGCATAAGGAGGCATGAAGAAAAAGGACAAGCATGGAGAACCTGATACTTATTATATGGCAGAAGATGGTCAAAATATTAAGGTCAAGGAAATCAAGATGGGCTTGGGCTTGGGCTTTGGATGATTGTTATTAGATTTTTATTGTTATTGGATTTTCTAAATAATTAGAAAACCTAGTCCTATTAGGAGTCCAAAGCCTAATTAATATAGGAGTCCAAAACCCAATTGTCTTGGGAATCCAAAACCCACTTCTATTAGGATAAGGAGATAGTTCTAGATCCCAGACCCTATATAAGGGAGGAGCACTGCATAAGGAGAGGAGGAGGAGAATAGAGAGAAAAAAAAAGGTGCCACTGAAACCAAGGAAGAGAGAAGAAAATCAAGGAGAATTCTTGAAGAGAAGACAATGTGGTGATAACTTTCATGTTTTTCTTTATTTAAGATGTTTCCTTTAATTTCTACCATTGTTTTGGTTTATTATTTCACTATGTTCTAAATTCCTTTTGTTAGAGCGATGATGTAGCCTAACTATAATGATGTGAATCCTATAAGTTTTTATGTTTTACAAGATATTTTATTTATGTGAGTTATATATTATTATACTTAATGCTCTTAAGTGATTGCCCACCACTTGAATGATTTGATGTGCATGTTTGAGACCGACAAGAGATGATATGCAATTGCTTCTTATAATATATAACCATGAATTAAATATGGATAAACATATACTATGTTGTTTGTGTGGCTTTTGGTGATAAGATAATCGAAAAATTTATTGTAAACCAGGAATGTTCACAAATCTTAATGAATTTGGTTTGTTTCAATTCATATATAGAGATATAGTGAATTAATGAACTAAATAGGTTTGCTATACCTAGACATAGGATAGTAAATAAATTAGGAAATTTCGTCATCACATAAGTATTATCATTCTTGCAGGCATAAACTATGAAAATTCATATATAGTAGTTATGGTGAAATCGGATGCTCTAACATGTTTCTCATATTGATCTTTCTTACTTGGATTTAATTTCAATTAGTCTTGAATCTTGTTTTGGAAATTTTAAATTTTATTTTATCATCAACTTTCTTTTGATTAGCTAGATAAATTTTAGGATTAGTTCATTGTTGGTACTTAATTAGTCTAGTATTCATCAATCCCTGTGGGACGATACACTTTTTTATCATTATATTACTTGTTTGACATGTTCACTTGCATTTAGCATTTCACCGAACAGCTGGTCATCATCATCGTGCTTGCAATTTTGAAGTCCTTGAGGTGAATGAAACTGATCAACATAAGATGAAATTGATCAACATTGTAATTCTTGTTATGGATCTAACAAAAGCCTTCACTCTAGAGTTGGAGAGGATGAGAATCCTTTCTATGGATCTGCCAATGAAGACTTTGATGATAGTACTCCACCTTATCCTTGTCATCTTTGACGATATCTTTAACACTTTCTTGATGTCAAAGTTGAAATTCTAGAGTTTGAAGGAAGAATGGAGCCTAATGAATTCCTAGATTGGCTTCATACAGTTGAATGAGCATTTGTCATCAAAGATTATTCTAAAGATCAAAGGGTAAAGCTGATTGCTTTGAAATTGAAGAAATATGCTTCATTATGGTGGAAAAATTTACAGAGACAAAGATTTTGGGAAGAAAGAGGAAAAATTCAAACCTCGAAGAAAATGAAGAGAGAGTTAAAACAAAGGTTCCTTCTAGAAAATTATAGAATAAAAGTTTTTTTCAAGCTCCAAAATTTGAAGTAGATGAACTTATTTGTGGAGGATTACACTATGGAATTTGAGCACTTAATGTTAAAGTGTGACGTGGTGGAGCTTGAAGAACAAATGATTGCTCGATATTTGGCAGGATTGCAAATAGAAATTGGGGATGTAGTTCATTTACAACAATATTACTCCTTCAATGATGTGCGAAAGCTTGCTTGGACTGTGGAACAACAAATGGGAACTCGTGGTAATAACTACAAGCCCATGGTAAGAGAGGGTGCTACAACACGGGGAAGTCCAACAAGTATGACTTCAACCCTACTAGTAAAGCTTATGGAATCCAAAGTTCCTTTAAGGGCAATAGTTCCAAACAAGCTAAGCTTTTTAATATAGACTCTTATACATGCTTCAAGTGTCAAGGTTATGGACATATAGCCTCTAACTGCCCCCAACCAAAAGATTGTTGCTCTTATTGAAGAAGATGTCTTCGAAGAATTCGATGAACCTAACACATAAAATGATGGAGAGTTAGTATATGTAGACGAAGGAGAAGCCTTAATCATTCAAAGAAGTTTGAACATGAATCCAACTAAAAAAGATGATTGGCATCAAGAGAATATCTTCCACACTTGTTGTACCTCTCATGGTAAGGTATGTGATGTTTTTATTGATGGAGAGAGTTGCACAAATGTTTTAGCCCCCAAAATGGTGGAAAAGCTATAGTTAAAGACAAAAGGTCATCCATGGCCTTACAAGTTACATTGGTTTTACCAAGGGAATGAGATAAAAGTTGATAAACATTCCCTAATTTCCTTTACAATTAGGAAAAACTATAAGGATAGTGCTTGGTGTGATGTGGTGCCAATGGATGCATGTCACTTACTTCTAAGAAGGCCTTAGCAGTATGACCGAAAAGTCTTACATGATGGGTATAAAAACACCTATTCATTTCATAAAGATGGAAACCACATCTTGTTAGCTCCTTTTAAGCTAAGTAGTATGTCCAAACCATTGAGCAAGGAGGGCAATCTTGCACTTTCAAGAATTCAAAGGAGGTAAGAAATTCAGGAATGCAAAGTGGGTTATGCTTTTATGCTTATGAAATCAAATCCTAAGCCTTAACCCTAAACCACATCCCTTATGACAACCATTTCTCAAAGAGTTTTAAAGAAGTTGTTCTAAATGAAATTCCTCTAGGACTTCCACCAGGAAGATATGTAAAATTTCAACCCCAAGCTTATGGATCATTTAAGATTTTGAAGAGGATTGGTGATAATGCTTACAAGGTAGAGCTTCCAAGTGAGTATGGAGTTCTCTCCAACCAAGGGAGCATGATGTGGCCCATCCTACACCAACCTAAGCCCCAACAACCATTAGTGATGCACTTGAGGAGATAAGTCTAGCCATAATAATTAGAGAATTGATTTTCAAGGAGTCTTTGCCATAAATAACTAAGAGTATTTATTTCTTTTGACTATCTTAGGAACCTATGGAGCTTTTATGATGTAATTACTTGTCTTTGACTAGCCTATTGGAAATAAAAGAATCTTTCCTATAAATAGCCAACCTCTTATGTAATGAAGCAGTTCATGAGTTATGAGATTAATTAAAGCTTTGGCTTTCTTTACAAGTTCTGTATCTCTTTGGCTTGTTTCGAGAATGGTGAATGTTTTTACTCTGTATCTCTTTGGGACTACTTCCTAATAGAGTGGTGAGTAATATGTATCCTTAGTTTTCAAAGATATATTTGATCGTTTACTTTCCTCCTTTTCATCTGGTATCATATTAGGAGAAAAAGTTCTCATAATCCTTCCAATTCCTCCTTAAAGGAATTACATAAGTCATGGATTACAATCAAAGGTTGACTCAACCTTGTTACAAAAGCAAATTCCTAAAAGATGTATAATTTATGAGGGATTTTGCTAATTAGAGAGCTTCTCTAAGATATGAATACAAATCCAAGCTCCAATCATGAAACCCCTAAATTTTAGCAAATTAGGGTTTTGAGATTTACAACAAAATGTATGTGTAAATAATAATCAAAGTTCAATCAACACATAAATGAGTGTACAAACAAGTATGAAATCACAAGAATATGATTTATAAAGAGTATCACCGAAGCTTCTTCATATAATCACAATGTAGAGCTTAATCTCGATTTCTTAGTTTGATTCCTCAAAATAATCTTATCAAAAGTCACTTTGAACTATAGAATAGAACCTTTATATATGAGATTCGAAACAACAGAAGTTGATTTGAGATTTTTGTCAAACTTAACATATTGAGGCTTCATCTTGTTGAGAGAGTAGAGCAAGTACCACACTTAGGGTTTCAAATGAAACCCTTAATCATTTTGATAATCTTTTTTGATAGAATGATCCATCTTTCTGCAAATCTTTCCATTGGAGGAGTGGATGTGCAACTGCCAAAAAAGTAAGGACAACATTGTTGTCTCGAATAAAAGCTAGGGCTTCTGAGTGATTGAGATGCCTAAGTGCATTTGATAATAAGCTGAATGGCACTGTTTCATTAGGTATAATAAGAGCTTTGACGAGCTTGTATAAGATGGGCTCGAGTTAGACTATGTTTCGTGGGCTTAAATCAACCTGCTTCTTGTAGGCCTGGATTGGCTTGCTTCAAATGGGCCTTAGCTTCATAAATCAAACTCAGATCATATTTAAGCTTCTTAGACTGGGCTTTAGCTAGCATAAGCTCATCACAATATCACTTTTGCATAAGCTACCTACAATAATATAAAAACCAACTATGCAATTCATGAATATCATGCTATTTATGCTTAGGAAATATTCCTTTTCTATAGCATAAATGAGATTTCAATATATCAAAATGTAGGAAATCAACTACTTTATAATATCATTAATTGATATTATAATTTTTACACCTTTTACTTCCTATGATTCTCTTTTGCACATTCATACATGAAAAACATTTTTATACAATTAGCAACAAAATTTGTCACATCAAAACATATCTTTTTCCAACAAGCTTTATAAGAAAATCCTTATGTCTTTATGCTTATGACAAACAACCTAAACCTTTATTTGAAAGTCTTCTTTCAAAGAAATTGTTTGCTTTCATATAGTAGTTCAAAATAATTAGTTGCAAGTGAGATATTACTGGCATACAAGGCTAAGAACATTAATTTATTCCTTCCAAAATTATGGTGTTTAAAATTAGTCATAATATTCCTTGTAAAACTATATGAAGTAACAATAATGTATCATTTGAAAGAAAATTACTTAGGAGGGAATATTGAAAGGCAAACAAGTACATAAGGAGGCCATTTATGGATACTTGGTAAGGACTATAATGCCATAGCATACCCTTTGAAAGGAGTGTTCAAAAGCCATGAACTCACGGATGGAAGCTATGATCCAATGTTTGAGGGAAGCCAATTTGAATGAGAACTAAATAGTTCATCTGAGTAAGATAGATAAAGTTACAATTAAAGATTGTAAGAATCAAAGTTTTTTCAAAAGTTTGAACCTAATTCCTATATCTTAAAGCTTCAAACCATCCATCAGTTATAACCAAGCTAAACTTAGTAGCTTTTAATATTAAGAAACCTTTTAAGTTCTTTGATATGTGAACTAGTCACAAAGGAGGTGGAAAGATTCCATTTTTACTAGATAACTTGCAAACAAAGGGCCTTAAAAACTAAATTGCATGAGTTTAATATGCAACATTTCTCAAACCTAAGCAAGTAAATGCAAGACATTAGGGATGCTTTAAGTGACTTACACGATGCAACCATGGTCATGGAAGAGATCAAAAGGTAAAAGCCTTACTAAAATAAACCTTGTTAGCTGCAAGCCAACCTAGTAGCTTATTAGTAAATTATTCCTTCAGAAAATTATAAGAAAGAAAGTGTACCATCCCATTTCATGGAAGCTCTTACTTCTATTTCTACCTTCTTAAATGTTAAGAAAAATATATTATTGTTTAAAAGGGATTGCTAGGATTCTCAAATACTATTGTTAAGCTTAAAGCTACAACTATTAATTAGAGTGCATATTATATTTTTTAGTAACTACACATATAGAAATGGTGTTTAAAGATTTGTTGAGACACTTGGCACAACTGCAACATTTGGTGCACCCCTTTCCAAATCCTAACCAATCAAATTGTTGGTGGCAAAGGTCGAATCTGCAATCTACTTTAATACCAATTTTTAGGACCTTTAGGTACTATCATTGGGCCACAAGCCATAACTATTGATCATTATCCTATTCCTTAACAACCATACACACTTAGTAGCATGTAGGTTTGTTGAAACACTTGACACAACCATCACAAATGGCACACATACCTATCAATCTCCAATAATGATAAAACTCCTAATCCTAATGGTTATAATGCTAGCTTGTTAAAAACATTGTGGCACTTAGTGCAAGAAGATATTTTGAAGGCCATATGATCATTTTTCACATTAGAGCATATGCTTTAGAAATACAATGCCACATGCCCAACATTGATTCCAAAAGTCCCTATCACCACATAATATCTCGTTATAGGCCTATTCCATGTTGTAACGTAACATATAAATGTGTTGTTAAACTCTTATGCAATAGGTTGTCAACCATCCTCCTTAATATCATCTCCTAATATCAATCATTTTTTGGTAAGGAAAGATGGATAATTGACAACATGCTTCTAGTGTAGGAACTCTAAGTGAATACCATAAGGATAAGGGTAGTCTCACATTTGCATTAAAAGTTAATGTTATGAAGGCAAGTGATTTACTAAATTAGGCCTTTTCTTGAATAGTAATGAAAGTGATGAGATTTGTGTCGGTTCTATTAAATGGGTGATAATTTATGTCAAGATAGCTAAATTTTCAATGAATATCAATGGAAAACTTATTAACTATTTTTCCATAGAAAGTTTAGATATGGGGACTTGCTATCTCCATAGCTGGTTTTGGTTGCTACGGAGGTATTATTAAAATTCTTGAGGGATCCTACCTTTATTGAAAAATTCAAATATTATAAGAGATGCTTGAAGAAAGGTATAACATACGTACATTTTGCTGATAGTTTATTGTTTTTTAGTAAGGGTTATTTAAGCTTTATAGGCCTTCATGATTGGTCTAACCCAATGAAAAATAGTTCATAGATATGCAATGTGGTACCAAAGGTGCAAAACTTCATTATAGCATAGGAATATCCCATTGAAAAGCTTCCTCCAAAAGTATGGTACTAGATTAGCAAATTTCTATCATATTTAAAAAGCTAATAAATACCATCCTATTCTTAAAGATATTTTTTGGGTATTCCTTTTTCATTCTTCCTAGTAAAATATTGAAACAAATGGACCAATTAATTAGGACATTCTTGTGGTTAAGACTTGAATTGAAGGTTCATAATGTTAAAGCTACTTAGAATCATGTTTGGGCAAGTAAAGTTGAGGAGGACTTGAATTTAAAAAAGTCAATTTTTAAAACAAAATTGCATAAATGAAGCACACATAGAACTTATTGGCTACTAAGTTTATACAATTGTCATGGGTGAAATCATATGTTATCAAATGTTGATGTTTTTGAAGCCTTTAATAGTTGGTAAGTGGCATGGACCTATAGAAGGATTCTTAAGGCTAGAAGTTGTTGAGAGAATGAGAAGAGTAATGAAAATGAGTAATCGATATATCTCTAGGATGATTATGCCTACTTGAAGGATTTATTGTTTATCAAATTGGAAAGCAAACCATCCTCAATTCTCGAATTTTAGGAGATACAAAGGTTGTAGCAGTATTGATAAGTTAGGAGTTGATCACGCCTATTAGTAAAAGGTTTTCATGGCTCATGGCTCATGCTCATAAGTAAGATATGAGAGAAGATGAGCTCACATGGATTACTTTTGTGCATAAAAGGTTTTTTGTTAGCTTTGCATGATAATTATCATTTCTAAGGACATAGTGTTTATTGGTATGGAGTTATAGGATTTATGTAGCCTTTTAATGATAAATGATAGTGTGGTTGATAATCTTAAATTGGTTGGTCATAAGAGATAAATTTCACTTTCTTAGAGATTATGGAGATAAAAGTTGTTGTGCATTTTAACCTTTGATAAATCTTAGGACCAACTTTTCTCAAAATGTAATTTCTCAAAGACAATTTGATTGTACTTTGACATTGCCTTTAACATGAAGCCGTTGTACTTGAGGATCAATTGGCTCATTAGCCCATTTTAAAGAGAAAAACTTTAAGACGTGTATTCTAAAATTTGTGTATGTCTCTTTTGTTTATACTTTTAAAAGTGAGAGAAACAATAAGATCGTTAGGAACACTACTAACTTGAAACATTGAGCTTATATTTCACAATCTGAAAAAGATCTTTAAAATAGTTAAGACCTTGTATATCAGCATATCTGTAGAGTTGAGGAGACAATATCTAATATGATGTGTGGTGAATGGAGTTATGCCCCTAGTATTGTCTTGTATTAATAACTACTATATATATAAATTCAAAAAGCACATATTACGACAAAAATTGTTGTTTTAGTTTAATCATTAGTGATTTTAGCCATCATCAAAACTCATCTCTTGCAGTGCATGCTCAGTTTCCTTAAGTTTACTCTTTTTATCTTTTATGGTTTGTCTCATTAAATTCTCTTTGTGCGATAGTTAAACAAAGAGACAAATACAACAAACTCTTTGAACTTAATTGCTCCCGTGGATGTTTTAACTTACGTATTATCCAAACTAGCAAAGTTAACAATATGTCAAATGAGAATTATAGTCATAGAAATCTAACAAAAACTTTTTATATGTCGCCACTATAAAATAAAAGACTAAACGGACTAGCTCCTTGTATACCATTCTAACTGTGAGATGGTTTAGCAAGATTGTTGCATAACTGAATAATAATAGCTTGCTTTTGAACGAGGGACAGGGATTTAAGAACAAAACCTGGTTCCTTTCACAATATGAAGAAAAATCAAAGATTTAGAAAGAGATTCTGAAATTTTGGGTAGTGGCGTGGAACTTAAGCATGTTAAATTTCAAACCAGGAGCCAGTAATGGGACTGATCCCTTCGAGAATAACCTAAAAGTAACAGGTATGATCAGGCTAGAGACTAAAAAGTCAAACGAGAACAAAGTGACGCACCTATTGGAGGAAGAATCAGTGGATAGAATTCAAGAAATCCCTCACCCCCGAAGAATCTAATGCACTCCCTAATGCAAGTGCGGATTAAAAAGCAGACTTCTAGCAAGTCAGCTTACATAATAGATCTACAAGTGAGTGAAAATTGAATTGTTCCACTTGGAAAAGGAAACTAGATGCTACTCTAGAAGACAGATCTACGAAAAAACACAATCTACTCAAATGGAACGTATAATACTCGTCTCTTCAAAGAAGTGAAAAAATTGATTAGAACCTCTTCTTGGACTGCAACTTCTCTAGGATTTATGGTGAAAATCCTAATGGCCACAAAAATGCCCAAATATTCTCTTGTCTTCTGACTTGTATGTAGCTACAACGGTATGTCGGTTTGACTTCCTAGGAATAAAGGAATTCAGTGGCCATCCCTGTTAACCTTCTTTATTTTAATGTAGCTCTACTGGAAAAAGCAGATGAGCTTCTGAAAGCATGGAGCTTGGTCAAGCCATCTTTGGTCAACTAGGAACTGGGGACCCAACCACGAAAGACATTCTTTAGAATCAATTTCAAGATACCGGTGTGAGAGAGACATATTCCCTAGGATCGCATCAATATGTCATGACTCAAGTAAGAGAGTCATTGATGCAAGGAACCAATTGGCCTTTATCATCATACATTTTTTTTTTCCTTCTTGGCAAGATAACCGTTACTCTAGGTCGTTTAACAACTTTTCCTGACATGTAGATAGTTTTGAATCAAATCAGAAACACAACGCCTTTAAAGAAAAAAATCCCAATAAAATTAAGTCTTAATCGTTTCACGTGTCATATAATTTTAAGTTGACAGAAATTTGTTTACATGTTGAGGAATTACATTGTGTGGAAGATTAGAGTATCGATGATCATTGGTGATCATCAACCTAATTTAAGTAACAATCAAGTTTAGGTGCTTTATTATGATATAATAGAATATTGTCACAACAGGTTCATACCAACACATTACTCTATATTCCACTTATTACAACAACTGGAAAGTACACAATACAGGTGGGAAGGAAATTACATGAGACCTTTTGGGCGCTCTATAGCAGACAATGCCATCCCTGGCTAGAAAAGGAAAGAATAAAACCACTAATGCCCAGACGATGACACTCCGCATTTGGTTGAAGATTGGCTCAGCCCACTTAACCGCACGGCATCGTGTTGGACATACAGGGAAAACAAAAATCACTCGTTGAAGAAAGAATCGCGAAGACCCGTCTCCCCTTCACAGTTCTCTTTCCAACCTAAGAAAAACCATAGAGAATCCATGCCAAAAATCATGCGATTGAGCCTTTGGATTGAAGAGACACTTTGGAAAGAATTCACGCTTCCAGCTATAAAGATATTGCACCGATTGATGTCAAAGTACACAACAAAAAATCATTTAGATAAAGTACAGAGGCTCTCGGGTTGTAGAATCCTTTTTCACTCAAAATCTTCAGTGAAACTATTATATGTCTTGGAAGCCCAATCTACTTCAAAATCCCAGTCCACGAATGCGAAATTAGTAGGAGATGTGGTCCATCTTAGCCACGCCAGCCGTCCCTGCCTGATCAGCCCTATGCTTCTTCCTCCTTTATGAGACGCTGCTTTTCCCTTTCTCGCTGAGCACCATTCATGCGCCTTCGTCCACGGATCAAAATCACGCCCTCAAACCTTGGTCTGTCATCAATGCTCCTCAAATCACTGGCCGGGCATACAAGTTCCTCAAATTTCGGCTTCTTGTACTCGCACACGATCGTCCCCATATCATTGGCCGACCATACAAGGAAAGTCATCAAAGCCAACCTTCCTTTTCTCTACCGCAAGAACAGATCGCTACTTACTTAATCGATGTCCAGCCTAAACGCCAGCAACACAAGGAAAGCCACTGAGGTCTTCACCAACCTTCTCGAACCTTTCCTCTCTTGGCCGAACCATCTACCACACGTTAACACAAAACACTTCCAATGGAAAATGCTCGTGTATGTTATGGTATTCTTTTTGTATATCTTAGTCTTAGGTCTACAAATATGTCCGTTATACTGGGTTGTAAATTATCAATACAAGAAAAATTTTCTTATTAGCCAAATGCTATTTCTGTCCTTTTATTTCCGGTGCTTATGGTGTTGGCTCATTGTATGAGTCCATGTAATGTTGGCTTATATCAATGATGCATAAACAATCATTTCTTACCGTGGCAATGCAATGTGATTTTATTGGTCCATTTAATTGTACACATATTGTACACATGTTTTACATATATCCCCCTTTTGCATATATGGTACTGGCTAGTGTGAACCTTTGTCCATCTTATAAACTTTGATGAGTGAGGCTATTTGTATGGACATTTTATTGATTGGCTAAGTCCCCCCTCTAGCTCTCCATTTATATATATATTTAATATATTTAATGTTGCTTTAGGGAGAAATTTTTGGAGACAATAATGTAATTTATTTGATTGTGTTTAGTTGTGGGAAATCACCTCTTAGGTGGTTTCGCCACGTCATCCATCATGCCCCTCTCTCCCGTAAAACACTAAGCACACTAACTCATAAATAACCCACTACTCACACACACCAAATAACTGCTTATTCACACGAGTAGATAAAAAGGGCTTTTACGCAGTCATTGTTGTCGCCTTCTCCCTAATTTTCACACAGCAACTTTTAGGCTATCTCATCAAGCCAGTATCGGAGAGAATAGAGAGGAAGACTTAGTTGCAATTTGTAGCTCAGAAACAAAATACAGTATCTTTTTCAGATATAGTTTATGTTACATATAGAAACCTATTTATCTTTCCATGATCAATGCTCAGATCCTGTAAAAGGGTCTCATTGGAGACCAAATTTTCTAACAATTGGTATTAGAGCCATTATAGCATTGATTTGGTGAGTAAAATCACCAAAATTACATTTTTTATCAAACTCAAATCAAAATTGCGTTTTGGTCCCGAACTCAAAATAGGTTTCGAATTTTCTATAGACCATAATTTCAAATTTAGATCTGACGTGAACCAGTGGCCCTTTGGACTGGACGAGGCCATATTCAGAACCAGTACGGCGTGAGCTTTCTGCCGATGCCAAGAACCACCGGAAACGGTGGTTTTCCGACCGGGTCTCACGTGACCCAACCCGACCTGAACCGGGTCAGGCCGCTAGCCTCCGCCGTTCGCCACCGACTAGGTCGTCAGAGATAGATCATCCACCGACGATCTCAACGACGTCTCGATCGGCCGGAGAACTGGCCGGCTGGACGCCGAACCGGCCAAATCGGGCTACCCAAATTCGACCGGATTTGGTTTAATCCAGAGCTGGCCACCGGTGGGCACCGAAGTGTTGGCGTCTGTGGCGTTGGACGTCGAACATGTGCCGACAATTCTGACTACACCTTGATCGGCTGAAGAACCGGCCTATCTGACGGCGAACTAGCCATATCGGCCCGAATTGGCCAGTTGGCCCGAATCGGCCTAGTCGGCCTGAACCGGCCGAGTTGACTCGGCCGAACCGGCTGGACCGGCCGTACCGGCCGACAGCCACTTCTGGCGGCGCGTGGAGGCGCGTCTGACAACCCTTTTTACGTCAAAATTTTTATTATTTTATTTTTAATATTATGATGCAATTTATTTAAGATAATTGTCTCTGTTTGATGATTATTTAAATTAAAATTGCTTGATTTATTGTTTAATTAATTTTATATGCCATAATTGTGTGCTAGCATGTGATAATTAATTGTTTGAAAATTATTTATGGCCTTTTGAATGTTATATATTTGTTTGAATATTATATTGGGCCATTTTAGTCTAGCATACAATTATGTAACACTTGAAGTGTTAATTAAGTGCAATTTAGAGACAAGTGTCCATCTTTTAAAATTAAGTTGCACTTTTGGATTATGAGCAGTGTATGTTGTATCCCACAGCACAAACTGAGCTCATAGCTTGATTGAGTTGTGACCACCACAGTGGCACACCTTGGTTAGGTCGTGGGTTTGTGTTTTGTGCATTTGAGGGATTTCTCTAAGTATGCGGGGGTCATGTGATTCAATTGGATTGCGACCACCACAGTGGCATAATTTGATTGAGTTATGAGACTTCGTTCTTGTACTGTGGATGAGTCCAATCCTAGTACGTTATCATTCTCCCACAGGAGGTGACTGCGTGTCAGGAATTGGATGTTGCACAACTAGCATGCCTAGATTTGGACCAATCTTTGCGGTCCATACACCCACAGGTGGTGGATTGTGAGGGTTGGTTCTCCCTTATGACAACTGTTGTGCGAAGAGTTTCTGGATGGCATGTCATGTTAATTGCCCACAGGTGTTTATGTGACTTTACTTGTGAGACTCTCTTCTAATCTACTCACATTGTGCTTCTATTATTAATTACTGCAACTATGTTGAGGACATTTTAATAGTACATCATACCTTTGCCCACATGTGTTTGTATGACAAAGTTTGATTAACCCACATTATGTTAATAATTGTCATTTGTTTTTTAGTCACCTTTTATGTCAACTCATTACTGCCATTGTGTTGAGAGTTTCTGGATAGCATGTCATACTTTCTGCCCACAAGTGTTTGTATGACGATACTTGTGAGCTCTCTTCATTTTACCTATCATATGCTAATGGTCTTAATTGGCTCATTGGTCATTTTTACGCTAATTATAACATATTTTAAAGAAAAGCTATATAATAGCTATGCCTCAATTGATGATTGGCCAATAGATCTTACTAATTATAGCACTTGGGATATTGAGTTGCTTCATAAAGCACATTTTGAAGTGTAGTCATTTAAGTTTACTGCTCATTAAGGTCAACTTAGGATCACTTTATATGTAATTCCTCTGCTAAGTGCACAATTGAGGATTTACTAGATACAATGACACTAAGCCATTATACCCCATCAGATTTTGTAATAATGAATTTTATAGAAGTTTTCATCTGAGGCATGATGATTATAAAGTTATTTATGATCATATTTGGAAGGATGGTCATTGGGATGATGATTGTAATAATTGTGAATCTTGTTTATCCCATAGTAAATCCAAGTATAATGGTTTTAATATTAATAGTGAATCCACTTGATTGGTAGCCCCATTTAATTCTTGGTGATTGAATAGTCTCATGGTTTATAATATTTTACTATTTGGATTCACATATAGAGGAAAGCTAAATTAGCATGAGCTTCCAATTGAATATATTATGAAAGCCATGGTGTTTATTAAATATGTCATACTATTTTAGGATGACTTTATACTGTACCTTTATGTACAGTTTTCTGAGGAGATTTGGTTCAGATATGAACTTATATAGTTATTGTTTTGAGATGATGAGTTGTATTGTTAATATGTTTTCCATCTCAAATGATATCAGTTACTACACCACATTTCATGGTTTACACAAAGTGTATTTGGCTTTCCATGATATTTATGATCATAGAAAATTATATATGGAACATTAAAGATGAACTAGAGATATATATGAAGTATTTTGGAGATATAATGGCCAAGATGGAAAGAGACTTGTAGTTGATAATTTTGGCCTATTAAGGTTGTAAGTATTGATTTTAATGGCCATGTTCGATGTTGTTATTCTAATATTTTATTGAACATAATTGATTTTCTCACTATGGTGATTTATGGTTGGTTGAGGAACATGGTTGAATCATGTGAGATATTTGGAGACATTAAGATTGATGTTGAGAGATAGAAAAGCAAAAGATCGATGTTGTTTGATTAGTGTGAAGAATATTATGGAGTGTCAATTCTGAATATTTTAAAGACTCATTTGTCTATATTAGATAGTTTTGAGATAGCTAATAAGTTTGCTATGTTTGGGAACCATGAGCATCACAATGTAGCTGATATGTGCTACTGATCTCACAAGTATAATGAGTTGTATGGATCCTATGATATATTTTGGGATGTTTTATAAAAGTGAAATTGAATGGTCATTTTAAGTACAAGAGACCATAGATTTGTTTAATGTCTTGTATTTTGCATAGATCATTAATAATTGATATTAGTTTATAACCCCTTAAGAAGTGCTAGAATTGTAAAATTATAGATAACAGAGTATTTGGAACATAATGTAACAAAGAAGTGTAATTGTTCTCCGATCATTCAAAAGTAATAGTGCTTATATGACTATGTCATTTACATCACCTATACATATGGTGAATTAAAGCCGGAGGAGCTATAATTAAGACCTATTAAAGTAAATGAACCATTTGATGAAACGACCTTGGTTAAGGTTCTGCAGGTCTTGGATCCACTTATAAAGGCTTTATTCATGGATTTAGTGGCTATATTTAGAATTTTCACTAGAGAAAGCTTATAAGCTTCATTTTATACTACTTGATCCTTTAGGAGAACTTGATTGTAACTTTGATCATGGATCTGATTACTTGTATGAATGTTATCTCTAGCCTTTGCTAGATTTGGGCTTTTGTGCATTTAAAGACACAACATTGTTGATAAGATATAGTCTGATTTGGAGCTTACTAAATTGCCTCAAGGTTGCAGAATTATTGTTTGTGAATGTATAAAATCAAGAGAGTTTTCATAAAGAAAGTTTGAGAGGTCTTATTTGTTTGGTAGCTGAAAAGCTTATTTCATAGTGACCATCATATTGGTCGCTCATTTTAATTTATTGCCACTATAGTTGGCTATTAAGACCGCCTTTCTGAATGAAACTCTAGACAAGGACATCTATATGGTGCAACCTAAATGTTTTGGGGCATTTAATGTAAATTTAATGTATAAGCATTTATGCTTTTAAGTAAGCTCCCTAAACCTAGCACCTGAAGTTTTGTAGTATTATTACTTCAGACAGTTTTGTTGCAATGATAACAGATCAAATTATATATGTTGATCTACAAAGATCAATGGGAGAATAGTAATTTTTTCTTGATTCCTTATAAGGATGATATCTTGTTTATATACAATTTTGAAGTTTACTCCTTGACATAAATCATTTGATGTTGAAGTAATTGACGTATAGACTCTTATAAGAGTGTATCATCAGAGTAAAGATTTATAGGACAAGTTTGAAATATTTTATTGGTCACCACTATTACTGCCTATTATTAATCATTTCTCATAAGGGTACATGATGATTATATTCTAAAATATGTTTGGTATTTAAGGTTGTAAACTTATAAATATTTTAATCATTGTGGGTGATAAACCAAACTTGTTGAAGTGTCTTGAAGTTGAGCTGATAAAGTGATATTGAATGATAGTGTCATGAAATAGTATACTTGAAAGTTCCATTTATGTGTATGTGTACTAGGTTAACGTTGCCTTTGGAGTAAAGTCTTTTAGCATACACTAGTCAAACCTTAGTTATAACCATTGGATTGTAATCATAATATTTGGGGATCTTAAAATGGAAATGAAGGTTTGAGAGTTGCCTTGTACACATGTAATTGAATTGACTTGCGACTTGTAAAACATAGTCTTATATCTATGAACTACATAGATATTCACACATTTGTATCTTTTAATGAAAGTAAGGACTAAGTCATAAGATTATTAGTGGCAGTATTGTAGCATGCTATAGTGCAGCTACTTAATTGATTTGATTGATGAACCTCGTAAGATAATTTACAAACTCATAGAGCCTTTAGGCTTAAAAGAAGGTTGACAACATTTGTTTTGAGTGATAGACTTGTTTAGCAATGTTTTGTTATTAAAGCTGTAATGTTATTTGTTGATTACAATGTTTGTATAACAAGGTCTAGGCATAAGTAAATTTAATTCTTAACCATTAATGAAGGGTTAAGATAGGTGACAATGCAATATAACATATTGACACAGATGCTAAGGGTTTTACCCTTATATTCTTACAGCTATTATGGCTATTTGTCCCACTGTTAGGGTCTTTACCTTATATTCTTGAATGACATGTCATAAGTTTAAGCCTAATAGCATCTTTGATACTGCTATTCAGTGGGAGCTCTTTTAATATCTCTATTTTAAAGTAAAAGAGCATTTGTATTGTTTGATAGTTTTGATCATTAAGGAGAAAAATAAAGAATGGCAATGTTGCAGAGAAGCACATTAGTATTGGTGTCATGTTAACTGACTCACTTATTAAAGAGTTAAACCCTTTTATGTTGCAAAAGCATATAAACCGTATGGGTCTTGAAGTTTCATTTGTTTCCTTTGCTCAATGGGAGCCATTGCTCCTTGTTTGGTGCTTTTACTTAGTGGGAGCTCCTACTCCCTATTAGATGCTTTTGTTCAGTGGGAGCTTTTGCTCACCTAATTGTCATTTATTATTATAGCATCTCTTCTGCTTGTTTACTATTAAGAAAACTTTGGTTGATGTATATACATCCTAGTTACCTGTCCATTTTTTGATTTTAACAAGCTTATGAGACGCATACATGCTTGTTTAAGACAGGTTATAAAGTCTTAAGGGATGTGCAACCTTAAGCATTTGGCCAGGGCATATTATTAGTGGCCATATTATAATGTCTTGTAGCACACAAATAACTATGTACTCGAGTATCCTATACAAGACATTTTATATTCTCCTGGGACGGTTTGTCGATGACGTCTTGTCACCTTGGGGATGTCCTTCTAGGACGGTTTGTCGATGACGTTTGTCATTTAAAGTGATATTCCCCTATGACGGTTTTGTCGGTGACGCTAGTCATTAGGAGAATGGGACTGATAAGAGGGTAACACAACATTTCTTTTGTGGTGTTACTTGTCCACCACACTACCATATAAGATCTATGTTCGTAAAGTGGAGGACTCTTGTGACTATCTTGGGAGTTGTGTCTCTAAATGGCATAATTACCACTATTATCCATGAGTGTGGAACTTTATGTGACAAGATCAGCAATAAGGGATGTTTCTGAATTTTCTGGACTAGCACAAAATGTTTTTAAAAATTATTTTCATATATATAAAATCTACTAGTAGTATTATTTGTTTTTATGATCATTGCTATAGCTCAAGTGGGAGATTGTTGGCTCATTGTATGAGTCCATGTAATGTGGGCTTATATCAATGATACATAAACAATCATTCCTTACTGTGGCAATGTAATGTGATTTTATTGGTCCATTTAATTGTACACATATTGTACACATGTTTTACATATATCCCCTTTTTGCATATATGGTACTGGCTAGTGTGAACCTTTGTCCATCTTATAGACTTTGATGAGTGAGGCTATTTGTATGGACATTTTATTGATTGGCTAAGTTCCCCTTCTAGCTCTCCATTTATATATATATTTAATATATTTAATGTTGCTTTAGGGAGAAATTTTTGGAGACAATAATGTAATTTATTTGATTGTGTTTAGTCGTGGGAAATCACCTCTTAGGTGGTTTCGCCACGTCATCCATCATGCCCTTCTCTCCTGTAAAACACTAAGCACACTAACTCACAAATAACCCACTACTCACACACACCAAATAACTGCTTATTCATACGGGTAGATAAAAAGGGCTTTTACGCAGTCATTATTGTCGCCTTCTCCCTGATTTTCACACAACAACTTTTGGGCTATCTCATCAAGCCAGTATCAGAGAGAATAGAGAGGAAGACTTAGTTGCAATTTATAGCTCAGAAACAAAATATGGTATGTTTTTCAGATATATTTTATGCTGCATATAGAAACCTATTTATCTTTCCATGATCAATGCTCAGATCCTGTAAAAGGGTCTCATTAGAGACCAAATTTTCTAACATGTGGTCCTTAGAATTCACAAAATCGAACTCTAATTCTATTCTTATCGTATTTGACTATCCTTGGTTAGGTTCTGAATATCTCGTTTGACGCCATTGTTGCTGGATTACCCAAATACCATCGTCCCATCAATGTTTGGAACGCCCTGGTGATAAGAGCTTGGGTGTAGGATCGGTTAAGGGACAATTTACGGGGAAGTCTCCAAATAGAGAGTCCTTAAAACGCTTCTTATGAGCAATGGTGAACGTTAGAGAGGGATAGAAGCAAAAGGATGGCCTCATTCAAGGGACCTTCAAAGTTTACTGGGATGAAATTGCTTCCTTCATTCATGAGTTTCTGAGCTTAAATATATGTCTTGGTTTTGTATCCATCCGCAACTAACTACAGAATGTCTACCATGCAGAATATGTTGTCCTATACTAGCCTACTAGCCTGCCATCAACAAGTACTTAAAAGTGTATTATAGACCCCATTTAGGATGGAAGTCAGACACTACCTATTGCCTACCTAAAAGCCACAAATACAGACATCATAAAAATAAAAGCAAAAGTAACAGACTATGACCATTATGACCACGTTCTTTTGTTAGGGGTTATTTATTTTAGTTATCCTTGTGACTTGTAATGTGTCATGTGTCATGTGTTGTATGGGCCGTTATTATGTGGGTTTGTAGCTTGTGTTGTAGGTAGATTGGGATTTGTAGGGCCAGGTTGTGGGTAATTGTTATTGGCCTGAAATGCAAGATATTTGTAAACAGGAAGCTTCTGGAATGGAGCAATGCTTCTTTGTGTCTTGTTCTGCACTTGCAGGTTGTCGGCGGTGCGGGTTCCCGTATAACAAGCCCAGCTTCCTTTTTACTTGTCTATTTCCTTCCTTTTGCAGCCACCATTCCCCACACTCAGAGAAGTAAGAGGCTAATCCAAGAAGCCAATATCAGCGAGGGTCTTAACACTCACTCTAGAGCGGCAGCTAGGTGTAATTAGTCCCAAGTTGTGGAGCCCTTTTTACAATTGGTATCAGAGCTAGGTTTCTATCCTGGGACCTGTGGGTTATGGGCCTACCATGCTTCCGCTACGCATGGAGGCTCTCACTTCCCAAGTTAATGGGCTTCCTCCTTTAGGGGCAATCTTAACAATGAAGGAGGCAACACCACTTCCAGTGGTCCAAATACCAACTTCGACAATGGAATTAACAGCAACACAAATGAAGGGGCTGGTGGCCTGAACTCAAATTCCACAAGTCCAAACCCAAATGGATCAGGGCCGAGTAGGTCAGGCCCTAGCAGGTCTAGACCTAATGGATCTAGTCCCAACAGGTAGGATCCTAATGGATCAAGATTCTCCGAGTTGGATCCAGATTTCGGATATGGAAACTTGAGCCGAATTGCTAAATTTGATTTCCCCCATTTTCACAACGATGATGATCTAGCTCCCTGAATTTTCTTGGCCACTAAATTCTTTGAATTCCATGGCTTAACGGATGCCGAAAGGGTTAAAATCGCCATTTGGAATCTTGGGGGTACTGTAATGGCATGGTTGCAATCTAATCATGAAGATTTGGCCAGGTTGGTTAACCACTTACTTGGGACAAATTTAAGGCAAGCCTCATGGATAGGTATGGCTCTACTAAAATACGTAACTTTATATGTAATATGATGAAACTAGAGCAATTAGATACTGTTGAAGACTATTATGAACAATTTAGGGTAGCCTTAGTTTCAATTGGTCCTCTCACAGCATAACAAGTTTGTTGATTTTTTTATTGGTGGATTAAAAGTTGGTATTCAGGGGGATGTGGATGCTAAACATCCAACCCCCTTAAATGAAGCATTTCGTTATCCCTTGATATATGAGGATCAACTCTTGAAACTTCAAGGGCAAAGAGTACCCCAATTTATTCCTAAAAGAGGAGGATTTATGCCTTTAGGCCATAGGATGGGTGAGGAAAGACTACCCCCTCCTCCACATCCACTTAGGCCACTTCCCGTGGCTAATAGACCTCCTCCTAATTCCCATACATGCCTTACTTCACCCACCAGAAAGTTTACTGCAACTGAACTAGAAAAACGTAGACAGAAGGGTTTATGTTATCACTATAATGATAGATATACGCCTGACCATAAGTGTAAAAGGCAGTTGTTTATTTGTGAAGCTGTTTATCCTGATAAATGGGGAGATAATGAGATTGGCATGGATCCTAATATGGGGGGAGAGGAATTTACTAATTGTTTTGAGTCTGATGATTCAATGAGAATCTCTACCATGACCCTTTATGATATAAAGGCAGGAAAATCGAAAACAATGAAAGTTGAAGGTCAGGTAGAGGCCTTCAAGAAACACATACGAGTCTTGATTGATTCTGGTAGTATTCATAATTTCATTGATGAAGGTCTAGTTGCTCAATTAGGGCTACAAGTTAACCGTTCTTCCATATTTAGAGTGTTAGTAGCTAGTGGAAGGGGCATTAAAAGTAGTGGGGTTTGTATAGGAGTATAGGTAAAGTTGCAAGGAGTCAAGATAAGTCTAGATTTGTATGTTCTGCCTTTGGTAGTGGTAGATGTGGTTTTGGGAGTGTAGTGGTTAGAAACTTTGGGGGATATTAGTTTGGAACTTTTCAGAGCATCAGATGGAGTTCTTTATAGAGAGTCAGGGGGTAATTCTGCATGGATGGCACCTCAAACCCTCCCAATTGATTGCTAAAATGCAATTTACTCGAGAACTAGCCAAAAAGGGGCAATTATTAGTAGTACAACTAGTAAGTGGGGAGCGAACATATTTGGCAAGTAATCCAAGAGATGCCAAAGTGGGGGCTGATCAATATTGAGATATGGAACAATTATTGGCTGACTTTAGGGATGTTTTTTAGAATCCTAAAAGGCTCCCACCTTGGCGAAGTCACGATCACAAGATTATTTTAAAGGGAGAAGGTCATCCAATATTAGTAAGACCCTACAGGTACCCCTATGTTCAAAAAGAGGAGATCGAGAGGTTAGTAAAAGAGTTGCTTGAGGAGGGAATGATTAGACTGAGTCAAAGTCCTTTTTCTTCACTAGTATTACTAGTTAAAAAGGCAGATGGATCATGGAGACTATGTGTGGATTACTGAGAGCTTAATAAGCAAATAGTGAAGGATAAATTTTCGATTCCTACTATTGATGAACTTTTGGATAAGTTGAATGGAGCTCGCTACTTCTTAAAATTAGATTTAAGGTCTGGATACTACTAAGTTAGAATGAGAAAGGAAGAAATTGAGAAAACAGCTTTTCGAACCCCATCATGGTCATTATGAATTTTTAGTGATGCCATTTGGTGTGATAAATGGGCCTTCTACTTTTCAGTCCTTGATGAACGTAGTGTTTCAAGAATATTTGCAGAAAATGGTTTTGGTTTTCTTCGATGATATATTGGTATACAGTAAGAGTTGGAAAGACCATCTTCAACATGTTCCGCTAGTCTTGGAGACTTTAAGAAGAAATAGCTTGCATGTGAAATTGTCAAAATGTGAGTTTGATTGCATAGAATTAAAATTTTTAGGACATGTAGTTAGTGAGAAAGGAGTTGCTGTGGATCTCAAAAAGGTGGATGCAATTCTCCAATGGCCAATTTCGACATCTCTAAAGGCTTTGAGGGGTTTTTTAGGTACTGCTAGATATTATCGATGTTTCATCGAGGGTTATAGTCAAATTGTTGAGCCTCTTACTAAATTGTTGAAGAAAAATACTCTTTTAAATGGGATGAGCAAGCCCAACATGCATTTGATCAATTAAAAGCTGCCATGACATCAGCCCTATTGTTGAGGTTACCTGATTTTACAGAACCTTTTATTTTGGACTGTGACGCGACAGGCACAGGAGTTGAAGCAATACTATCTCAAGGTAAAAGACCTATTGCTTATTTCAGCAAGACTCTACATGGGCGTCATTTAAAGCTCTCCACGTATGACCAAGAGATGTTGGCCATTATTATGGCTGTCTAGAAATGGAGGCACTACTTGCTTGGTAGCCAATTTATAATTAGAACTGACCAGCGAAATCTTAAATTCTTGCAAGACCAGAAGATAGTAACCTCCACTCAACAAAAGTGGCTTCTCAAATTGATGGGATATGATTTCACGGTAGAGTACAAGGCTGGGAGAGATAATGTGGTGGTTGATGGCCTTTTACAATAGCAAGTTGACAACAGTACATTGGGGGGATGTGCGGCCATGTCCACTCCATACCCTTTGTGGCTTAATTCAGTTTGGGAGGAGATTAAATCAAATCCCAAAGCTCAAGAGTTAATCAAGAACATAGAGTGTGGAGAAGCCTTGGGGCCCTGGAACTATAAGGATGGAATTATCACCTTCAAGGAAAAGGTATATCTTCCCTCTAACTTTTCACTTATTCTAGTGATTGTTAAAAAAATGCATTCTAGTGTCCATGAAGGGAGGGATAAAACCTTAAAAAGGATTAAGGCCATTTTTATTGGAAGGGGATGAGAAAAATCGTAGAACAGTTGGTAAAGGAATATGTGGTGTGTTAGAAAAATAAAGGTAAAAATGCAAAACAGCCTGGGTTATTGCAACTCTTACCAATTCCAAAACAAATATGGGAGGATATTGCGATAGACTTTATAGAGGGGTTGCCCCACTCGTTTGGAAAATCAGTGATTTTAGTTATTGTTGATAGGCTGTCAAAATTTGGGCATTTTATACACCTCTCACATCCTTATACAACCATTTTAGTAGCTTAAGCCTTCTTTGAAAATGTTTTCAAGCTATATGGAATGCCCTACACAATAGTTTGTAATCGAGATCCATTATCCATTAATCACATTTTGGAAGGAATTGTTTAGACTATAGAATACTAACTTTAATTTCTCCTCTATGTATCATCCCTAAACGGACAGACAAACTAAGGTATTAAACAAAACTCTTGAGATGTATTTGAGGTGTTTTGTTAGAGATCATCCTAAAGAATGGATAAGATGGTTGTTATGGGTTCAATATTGCTATAATACTAGTTGGCATAGTTCCACATTATATACTCCTTACGAAGTAGTGTTTGGAGGAGGCCCCCCGTCTCTTTTATCTTATCTGAAGGGGTCAGCTAAGTTGGCCTCCGCTGAGCAGTTGTTGGTTGAGAGAGATGCTGTGATGAGCAAAATTAAGAAAAATTTGCAAGCAGCCCAAGATAGAATGAAAAGGATGTATGATGAAAAGAAACGAGAGGAGTATAATGTTGGAGATCTAGTACTTGTTAAACTTCCTAAACACATGCAGTTTTCTATGTCCTAATATATGAAACAGAAATTGAAGCCACAATTTAATGGGCCTTATAAGGTAATTAAAATAGTGGGGATTATAGCATATGAGTTAGAACTTACTGCCACTGCTAAAATACATCTGGTATTCCACGTTTCAAATTTGAGAAGATTCCATGGAGACCCAAAGACTATTCATGAGGAGAATCTAGATGAGTTTCAAGATGCTCTTGAAGAATTAGAAAAAGAAAACCAGCCCCAAGCAATGCTAGAATGTAGAAATTGGGGAAGATGGACAGAAATTCTTATTCATTGGAAGGGGAAATCACCTACTGAAGCAACTTGGATGGAGGAAAAAGAATTCAGAAGCAAGTATCCAGCTTTACAAGGCCTGAGTCACATCCAGCCTTGAGGACAAGGCTGAAATTTATGGTGGGGGGAATTGTTACGGGTTATTTATTTCAGTTATCCTTGTGACTTGTTTTGTGACTTGTAATATGTCATGTTTTGTATAGGCTGTTATTATGTGGGTTTGTAGCTAGTGTTGTAGGTAGATTGGGATTTGTAGGGCCGGGTTATGGGTAGTTGTTATTGGCCCGAAATGCATGATATTTGTAAACAGGAAGCTTCTGGAATGGAGCAATGCTTGTTTGTGTCTTGTTCTGCACTTGCAGGTTGTCGACAGTGAGGGTTCTTGGATAACGAGCCCAGCTTCCTTTTTGCTTATCTATTTCCTTCCTTTTGCAACCACCATTCTACACACTCAGAGAAGTAGGAGGCTAATCCAAGAAGCCAATCACAGGGAGGGTCCTAACACTCGCTCTAGAGCGGCAACTAGGCGTAATAAGTCCCAAGTTATGGAGCCCCTCTTACATCTTCCCTTGGAACTTATTCAGAAAAACAGACCATGTCCACTGCACGTTTAGGTGCTTGTCCTTGTGATTGTTTCAATTCCTCCCCCCTTTTAAGTTAGACCCTATCCCTAAGGTTGAAGTTGGGGAACTATTGAGCGATGATGTCCACATATTCCCACATGGCATTTGCAAGGGCTAAGTTGTGCCCGTGGATGAGAACTTCCAAGCATTTCTTCCAAATGCGGTTCTCTATGCCGAAATCATTTGTACCTCCATGGAATGGTAGTTCTTCTTTTGAAGGAGAGGTCGAAGAATTGGCAAATGTTTAATTTTATGGCCAAAGTTGAAGAGGCTGAAAGTGAGCTAAATGATTCTTCTTAATGTTACTCATCTGGTGAATTACAAGATGCTTTTAATGATTTGGCATATGCTCTAAAAGATTAAAAATTAAGTAATATTTCATTAAAAGAAAATTTTGAGAAATATGAACACAAGATTAAGCCATTAGAAAATAAAATAAAATAACTACATGTTTGAAATACTAATATATTAAGTAAAAATAAGAGCTTAGAAGGCGATCTAAACATATTACAAAATTTGGTTAAGAATTTCACAAACTGAAGCAAAATACTTGATAATATCAACAATTCATAGCAAGAATGGGATGGGTTTTAAACCTGAAATGAATAACAAAATGTTTAGGAACCTGTGTATTAATACGATTGACAATAAAAAAGAAAATTCCGCTAGTTGTCTAAAGTATAGCGATTTCTATGAGTTTCATGGCTATATAAAAGAAAACTGTCCAATTAAATTAAGAAGGCCATATAGAATAAAAAGAGAAGGAGAAAAAACAAAATGGTTTGACTAACTCAAGGATCCCATAAGACTTGGGGACCAAAACAAGATAGAATAAAATTTGTTCTTGCAGGAAGCATGGACCGGGAAGTTAAACAAAGGAGAGAACCGACAACCAGAAATTACTCTCTACTCTTATTCAAAGTGTTGAAGGTTCGCATTATTTTTCTCTACCATTTACAGTGTGTTCTTACAAGATATGTATACGGCAATTTACATCATTAAGAACATTTATGGAAGCAACGAAGGAAGGATGTAGCTGTGAATAACAGAGGAGACGTGTCTGGATGTGTCTGGATGTGCAACGTGCGGTAAGTAACTTCTGTGCAAATGATAACGCGCAGCCCCTGGCTTAACAAGAGGCATAAAGTTCGACTCCCTGTTAGTTGGAGCCATTCGCTTTCGTTCGAGATGCAATTTTATTTATTTATTTATTTATTTCTCGCGCTGTTTGTTGAGGACTTGGGAACAAGTGGAGCAGCCTAAACAGCGGTCTAATTCGGGAAAAATGGTGTAGGATATGCTTGACCTTTTCTGGCACACGCTTTGTATATAAAGAACAGAAGGAATTTGTTTTCAGTCACCAGAGTATTTGGACCGTGGGAGCTCCCCAAATGGCAAACGTTCCCAAAGTAACTCTGAGCTCTTCTTCTAAATTTTCCATGCCGGTTATCGGCATGGGAACCTCATCATATCCTCGTCTCGACGCAGAATCCATGAAGGCCGCACTGGTAGAAGCAATTACAGCCGGATACCGCCACTTTGACACCGCCTTCGCTTACGGGTCCGAGCAGCCTCTAGGAGAAGCCATAGCAGAAGCTCAGCATCTTGGTCTCATAAAGTCCAGGGACGAACTCTTCATCACTTCGAAGCTGTGGGCTAGCTTTGCGCAGCGGGATCTTGTTGTGCCAGCGATCAAGATGAGTCTAAGGTACCATCAATTTTCAAGTTTAAGAAGAAGAGACGATGAGGAAACTGTTCTAGTTCTCAATCAACCAGCCGGTACTAGATGAGGACTGGGTGGTGATAATCTCTTGAAAGCCTTTTATTTTTAAAATATTTCTGATAGATATTAATATATTTTTATTGTAAAAGATCTTCTTCCAATTCAAAATTTAGTTCAAGAATAAAAAAAAAACTTATTTAATTTAAACAAACTTTTATGTACATATCTTCACAATACGAGACAATCCACACTATTACTAATTAGCGATGCTGAAAAGTTAGGTATAACATCAAATTTTCTCAAGAAAGTAAACTATTAATGTGAAGCTAGACAAAGTTGACCATTACCTAGTTGTGATATTTTGTTGTATTTTATAGTTGTGAGATTTTATTTATCTGGCAGTATTGGAAACTAACCTACGCCGATAAAGTAAGTACTTCAATTATAAGAGCTCATAACGTTAGACATTCCGGTTGAATAGAAAAAAAAAGAAAAAAAAAATAGAATCAGAGGTGTATAGTTAGGCCATTGAGATTGAACTCCTTTGACGAGTCAATTGATATTTTACCCTCCAGGAATCTGCAGTTGGACTACCTGGATTTGTACTTAATACATTGGCCTTTGAGACTGAGCCAAGAAGTTCGTAGAATGCCAGTTGCAAAGGAGCAAGTGTTTCCCTTGGATATTAAAGCAGTTTGGGAAGGCATGGAGGAATGTCAGACTCTCGGCCTCACGAAGGCTATTGGAGTCAGCAACTTCTCCTGTAAGATGCTGAAGGAGCTTGTTTCAGTCGCTCAAATTCCTCCAGCTGTTAATCAAGTAAGTAGTCGCATCTCGAATTTCACATATGAAGACCATAGTGGGAATTCAACTCTAGTGGTTTACATGATAATCACCTTTACCAGGTGGAGATGAACCCACTTTGGCAGCAGAGGAAACTGAGGGAGTTTTGTAAAGAAAAGGGGATTCATATTACGGCTTTCTCTCCATTAGGTGCAGTTGGAATGAAGTGGGGGGATAACAGGATTGTTGGCTGTGATGTCCTGAAAGATATTGCTACAGCAAAAGGGATGACTACTGCCCAGGTATATCTTGTTTCTTATTTTTTTAAAAAACAATGTTGAAGTTGTATTAATAGAAATTAGAGTACAAAATTATTGGAATATTTTCTCATAGTATAAAAGTTATTATGATTATAAAAATATAGAGGTTAGAAGCTTTCAAATCTGATTCAAAATGATATTTACCTAGAAATATTTTATATTTTCAAGTAAAGAAACTCGCCCTTTTACAACTTTCTTTACTTTTGCCTAATATCTCTTTCCTCTTTTGTTTGTATTTATGCAAATTATTTCACCAATACATTTTTCTCGACATATAATTCCTCTTTTCTCCCTGCCAAGTACCAACTCGCCCCGTAGCTCCCTTCTTGTGATACTGTAAAAACACATTTTCCTTAATTATAAAGTTAAAAAATTGAATAAAATATATTCCATTATTCAAAAGAAATCTATTTTCCCTTATTATTTTAGAACATAGAAAACTCAAATTATTGGAGAATAGATATTACCATATGAATTAGGATTCCCTATAGTTCTCTTGTACCTCCTAAAATCTTATATGTTCATTTAAAACTTTGATTGCATATTTTAAATGAATGGTTGATATTTAACATAAGCTATTTGAGCCCAAACAAAGAGGTTAAAGAAAATGTTTTGTTCAATTAACTAGTAGGTACTCAATCTCACATTAGAAAAATTAGCATTCCTGAAGTACCATATAATCCTTGAACATCACTCTTCCTAATAAGGTCTTGGTCTTCAAGATTGTATCAGAGTTGGGCCTTCTTCAATTATGCCAATCCAAACTCATAGTTAGTCAGTCCTTCATTGACAAATAAGACTGTGTTTGGACTATAAGAGAATATTGAACCTTGAGTCTTACACTAGAAATATTAATACCTATGAAAGTGCCTTATAAGCCTTAAACACACACTCTCTCTCTAGTAATGTCTTTTGAAGAAATGTTTACCTACCTTCAAGACTAACATCAAGATAGATCACATATTAAGACATTTTGTGATGTTGACTATGCAAGGTTCGGTCAACCACCTTCTATTAATAAAGTCCTTTAAAATTCAGGTGATTTGAAATTCTAAAAGCATTAAAGATTGACCCTTTGCTGTAATTTTTTTATAAGATTGTTGGCTATCTTTCTAACGCTTGACTAAAGGCTAATCCACTTATTCCACCATGCCTTGCAGATTTCTCTGAGATGGGTATATGAACAAGACGTATGTTTGGTTGCGAAAAGTTTCAACAAGGAAAGAATGAAAGAGAATCTTAACATCTTTGATTGGTCTTTGACTAAGGAAGAGTCGGACAAGATTAGTCAACTTCCTCAGCGCAAAGGATTGACCTTTGCCACAGTTCTGGGGCCCCATGATCTGATGCTAGAGCTTGATTCAGAGACATAATCATAGATGGAAGATTTTATTTAAGACATACGTAAAATATAATGGTCATTCAATGACCACATCCAACGCCGTTGATGGTGGCTAGATTTACTTTGTTGAATTGAACGACAAGAAACTGGCAGGTTTACAGGAACATCACGAGTTAGTCGTGGTTTCCAGATTATTGCACTCATACTTAGGTGATGTGGTTTTCTTTTTGAATTTGTGGTGAAACGAAGACTATATTATTTTCAACCAGCGAAAGATAGAAGAATTATTTTTTCATACGTTTAGGCACTGGCTTTTTATCGCTATCTTTTTAGCTTCGTCAACTTCCCACTAGCTTAGTGGTAAGACAAGGGGGTCTCCGGTTTGCCAGCCCAAACAGATTGGGATTAGATATCTCCTATTCTTCCAAGTGTGTGAGTTAAAAAAAAAAAAAAAAATTCAGTTTTGAACGTATATTCTATATTCGTCGTTGATGAATTTGGATTACTACCCACTAACGACTAGGAAAAGGCCCAAAACGTGGTGACAGTGGAAACCTTGAATATGAAGCACGCTAGAATAGATTTCCAAGGTTCCATACCTCTCCTTTCATTTATCTTCTAACAGAATTCATAATGAGCTGAGGAGATGTTTTGTTAGGTTTGGAGTAAGTTAGTAAGGATAAATATGTAAACTACCATGTTTATATTATAGATAATTTGTAGGTTTTTCTAGTCTTATTCAATTAGGGTTTACTTTGTACTAGTATAAAAAGGAGCATTATAGGAAAACCTAGCAAATGAGGTTAGTGTATGAGATAGAGAGAAAACAAAGGTTTTTTGGTATACACAATAATCTTCCTCATTATAGAGAAAAATTGCACCCTACGTCATGTATGTAGAGATTATCCCAAACCTCATAATTATCATGTGTTCTTCTTGATTGATATTCTCTTTGTGTATGTAATGAGATCCTAAGGAATTTATGAGTTTGAGATTCACAGGCTTGTTTTTTAACAAACTAGTATTGAAGCCTTAGTTCTTAAACTAGGGTCAAGTCTTCTTTTTTGTCATATAGTTAGAGGAAGATTAGTTATTTGGTGTGAACTTGGCACACTGCACATAAGAAAAACTAGTTATGGTCAAAGGTTTTGTTCAAAGAAGCCTTTTGTTAAACACTTGGCATATAACACACAAAAAGAGGTTAAAGTCAATGATTAAGGTATGGATTTTCATCCCTTCACTTTATGGGTGTGATTTCCAACTTCATGGTGGCTGGAAAGTGTTGGATTTGGATTGAAAACCTTACTAGAGATTTGTGGCTTGCATTGAACTCTTGTGGCAAAAAAGGAAATTTACAATTCCTTTCTCATTTGTTCATTTCTTTGAGCAAATATTAACTTTATAAATTCGCGGGAAGTTGATCTATAGGTTAGTCCCTTTGATATAACCGTATTGTGAAACAATGGAAATCAATGAAGAATAATGGTGGTAGAAATGGGTCTGTCAACCCATGATTTGACCTAAGTTGACCCACTAAACTCAAGTTCTAATTCAACCTAAAGACCCATTTACCCAAGCTCATAGATCAAATTTAAAGACCTAGTCCAACTTGATATCTAAACTAGATTGCCCTGATCCGTCAACTTGTAAGCATGTGCATTACACATGCCTTATAATGTGCCCATGTCTTACACACACATAACTAGATTTCTCCCAAATGCATAAGACCCATACATGAACCTAGTGCAGCACGTGAATTACATGCTTAAGACAAAACTTCAAGAGGTATTTTTTGTGCCAATTTGTTTAGTTTTTAGTGGGCTTTTAGGAGAAATTTTTACAACTATTTAGGCCTATTCAAAGGGTTATTTTGATTAATTTGTTTGTCATTTATTTAGGGATATTTTGGTAATTGTGCACTTTTGATTTCTATTTGAGGGGGAAGTCAAAGGGGATTCTATTAATTATGATGAAGGATATGAATACTTTTGGTAGAAGTGTTATCATATTAAATTTGTCTAATTTCTAAACTTGGAAGCCGTAGGTGGAAGATTACCTTATTAGTAAAGATCTGTATGATATTATGAAAGGGGATTCAATTAGACTTAAGAAGTTGATCAATAAAGAGTACGAGAAGTTGAACAAGAAAATTATTTCTCAAATTAAGTAGTTTGTTAAGAATAGTATTTATCATCATATTATGAAAGAGACTAAAGCAAGTGAGCTATGGAAGAAGCTTAAGGCTCTTTATGAATGCAAGACTACTCAAAATAAGGTTTTTCTACTTAAGAGATTGATCAATTTGAAATACAAGATAGGATGACCAATGATAGAATTCTTGAATAAGTTTAAGTCATTGCTAAACTAATTGGCAATGGTAAAAATTGTATTAGAAAATAAATTACAAGCAATGTTATTATTAGGTAACTTACCTAACAACTAGCAGACATTAGTAGTTACTTTCACCAGTATAGCTTTAGATGATGTTCTAAGTATAAAGATAATCCATGAAAGTTTGTTTAATAAAGAAATCAAAGTAAATAAGCAAGGAACATCTAGACATATAGAAGTATTAGATATTATTAAAAAAAAAGGTGGAGAAGCAAATATAGAGACAAAAATAAAGACAAAAGTAACAATAGAGGTATAAATAAGAGCAGAGCACCAAATTGTAATAGATTACATGGAGTATCACATTTGGAGAGAGATGTTAAGTGTTATCATTATGGTAAGCTTGGCCATTATAAAAGAGATTGCAGAATGCTCAAGGAAAAAGAATAAAGGAATGAAGAAAATGAAGTTGAAAAAGATAACAACAACTACATCTAGTATTAGTGATATTGTGATCGTTTGTAATCCTTTAGTTTCCATATCATGTCAGGTTTCATCCTGGATTGTTGATAGAAATGCCACTTTTCATGTTATCCTACATGAAAAGTTCTTTACATCCTATATAGGTGGTAGTTTTGGGTGTACTAGCTTACGAAATAATGTACAAGCAAAGATAGTTGGGATGGAAAATGTAGTCATGGAGATTAATAGTGGATGTATGCTAGTGTTAAAGAATGTTAGACACATTACTGAGATTTGTTCCAACTTGATTTATACTAGCATCCTTAATGATGAGAAATATGATAGTTACTTTAGTAGAGGTAAATAGAAACTCAATCGAGATTCTTTTATACTTGAAAAAGCGTAAAAGATTATTACTTTCTACAAGATTAATGTTAGCATTCAAACAGAGAAGGTAAACATTGTAGAAGACAACCACATGAATGACATAAACGACCTAGACATTTGAGTGAGTGTTCGGTGAAATTCTACATGCAAGTGTACATGTTGAACAAGTAATATAATGATAAGTATGAGTATCGTCCCACAGAAATTAGTGTTTACTAAACTAACTAATTACTAATAGTGAACAATTTCTAAAGTTTATCTAGCAACTCAAAGTGGTAAAACATAGACTAAACAACTAAATTTAACCTAAACTTGATTAACGAAATATGCTAGAGCGTTCGATTTCACCTAATTACTAGATACAAATGTCGATCATCCATGCTAGCAAGATTAATTCTACTCATGTGATGGCGGAATCTCCTAACTTATTCATTATCCTATGTCTAGGTATAGCGAACCTACTTAGCTCATTAACTCACTGTGAGTCTACATATGAATTAAATGAACTAAGTGCATTAAGATTTGTGAATATTCCAGTTTACACCTAAAGCCACATAAATCATATGGTATATGTCTATCCATATTAATTTATGGTTGCATATTATATGAAGCAACTACATGTCACTTCCTGTTGGTCTCTAACATGCAAATCATATCATTTAAGTGGTAGCTAATCACCTAAAAGCACTAAACTCTATTATATACAACTTCACATTCATAAAATATCTCACAAAGCCTAAATAATCACATTCATACCATTGTAATCGAGTTCATCGTAGCTCTAATAAACTGAACTAAAATAACATATTTACACAAACTAAATCAGTGCAAAAACATGAACAAAACATTCTATAAATTAAAAAACATTAAAGTTGTCACCAAAATGTCTTCAAATCACAAAAAGGTTGCATAAATCTGCACATTAGGGGGTGGAGAAGGATTTGTCTGAAGAAATGGGACAAAAAGGGACTGAAACGCGCTTTCACACGCCATCACCACATGCCATCATCGCCATCACGCGCCGCCGCCGTCTGCCGCTGGTCTTCACGAAAATCACCAGAAAATGCTAAAAAGGGCATCTGGAGTGCTGATTTGCCGAGAAATCCTTCAAATCTGCTCCAGAAGTGCATAGATCTGACGGAAAAGGTTCAAACGGCGTTCGCCATTCTTCGTTGGAAAACCACCGGGAACCGCACGCAACTACCACAGAACGGCCGAAAATCATTCCAAGATTGTAGATCCGCTCCTTCCTCACCAGAAAACACCCAAAACTCACTGGGAAATGCAAAATAGTGGTCGGATAATGCTTATGCTATCACTAGAAATGGGTTAGGCCACCTTCTCGCACGGGTTGCCGAAGGAGAAGGATGTATATGGCATTCTGGTCGGCAATCACACGATCGACCCACACCGGCATCGCTGTTAGGACCTCACTGACCTTCAAACACGTGGCAAGGCAAGGGCTTAATAGGCAAACAGCTTAAGGGCAATTTTGGAAAGAGGCAACACCGAGAGAAGAAATAGGCAAGATGGAATTTGGGAACGGCATCGAAGATCTAGATGGCTTCGAGGGTTTATGTTTATGTTTTATCTTTCTTGCTTATGTAGTCTAGGGCTAGCTTGTAGTTGTTGTTAAATTCTTAGCTATAATTTGGATTGTTGTATCAAGGAGATTTCTATGAATATAGGGGAAGTGCTATCCAATTTTTCCTAGAATCCCTTGTGTGATTTGGATTTGCATTCGCAGATATCTCAGGCCCTAACAGTGGTATCCAGAGCCACCAATTTGGTGCGTACTCGTCAATAGAAGGCCATGGGCGACTTTAGTGCCCGCATCAAGCACCTGGAGGAGTAGTTTGCTGATATTCAGCAGGTGAAGGAACAACAAATCCTCATCCTTCATAAACTTGAAGCCTTCTACCCAACCCAGCCCCCCACCGTGCCCTCTCTTCCCACCCCTTCCCCTACCGTGCCTAGATCTTGGACCGTGCCCGACAGCCCCAACCGTCCGATCTTGGTCCAAGACCTAGACGATCTCCCACCGTCCCCGACCACACCCCTCAATCTCGCAATGTTCCCCCCCCCCCGCACCACACCTCCCTCACCCCACCTGACTTCCATCTCTCTACCCCTCACCCTCCACTGCCCCCTCCCAACTCCCTCCCCCATCATCTCACAGACCTAACCCACCACCCTTTCTCCTTCCCTTTCCACTGCCACAACCCTAGCCCTCACCCATTCACCCCTCCTGGCCCTTCCCTAGCTCCCGACACACTTCGCGGCCACAACAACGACAAGCCCCCCTAGGTCGGTTACGGCCCCGCCTGGGCCCCCAGCCTCCTCTGCTGGGCCCCCTAGTCTGCCTCCCTGGTATGGCCTAAGACCCAGGTCCTTCTCTAGGCCCGGCCTTGAAGCCCATTAGAGCTCCGCCCCCCTTGGGCCCCAGACCGACCTTCACGGGCCCTTTGGCCCGCCTTCTTGGCCCGGCCCCCAGGCCGACTCTCATGGGCCCGGCCCCCAGGCCGACTCTCATGGGCCCCCTGGGCCATCTGCCTAGGCCGACCCCCAGGTCGACTCTCACAAGGCCCCTAGGCTACCTGCTTGTTCCGGACCCTAAGTTGACCCTCACAGGCCCCACAGCTCGACTTCTTGGCCCGGCCCGTAGCATCGCAGTAGCCTCAGTTTCGGCCCTATAGGGCCGCACGGCCCCCCTGCTCCCCCACACTGGCCCGCCCCCCCAGGCCCCCTGCTCCAAGGCCCCCATGGGCCCCCTCCTTCTCATGGCCCGGCCGACTCTTTCCCTTGGGCCGGTTCTACCGCATACTAAGGGCCCCCTACTATGGGCCTCCCAACTACTAGAGCCCAGAGGCCTCTCTAATCGGTCCCCCTCCCTAGGGCCCCGTGCCCTATGGACCGGCAGCCCACTGGGCTAACCCGTGGGGGCCCTCTTGGGACCCCTCTCTGTACCAGCCTGCCGAACCTGGGCCGCCCCAGGGCCCTTTTCTCCATGGAGCCAGCTTGGGCCTTGGAGTTACCATTAGGCCCGGCCCTAATAGCCACCCCCTTGCGGTCCACCGGCCAGATCTGGCCTTCCTACAGGTCCAACGCCTGCTTAGGTGCCTACTACTTCCGTCGATGGAGGGGGTGTCTCTATGGGCTCTATGATACAGCAGCCCCCCCCCCCCCCCCCCCCACAGCCCAGCCACCCACTACGGGTGCTGCTAGCACCTCCCTGCCCTTGTCCAGCCCCACCTTGGGCCCAGTACCACCCGTTGTGGACCCTCTGGTGAATTCTACCGGAGCACCAACCAGCCCATTATCCCTTGACACCACCAATAGCACCCCGACACCAGGTAATCCTAGCTCTTGCACTCAACGCCCTGATTTTCCTATTTTTACGAGAACCCAGCCTACGGAATGGCTCACTAGTTGTGAATTTTTCTTCTGCATTGAGTCATTGGATAGTTATGCCAAAGTGGATTATGCGGTAGTGTATTTTAAGGATGAGGCTGCTCAATAGGTTGGACCCTATTTGCGCCACAAAGGGCGGGTTAGTTGGGAGCAATTCACTAGGGACTTGTGTAGGAAATTTGTTCGGAATGATGGGCACGGCCTTGTGGCAGAATTCCATTTATTCTGCCAAACCACATCTATCCATGCTTATGTCAAGGAATTCGACATATTACGCTACCAAGTATTAGATCAAAACCCCCATTGGACGGATTAGGATTTTTTAACAGCCCTTTTAGTGGGGCTTAAGGATGAGGTGTGAGTGCCTATCACCTTGTCTCACCTTATTGACTTAGATGTTGCCTATCAGCAAGCACTGATGATGGGCCTTAGTAAAGGCCATAATTCCTCCCCTATGGTACCGAGAAGCCCTCCACATCCTCCACCTAAGCGTGCTTGGGCTCCCAGGCCACTGCGTTCGAGGAATGGTATGCGCTTCTTAGCCAAGCGTATCTCACCTGCTTAGATGACAGCCCGACAAGCCCAAGGCTTATGTTATTATTGCGATGATAAATGGGACCAAAACCACATCTGCAAGAAGAAACAACTGTTTTGAATGATGGATGAGGACGGGCTAGACATAGAGCTTGAGGCTGAGTTGACACTGGTTCACCAATTCGAGGACATGGTCGTACCACCAAACCCCGAGGAGGTACTCTCTATCCATGCTATGGTCGGGGGATGTTCTTATAGCACCTTTCGGTTGGCGGCCTTATCCGGTACTTCCCACATTAGTTTGCTCTTTGACACTAGTGCCACCCACAACTTTGTGGATGAGAGTTTGGCTAGACGGTTGGGATGTCTGTTGGAGGAGATCCAACCCTTTCAGGTTAAGATTGTCAAGGATCAGCAGTTATAGGGCCACCTGCAGTGCCGCCAGTTTCCTTGGAAAATTCAGGGCCACCACTTTGAGATGGAAGTTCGTCTACTGCCCTTAGGTGGTTGTGATGCCGTGTTGGGCATGCAATGGGTTGTGGGGGTCAACCCTATCAGTTTAGATGTCATTAGTCACACCTTGACGATCTATGTCGCGGGCCAACCCGTGGTTTTGCGTGGCTCTCGGAGTAAGAGCATCACCTTAACAGCCATGAATGGGCCCAGTTTCTGCAAGTGGGTTGCTGAACACCCTCATTGCACCGTCGGTTAGCTTACCACTAGTGAGCTGATAAGCGAGGACGAGATAGGGGACAGGACAGAGGATAACAAGGTCGAGTCGGCTTCTATAGTCACACCTTCAAGTTTAGCACCGTTACTTGCATACTTCCCAAATGTGTTCGAGACTCCTACTCGACTTCCCCCGAGCAAAGAGTTTAATCATCACATTCCCTTACAAAAAGGGAGCGCACCGGTGAACTTGAGACCTTACCGTTATCCTTTCGTCTAGAAGGTAGAAATAAAAAAGACGGTAGATGAAATGCTTTCATTAGGGATTATTCGTAACAGTTCCAGCCCCTTTGCGTCCCCTGTACTGCTGGTTAAGAAACATGATAGCAGTTGGCGCTTCTATGTTGACTACAGGGCCCTGAATGCCCTCACTGTGAAGGACAAGTTCCCCATCCCCATCATTGATGAGCTACTTGATGAGCTCCATGGCGCTACCTGGTTCTCTAAACTGGATTTGCGGTCTGGCTACCATCAAGTGCAGGTGTTTCCACCAAACATCCTTAAGACGGCCTTCCGAACGCATCAGGGCCACTATGAGTTCCTCGTGATGCCTTTTGGCTTGACCAATGCCCCAGCTACCTTCTAGGGCTTCATGAATCACCTCTTTCGACCACAACTCCAAAAGTTCGTGCTCATCTTATTCAACAACATCTTGGTCTACAGCCCCACTTGGGAGAGTCATACCCATCATTTGCGAGTGGTGTTACAAGTACTTTGTGATAATCAACTTTTTGCTAAACAAAGTAAGTGTGCTTTTGCGCGTCAAAAGGTGGAGTACTTGGGCCACATTATTTCAACCCATGGGATAGAGGCGAATCCCAAGAAGGTGGCAGACATGTTGACCTGGCCCCGACCGACCACACTCCATAGATTGCGGGGTTTCTTAGGGCTGACGGGATACTACCAGAGATTTGTCAAGGATTATGGCCAGATCAGCCGACCCTTGACTTAAATGCTGAAGAAGGACAATTTTCAGTGGACAGAGGAGGCCATTCAGGCCTTTGAGCAATTGAAACAAGCCCTCAGTTCGACCCCCCTCTTAGCCACACCAGATTTCCACAAGTCATTTGTCATAAAGACAGATGCTTGCTATGAGGGGTCGGAGCGGTATTGATGCAGGAATGTAGACCTATTGCCTACCTCAGTAAGTCGTTGACCCCGAAGCACCTCGAACTCTCCACCATATGAGAAAGAATTACTCGTTGTAGTCATGACTGTACAGAAATGGAGATCTTACTTGCTTGGGAACCACTTCATCATCCACACTAATCATAGCAGCCTGAAACACTTATTGGAACAGCGTGTCCCTACCCCTGCATAACATAAGTGGCTCACTAAACTTCTGGGGTTCGACCATGAGATTCACCATAAGCGAGGGACTGAGAACAAGGCTACGGATTCACTCTCCCGGGTACCAGCAGAACAAGAGGACTTTGAGCTGCAAGGAATGACGGTACTACAGCCCCGTTGGATCCAGGAAATAGTCCAGAGCTATGAGGGCAACCCAGCCATGCAAGACTTAATTGCACAGTTGATCCTAGATGCGACAGCCCAGCCATATTATAAATTAGATAAGGGCGTTCTTCAGTACAAGGGTAAGATTGTTGTGGGAGCCCAAGGATCGGTGCGCAACCAAATAATGCAACAATTTCATGATACAAGCATTGGTGGACACTTAGGAATCAGGGGAACACTCAAGAGGGTTCAACAGCACTTCCATTGGCCTAAGATGAAACAGACAGTGATCAGCTAGGTAGCTAAATGTGGGGTGTGCCAACAATACAAGATAGAGAGGGTGCCGTCGCCCAGATTGTTACAACCACTACCCGTGCCCAACCAGGCTTGGCAGGACATCTCCATGGACTATGTGGAAGGCCTACCCCTGAGTGAGGTTAAAAACACTATCTTGGTAGTGGTTGATCACTTTACCAAATATAGCCATTTTATAGGGATCAGCCACCCATTCACTGCGGCCCAGATCGCCACTGCTTTCATTGACGGGGTGGCTAAGCGCCATGGGTTACCCAACACCATTGTGAGTGATCGCAACCCTATCTTTGTAAGTAGATTCTGGGAAGAGACATTCAAGATATTGAGCATCAAGCTTCTGAGGAGCACTTCTTATCATCCATAGACAGATGGACAAACAGAGCGAGTAAACTAGTGCCTAGAGCAATACCTAAGATGTGCGAGTGGAGAACGGCCCCGAAAGTGGCATTCTTGGTTACCCTTGACAGAATGGTGGTATAATACAAACTATCACACTGCCTTGGAAATGACCTTGTTTGAAGCACTCTATGGCTACAAACCATGCCATGCTCCTTATCACAACTTCACCTACACCGGAGACATTGAGGTTGATGATTTTATCCGGGAGAGAGCGGACCGGTTGGAGTTAATCAAGTCACACCTATATAAAAGTTAGGCTCGAATGTTGTTTCATACCAATCACGGACGCTCCGAGAGGCAATTTGAGGTTGGGGATTCAGTCTACTTGAGGGTACAGCCCTACCACTAGTACACACTCTCAGGCTAGTGGGACCACAAGCTATCCCCCCGATACTATGGACTGTATATGGTGACTAACCGCATTGGCGCGATAGCCCATAGACTCGCACTGCCACTGAAAACTACCATTCATCTGGTTTTTCATGTCTCGTAGCTCAAGAAAGCCATTAGCCAGCAATGTAAACTTTATCCAGGCGTTCCCTTATTGGATAGTGACGGCAGACTTTTGGTGAAGCCACAGAAGATACTCGCTCGACACATGGTACAAAGAGGAGATACACCAAGAACCAACTTGCTGATCCAATGGTCAGAGCATCCCGAGTGTGAGATGTGGAGTACATTCGGTGCCAGTTTCCCACCTTTCCACTTGACCCTTGAGGACAAGGGTCATGTTTGAAGGGGGAAAGATTGTTAGGACCTCACCGACCTTCGGACACGTGGCAAGGCAAGGGCTTAATAGGCAAACAGCTTAAGGGCAATTTCGAAAAATGGCAACACCGAAAGAAGAAATAGGCGAGATGGGATTTGGGAACGGCATCGAAGATCTAGATGGCTTCGAGGGTTTATGTTTATGTTTTATCTTTCCTGCTTATGTAATCTAGGGCTAGCTTGTAGTTGTTGTTGAATTCTTAGCTGTAATTTGGATTGTTGTATTAGGGAGATTTCTATGAATATAGGGGAAGTGCTGTCCAATTTTCCCTAGAATCCCTTGTGTGATTTGGATTCACATTCGCAGATATCTCAGGCCCTAACAATCGCTTCCCCACCGGCATCTCTTGACAGTTATCTGCTCACTCTCTCTCTTTTCGGTACTTTCTGCCCCCGATGCATGTCACGCTTTTTTCCCCCGACGCACTTATGCCTAATAATGTTTGATAGAAGGCCTTCCAAACCTGATAGATTGATGTAGGAGTAACTATGCCAATCCATGCTAATGGCCCAGCCCATATGATTCCTACTATCTGGAGTTTCCATTCCTATCAGGATTCCTACCACTTGGAGTTTCCGTTCCTATCAAGATTCCTACTATTTGGAGTTTCCATTCCTGTCAGGATTCCAACTATCTGGAGTTTCCATTCCTATCAGGATTCCTACTACTTGGAGTTTCCATTCCTATCAAGATTCCTACTATTTGGAGTTTCCATTCCTGTCAGGATTCCTGCTATCTCGCGTTTCCATTCCCGTTAGGATTCCTACTGTTTTAAGGTCCCTAATTTATTAGGATCCTATTCCTGATTTGTTTAAGATCTTAATTTGGTTAGTTTCTATTTTCCTTGATCCTACCAAACTTAGGTTTTAAGTAATCCTAATTGTTCTAGCATTAGGTTTAGTCGTATATTTAAGGACACCGTTATTTTAGTTGTAAGCATAACATTATGAGAACTTTTGAGATTAGAGAAGTCATTGAATTTCATTTTTTTTTAAGCTTTGCCTTTAAATTTTGTGCTTTTACTTTCTAGCCTTTTATATTCCAGCTATTTTAATTCCTGCACTTAAATTATTGTCTTTACGTTTCAGTACTTTATTTTCTAGTCTTTACCTTTCCAGCCTTTTATATTTCTGAATTTTCCTATTATTATTTTGTTCCAATCTCTCTAGAATCCAAAGCTCACTCAATTGCCCATCACGAGACACATCATAGATGCTCTTCGGGCCTTCTCACCTTTTCGGCCTAGTTCCTTTTGTCGCACGATCCAAGGCCCACTCCTTTCTCCTTTAACTTTCCTTTTTGTCATTTTCTTTCTTTTTCCATGATAATTCATGTTCACGCTCCTTTAACAATTCTCTCTTCAACATAAGGTCCCACGTGTTTCCTCTTTTCCTTCTTTTTCTTTGTCTTTTTCTTCTCCTTGCTACTCATGTGCTTCATAGATAAATGGTGAACATTGATCACCTTCTTTTGCATGATTTATTGCTTCTTTTTCTTCTTTTTCTTCTATTTTGGATTTGCTGCATAAAATAACAAAATATACGTAAATATAATAAAATACAAATATAATTTAATAAAAACTTTATTAAACATTATCTAAAATACTAGTAATAACTCTAGAAAATATAAAGTTATCAGTGAGAAAGGACTTAAACATTTGATAAAGAAAAAAATAATATCAAGAATAAAAGGTGTTGAAACAAAATCATACTCAATAAAGGTTCTCTCATACTTGCAAAAAGACAAAAGATTAGTATACTTTACAAGACTGATGTTAACAATCAGAAAGGCAAGTGAACATTGAAAAAGACAACCATGGACTATGGCACAAGTGACTTTAACATTTGAGTGAGAAGGGACTTTAACATTCAATAAAGAACAAAATCATATCGAGAGTCAAGAATGTAGATACATAGTTAAAGCCTTGTGACCACTACTTAGTTGAAAAGTAACATAGAGTCTCATACTGAAGAAAGCCCCCATCTAGATGAAAACATCTTCTATTTTGTTCATTTAGACATGTGTATATTAAAGGTGAAAAGTCTTGGTGGCATTATGTATTTTGTTACCTTCATCAATGGTCATTTTAGAAAGGTATGGGCTTGTGCACTAAGAACTAAGGATTAGGTGTTGGAGGTTTTCAAATAATTTTAGGCTTTGATTGAGAAAGCAATTGTAAGAAACTAAAATGTGTTCATGCAAAAAATAGAGGTGAAGACAAAAGGCCATTTGAATAATACTATAAAATTTAGGCCATCAGGCTTAAGAAGACCGTTCCTAAAACTTTAGAGCATAATAAGATTGTAAAATGGATGAATAAAACTATTGTTGAAAGGATTAGGTGTATGCTTTCACATTCTTAATTATTTCAACCATGTTAAGGTGAGGCAATGTGTATTGTAGTAGATCTTATTAACTTGTTTCCTTTAGTTTCATTGGAAGATGATCTACTTAAGAGAGTATAGACTAGCAAGAAGATTTCTTTTAATCACTTGTGAGTGTTTTACTATAAGGTATTTGTTCACATTCCTGAGGATGATAGGAATAAGCTTGATGATAAAGCTCGGGGCATCTTCTTGGGCTATGGACATGATGAATTTGGATACAGCTTATGGGATCCAACTACTAAAACACTAATTAGGAGTAGATATATTATTTTCTTTGAATATTAGACTATTAGAGATCTTAATAAGAATGAGAAACTAAGAGTTATTGATGAAGGTTTTAAGAATATACCTCATCTTCTTCTTTTCTAGTAAGCACATGTAAAAGGGGAACTGCATAAGGAAAGTCACTTGAAGATGAGGCAAGTGAAAAAGTTCCTACAATTATAGTTAATGAATAATCTAGAGAACATGTTGATCATCATCCAATTGAGTCATTAACTCAACCTTTAATGAGAAAATCTAATAGAAAGCATTAGCCTTCACCAAAATATTCATTACATAAGTATTTGATATTGACTGATGGGGGAGAACCACAATGCTATGAGGAAGCTAATGAATGTGAGAAAAAAGAGAGTGGAAGAAAGCTATGTAAGAGAAAATGAATTTCTTGCAAGAAAACCATATGTATGACCTCATGGCATTATCTAAAGGTAAAAGAACACTTAAAAACAAATGGGTGTATAAGCTAAAGTTAGAAGAGGACAATCTACTACCAAGGTACAAGGTATAATTGGTTGTGAAGGGTTATAATTAGAAAAAAGGCATTGACTTTGAAAAGATTTTTTCAACTATGGTGAAAATGTCATCTATTAAAGTTGTTTATGGTCTAATTGCTAGACTAAACTTAGAGATACAATAACTTGATGTAAAGATTGTATTCTTTCATGAAGACTAAAAGGAATAGATTTATATGGAACAACCTAAGGGTTCCATAGAAAAGGGCAAGAAGAATCTTGTATGTCGATGGAAGAAGAGTATGTAGGGTCTAAAACAAGTATCTCATTAGTAGTACAAGAAGTTGAAGTCATCTATACTGCAATACGATTATAAAAGGTCATTGGGGATCATTCTACTCATACACACCCTACATCATTCTTCCAACAAAACTCCCTTCACCTTCTCACTTTCTCTTCCAACAAACCTCCTTTCACCTTGATCATGGTTAAAAAATAACTCAATTTTGAGCCATTAGCTAAGCATTGAATGTAATTAATCTAAGTGCATTGCATGTAGTATTAGAGCCAAACTCTTGAAGGAGGCCATGGTTTTTAAACAAGGCAAAAAGGCTAGCAATCCATTAGATAAGGTGAAGGCCCTAAGTTGATGTAGCAACTCTAAAAAAAAAAAAATTATTGTGATAGAAAAAGGTTTGGGAGACTCTTAAACTAAGTTATGGATCAATTTGCTTAACTATAACATGACATAGGGGATCTAGCAAGACTCACCTTTCCAAAAAGGAATATGATCACACTTTAAAATAAAACTGAAGCTCTAACAAGAGGGAGGCTTATTGATGTTGGAGCTAAGGATGTTCTTAAAAGGGATACTCCCAAACCAATCACTTTCAGTGGAAAGCAAGAACTTATTGAAGTGGAAAACTTCTCATGGCATATGGAGCACTACTTTGAAGGAGCCCATATCATAAATGAACCTAGTAAGATATGCATTGCTTCACTATATCTCTCTCATAATGCAATGTTATGATGACATAGGAAGTATTTAGAGATGGAAAAAGGCAAGTGCAAGGTGGAAACACTTAAGGTATTCAAACAAGAGATGAAGAAGCAATATCTCCTAAAAAATGTGGAATATGAAAGCTAATAGCATTGAAGCTTTGCTATTGTATGTGTAAGAATTTTTGAACCAACAACTTCATCTTTTTTAGGTACTACAAAGCACTTTGTTGTTTCTCTTCCTCCAAAGCTTATTTTAGTTGGAATTACAAATGCACAAAATGGAAAGCTTAGGCAAAGCCATTACTATAATGGAATCTTTGAAAGAGCTCAAACAAGGTTATTGTTTGTCCAAAACAACTCCCTTAGGTGGTACATTAAGGAAAGAAGGTAGAAGTTGATCACTATTCAACCACAATGGAAGTGATAGACAACCTTTCCACCATGGTGCTATGAGGAAAAAGATTCTTTAAAAGGTGGATCGTTGAATGCCATAGATAAAGAACCATAGTAAGAGGAGATAAAACACCTTAAAAATTTTAAATAATGAGTCATGCCTTTTGTTTAGGATGGTCTATAGGATGGATCTACAAATAGAGCTTTGGAAAGGAAAGGTGAACCTTATTATGATGTCAATGGACAACTACAAGCTAGTTATTAGGCTAGATTTCCTACATAAGGTGAATGTTTTTCCTTTCCCAACATAGTTATTTATGTATTATTGTAAAGTATATGTCATGCATTGTCCCTAGGATGGTTATAACCCTACTTAGAAAACCATTTTTGCAATACAATTGAAGAAAGGTTTGTGGAAAGGTAGAGAAAGGGAAACTTACCTAGTTATGTTAAAGACAATGAACCAAGAAGAGACCTTAAAAGAAGAAGATCGCCTAATAGTTCATTATGTCCTTGAAGAGAATAAGGATCTGACACATTTAGAAATGTCAAAGTATTTATTTGCTAAGAAAGAAGTTGGTTATCCAATAAAGTTAAAGCCTAAAACTAAACCTCTGACAAAGAACCCGCCTAAATTGGAAGATCTCAAGAAGCAACTGAAGATTTTGTTGAATGCTAGGTCTATATGCCCATTAAAGGCCCTATATGGAGCTCAAGTGCTCTTTTAAGCAAATAAAGATGAGTCAATGCAACTATGCATTGAACACTAAGTGCTCAACAAGGTAATTGTCAAGAACAAGTACCCTATTCCTTTAATAGTATGTTTGTTTGAGATCAAAAGGCCCACTATTTTGTTAAGGTGGATTTGAGATCAAGGTACCATCAATTTTGGATTTCAATTAAGAATGAGTTGAAGACAACTTCTATGATGAGGTATGGATCCTTTGAATAAGTGATCATGTTATTTGGTTTAACTAATGTCCTAACAACATTTTGCATATGGATACATAATTTGTTCCACTTATACCTAGATAAGTTTATGGTTGTCTATCTTGATGATGTTATAATGTATAGGAACTCGATGGAGGAATATGTCAAACACTTGAAGATGTTATTAAAGGAGAAATTTTCTTTCACCTAGGAAAAGGTACACTTCCTTAGTCATGTCATAAATAAGGGACATTTAGGATAGATAGTTCTAAGGTAAAGGCAATCCATAAACAAGAAATGCCTTTAAAGGCCATGGAGTTAAGATATTTCCTTAGCCTTGTGAACTACTAGAAGCACTTCATTGAGCAATATTTGGAAAAAGTAGAATTCTTGACCAAGTTAAAGAAAATAATGGCTTGAGAGTGCACCAAGCAAAGTTAGAGTGTCTTTAATGATTTAAAGTCCCTTGTGATGCAAAAGTTAATGATGGTGCCATTTAATTACTCCAAGCTTTTCGAGGTACACTTTGACACTTTTGATTATGCAATTGGAAGTGTATTGATGAAGGATGGGCATTTCATTGCTTTTGAGAGTCAAAATCTCAATGAAACAAAGCATAAAGGTCAATGATTATTATTCATTGCTTGAGAGCATGTCATCTCTATTTACTTTGCTCCCATTTCTTGATTTATATAAATAATATGGCTACAAGCTACTTCTAGACCCATAAGAAATTATTATTGAAGCAAGCAAGGTGGCTAGATTTCTTGTCCAAGTTTGATTATATGATGGACTACAAGCTTAGAAAGGAGAATGTTGAGCTTGCCACCATGAGTCTAGTCATGGGAGACATGATGTTGTTGGTGTGAGAAGGTAGGTCCCATGACCCAATGGCCAAGCAGCTTGGGAATCTAAGGAGGGAGTTGTTCTGTTGAATTTGAAGTTATGGTTTTCTATAAGTTCCCATCCTATATGAATAAACAAATAGAAAGAATGAATAGCTTAATGGAGCTATACTTGAGATACTCTATGAGTGTAAATTGAAAAGACTAGTTGATACTGATGTATATGGCTTAGCTTTCCTCTAACATTCAATAGAGTGAATCCGTGAACTAGAGCCTGTTTGAGTTGGTATTGAGTAACAACCATTGACTCCTTAATTCTTACAATGAAGTGCACAAGTAAGAGTCTCAGTGGATTTAATGTGGTGAACCCTTAGCACAAGACCATAGACATGGTGAGGTCTTATATGAAAAGAACAAAAAGATGCCTAATACAAAGAGATGCATTGTTGACTACATGGTTAGGGAACAAATGCTGGTGAAACTACTCTCATAATAGTACAAATTGTATCATGTGGTTCACAAAGGGTTAATGCACAAAGTATGAAGGACCATTTAAGTTGCTAGGGAAGGTTGGAAAGGTTGCCTATCAATTGACCTTTAACCTAATCTCAAGATACACTTAGTTTTCCATTCAAGGATATTGAAGTCTTTCCAAAAAGATGTGGAAGATGCTAGATAGATCAAGTTGTTATAGGCCCTTCCAACAATGATGACCTCTTTTAAGAAAGATGTCAGAGTAATCATAATTGGTCAAGTGATTTGGCAGAAGAGAAATCCTCTAACATGACAATTTTGGATTAAATGGAAGGGTTTGCCTAAGAGTGAGGCTATGTGAGAATTTAAGGAAGATCTTTGGCAATTTAAAAATCTTATCGAATGTTACCAAGAGATAACGAAAGCACTATCAAATTAGGTGGGAAAAAATGTTTATGGTTATGCCTTAAATTTAAAATTAGTCATGCATTCAATAGGCCAAAAAAGTGTGAACACCTATAGAAAAGGTTCCTTAAGGATTATTCTACTCATACACTCTTTGGGCCATTCTTCTCATTCTCTTTAATATTTTGTTACTTTCTCTCCCTATAAACCTCATTTCACTTTGATTCTCATTAGAGGTTAATCAATTTTAAGCCATTAGCTTAGTGTTTCTTTTTGTCTTGTGTGCAAGTCCTTTTTCTTTCTTTTCATGATTTTCTTTCTTTTTTTTTTCTTTTTCTCCCTCATTTTTCTTTCTTCTCAACATGCCATCTTTTGCTACACAAACACAGAAAATATAAATAATTATAAGAAAATCAAAATATTACCTCATGAAATTACATTATTTATTGCCTAAAATATTCAAAATAGCTCTATAAAAAATAAAGTTATCACTTAGTGCCAAACGTACTTACTCTAAGTGTGTTACACCTTTGCTAGCTAGTATGTGGTATGAGTAGATGTTGTTGAGTACTTAAGTTGGCATGCAATTCATTAAGGAATTTTAGTCTCAAATGCATGTACCAAAAGAAATGGGATCCTTGCATGGTGAAGTAGAGATAGACATGTCTCCACAATGTGCCTGTATTTGTGTTTGGCAAATCCAATTTAAAATGGTAAACATGGTAAACTCAATTAGAAATCCTTTATTGAATGCCTTTATCTTGGATAAATTGCTAAAATTGTTAGGATTAATTTAGCTAAGTCATTACATTGTATAGATTTTATCCTACAAGATAATTGATTCTTTACGAAGGCACTAAATGCTTTAATTGGGAAAAAATTGGTCTCATGGTTTCAATGTGTTAAACTAAGACAATTTTACATAATCAAGACTACATCCCCTTGTAGGGATCATGTTTTTTTATAAAGAAGAAACCTTAATGGACTTCACTAACTAAACTAAACTAAACTTGGCCTAAATATATAAGCTTAGACCTGTAACATATCATCCCCTTTTAAAGAAAGCTTGCCTTCAAGCTTTCCCAATTTAAAAGAAAACCTAATAAGAATTGATAATAACTTAATCTTGAATTCAAATTTAATTTTACTTGAACTTCAACTTGAATCCAAATTCAAATTTGTTCTTGACTTGAACTTGAATTTGATTTTGAATTTAGATTGAATTTCCACTACTTATGGCTTGGTTACATCCAATGTTGAATCCTCAACCACCTCCCTTCAAGAAGGTTAGAGTAGATTTTAGTCTCCCTACTTTTCCCTCTAGTGGTCTAACTCGATGGGAAGAAGTCTACTCGATGGTCATCTCAGTTGGCAACTAGGCTTACTCCCATTGAGCTTATGCGCTCATTGCTTTTACCAATATCTTTCTCATGTTTACCTCCTCTTCTGTTGGAGCCAAATCTACCTTATGCTCAATCAAAGAATAGGATTTTGAGTCTATAGCTCCTAACACACCCACACTTGTGCCCACACAAGAACTCCCATGCCTTCCTAGACCTATGATTTCTTCCAGGTTGGAACTAGATTCCTTTATATTGTAACAAACTTAGAGAAATCCATTCAACACTGAAGTCTCAGCAATGAATTGAGTCAAACCTATTATGAAAGGACTTCTGGAGAATTCACAAGAAAAATACAAGGAACGAGAGGAAAGCTTGAGCATTTAAGTGAGGAGAAATGGACCAGGAGGTTCTCTTTATATAAGAGTTAGCCCTCTTGTATGAATTAAATGGACCATTGTTACACATTTAAAGCATTACGATAAATGTGTAAATGTTACATAAGATTCAAATGAGGTTCATCAAATCGAAATGCTTTATAATTCTAAAACATCAGAATACTCATAAAAAGTTAACGTTACAATAATAAATGATGAATTGTAACCATCGTTTTATTGAATATTAAAGTTGTTACATGTTCAAACTGATACGTAATGTTTCGCTTATTAAAAGGGTCTATTACATTCTTATACATAAAAGTAATGGAAATACAAAAGGAATAAAATGGGGCACCACCTAAGTGGATGACACCAACAATAAGGAAACTAGGTGGGCCAGGCTTGTACTTGCTAGCTTAGTCCATCAGCCCATACTACTAGTCCAGTACATAGAAGTCTGGCTTGTACTCACTCAGCTAGCCCGTTGGCCCATACTGCTAGTTCGAAACATTCTCCCCAACTTAATTTAGTGACACCCTCATCGCTCTAAATAATTTTCAATGAGACCTTTGAACTGCTAAAGATCATTTTTGAACTCCCATGTTGCTTCGCTTTTAGGCAATCTTTTCCATTTGATGAAGAACTATCACCACGGATGAACTCTCTTCTTCTGAAAGATGTGATCAGCCAAGATTGCCTTTGCATCCTTTTCAAAGGATGTCATCATCGTCGAAGGAGCCCTCTTTGGCTTGCTCTATTCTGCATCCACCTTATACTCGTGGAAAGGCTTTAACATGCTCACATGGTAAACCAAATGGATCTTGAGGTTAGGTGGGAGATCTAGCCAGTAGGCCACCTTCCTAATTTTCCCCATGATTTCAAATGGTCCTTCATACTTGCAAACTAATCCCTTATGAAGGGGACGGTAAGTCTTGTATTGATGGGGTAGGAATGTTACTAATACATGTTCCCCAATGTTATAATGACTAGCCTTTTCTTCTTGTCAGCCCACTTCTTCATTCTTTTAAAAGCTCTGTTTAGATATGATTTCACCACATTTGCATTCTTCTTTCAAGCTTTAGCTGTCTCATAGGCACCAGGACACTGACCTGATGGTTTGGACTCCAAGGTTGAAGGAGTCAATGGTTGTTGCCTTGTCACCAACTTGAATGGGTTGTTGTTTGTGGACTCACTCCTCTACAAGTTTTAAGAAAATTGAGCTATATCCATCAACTTTTCCCAATCCTTCTAGTTCTCGCTCACAAAGTGCCTTAGGTATAACTCCACAAGGTTGTTTACCCTCTTCGTTTGCCCATCCGTTTGGGGATGAAAGCTCATAGAGAACCATAACTCTGAGCCCAACGAACTGAATAGCTTTCTCCATAGTCAGCCCGTGAAGCATGGATCTTTGTCACTAATGATGCTCTACATTAGTCTCACTTCACCACATGTTTGAAGAAAAGCCAGACTGTGACTTCCACTGGACACTCCACTAGGGCCTGTACAAAGGTAGCATACTTAGAAAACCGGTCCATCACCACAAGGATCGATCCTCACCCATCAACCTTTGGTAGTCCAGTTATAAAATCCATGGAGATACTCTCCCATGAATGGCTTAGTATCAGTAGAGGTTCTAACAATCCTCTAGGAGCCATTTGCTCTAGCTTATCATGTTGGCAAATGAAACAAGTTTTAACAAAAAGTTCAATCTCATCACACATACCAGGCCAGAAGTATAAGGCTTCTACAAAAGCCATCATCCTCCATTGTCTAAGATGCCTAGTCCATTTGTTGTCATGGCATTCCTTAATGAGTCTCCATTGGAGGTTTTCTCACTAAAATTTCTTAAAAAAAAAAAAGTTTGAACTTTTATATAGCCAAAATATCTCAAATAAGTAAGAAATCCTTTACTTGATTATAAGTGATGGAAAAAAGTTCTTTAGTAAGAAGAACCAAAATATGGACACTAATTGGAACTAAAAATGATCACTAGAGAAGAAATAAAAATCTTAAGTTAAAAGATGTTTTGGCGAAGAAATAAGCTTCCATAAAGAGTAGTTAAAAGAAATAAGAGAAAAAAAAAACAAGCCAAGAAAGAAGAGATATAACAAGTATCAAAATTCAAAATCTTTTATGCAAAAGTATTTGAATAATTTAGTATAAACACATTACAAAATTATCAAGTTAGAGTAAATAAACCTCACTTTGTTTGATAGAAAAAGTAAAAAAATAGAAAATAAATATCCATAAATTAGATACATTCAAATAAGCTTAATTAAATAAAATTATAGCTTTGCTCTAATAAGGTCTAGATACTTTATTTGAGTAGTACTAATGGAAAATTTAATGACCCAATTAAAGCTATTATAAGATTAATTTAGTCTAATCTTATTGATGGAGTAATTTGATTTAACATCAAGCCAAATTACTTTATCTCCACCAATAATCTTAATTTGGGATTAGAATTATGATGAAAACGAAAGGTATAAAGATTAAACCTAGCTCCCATGACCTTCAATTCATTAAGAAAAAACAAAGTATTCATGAATTTGCAAAGCCACCTCATATTTCTACAAAATATCTACAGAAAAATCTTGAGGTAATCTTTTAACCTTGACTATTTGATAGTGGTATTAATCCGAGATCAATTAACTAAAAAGATATTAAATTTCCAAAACAATAATTTCTAAATAATTCAATAAAACACAATGCCCAAAATCTAGTTTAATATGGCAAAATCTAGTAATAGCTGCTGTGTAACTTATGGGAAAAACTTATACTTCATTAAGAATAACTCTCACAAGTGAAAACCAAATTTTCCTTATCAAGAAGGTACTAATAAAAAAATTTGTCAAAAAATGATTTTTAGACTGTCAAAAGAAGTTACTAAACAATAAGCAAAAAAGAGTTGATTTAACATAAACAAAATGTTCAAACTCTTCTATGCCATGTATGAGCTACCCAAAAGAAAAAGAAAATAAAAATGGTTAAATATATCATTAACAACCAAAAGATGAAAAAAAAAATCTTTCTCCTAGCAAAGCAAGAAAAGATGCATATATATACTTTCAAAAGTTTTAATTTTCTTGGATATAAAATTTAGAATTTAAGTACTTTAATAGACATTAAAGCTACAATTAATAGTTATTGGTGGGATGCCTTACCTTAAAAAATAATTGTAGACTTATGAAAAATCTCATTATATTAAAAGGAATTTGTAGAAAAAACTAGAAAAAAAAATATAAGGCAAGAAAAAATTTTACCTAGATGATAATAGCATATTTCTTATGTCTAAAATACTTAGTCTCCAAATATGCATGAAGACCTTTTTTTTTTTTTTTTGGTGAAAGGTCAAATTATATATCACCCGTAAAATAAATTTACAAGATTGTTCGATTACAAAATATCATCATCTAAGCTCAAATATTACACTTGGCAAATTCCAAAGCTTTTGTAAAAATTTATTACAATTTTAAGCTTGACTCCTCTGGTAGATGAAATTTTCCCTCTTACATCCTTCTTGATTTTAGCAATAATGGTTGAGTTATCTAGACTTGTATCGCTAAATCTTCTTCTATTCCTTTCTCTCCAAATGTGATACAATACGGCCTTGAAAGATATACTAAGCAAAGTTGTTGCAAAGCTCTTTCTCTTAACAGTCTTGATCATCCAACATATTTCAGCTCTCCAATGTTCAATTCTTCGAGTTAATCCATTCATGCCTAGCAAAGCCTTCCAGATGTAGTTTGTAAACCTGCACTTAAAAAATAAATGTTCTTGTGATTCTTCTTCTTGTTGGCAGAGGTTGCATTGTAGATCCACTGAAGTATTCCATTTAGCCACCCGATCTGCTGTGGATAGTTTGTCTTTCAAAGTGATCCAGCAGATGAAATTATGCTTTGGTACTCCTTTTTTCTAGACAAGTCTTGCTCATTCAGTATCTTCTCTGTTCTCTCTTAGTGCTACTTAACTTTTGGCAGTATTGTATTCTGAGTCCGTCACCTGTTGCGTAAGTTCACTTCTTATTTATAAAATATTCCTAAAGCTCCAAGCTAGTGATCCTTTCATCTCAACTTCTAATACATTCCTTTCATTCAAATTTTCTGTTATCATCCATTTAACCCATAAAGAGTTTGTGTTGGGGTGCATAAGAGACCATAAGAGTTTTCCAATTGTCACCTTATTCCAAGTATGAATGTCTATCAAACCCAGTCCTCCAGAAATTTTAGGCCAACAAACTTCTTTCCATGCCACTTTCACTACACATCGTCCATTAGATTTACCTGCCCAAAGGAAGGTTCTAATCCTTTTTTCAATTTCATAAAGAGTCTGTTTTGGCAATAGAAAAATTTGCATCCAATATGTTTACAATGAGAACAAAACACTTTTTGCTAGCTGCAATCTCCCCCCATAACTAATATGCTTAGACTCCCAACTTTCAATTCTCCTCAATATCTTTTTTGTTAGGATAGTACAATCTAGGTTAGAGAGTCTTTTAGTAATCAATGGAACTCCCAAGTACTTTATGGGAAGTTGACCTTCTTGGATAGGAATATGATCAAGTATTAGAGCCTTTTCTTGTTCAGACAAGCCTGAAAAGAAAATTTGACACTTTTCTGGATGCATCTTCAGACCTATTATATCTTCAAACTCTTGCATAGCATCTAGTAAACACAATATAGACTTAATATCTCTATGAGCAAACAGAAAGAGATCATTAGCAAAGCATAGATGAGTGATCTTCTCTTCATGGTCTTCATTTGCATGAAGACCTTTTATTATGACATAATTTCCTTAAAAATTATTTACTATGTAAATAGATCATAAACACGTCATATTAACTTTAAAATCCCATAATGTTGATATACCTTTATCAGACCATTATAAATGCAAATATACGTAACTTTTTACTACCTAAACGTGCTGATTATGCACATATTCTAAAAATACTATATTTGCAAAATTCTTGAAAAGAAATTTATGAGGAACCTATAAAACTTTGGCCCAAAAACCCTTAATATTTTACTTTAAGGTTAAAAGATTTTAATGTTACAATTAGAGTTAAATCGATAATATTATATTTAAAAAATGATATAAAAAATGATAATGATCCTAATTATTAAAGAGTTCCTATACGTGTAACAAAAACCTATAAAAAGGCGTAATGATTCCCCGTGGAAGTTTCAATTCATGTCAGAAAAAGGAAGTGACCGAGGACAAATAAAAAAAAAAAAAAAAAAAAAAAAGGGTTAGCAGGGAAAGAGCCTCGGAACCTTTTCCCCAGTCCCTATCTTGGACACTTGCCTTCTTTTATTTCTGTCCCTAGTCCTTTTTTTTATTTTAAAAGCATTCTGTAAAACAAGTATACCTCTATCGGTACACTAAGGATGAGGATAAGAGACCCTCTATTGCTTTATTGAGGACGTGGTCTTTTTTGCCCTCATGGGAGGGATGTACCATGCTTTGCTTATCCACCAAAAATATAATGACCCATTGAGAGTTTTTGATACGCATAGGAACTTTTAATTATGGACCATCACAGCTTTCACTACCATCATAATCAACGGAGAATTTCATATTTAATGGGTCACTACTTGTACATTTCTAAAACGCTTTTTTTTTTTCTCCTTTTTGACATTGTTTTGAACACAAATCCTAAACCCAGCCCTTAAAATACACAACATTAAGGAAATTGTTTCGAAAGCCAACTATTTATTAGATTGCTGTTGGTACTGTGCAGGAAAAACGTACAAATTTTCAGCTGGACACCAATTCAAGTGAGCTAGACGAGAACAATAAACACCCAGAGAGAAACTGACTGCTCCCTCAATGTCCTGAAACGATAATAATTTTCTGTTTTACCGAGCTGAACGAATAGTTATGCGAACATGTTATTGGTGGAAGATTCTAAAGTCAGGGTTTAAATGAAACCCATCGACCTTGCCAACCGAAAAATAAAAACTAAAAATTTCTTGTTTGCTTGTTTGGTCGCAAGATCTGTACAAATCATTTATCTTTTACTCCGGTTATGGCTTTCACCCTGACAAATTACAATTTACCATAAAGGTTACTAAAACATAAAAATAAGTGGCAGCATTAAATAGGTCAATAAAAATAACTGCACAAAGTTCTCCCCCACCAACCTCTCCGTCCCTTAACTGATTCTTGACAAGGCACGTTGCGTTATAAGCTCAACCATATTAAGAGTCTAGTAAAACACCCAAAAACGTATTTTTATAATTTGAGGCATGGGAGCCATAGTAGCATCTGCATTTATTAGGGGGAAAAAAATGCCCGATTGATCAGCTAAAACAACATGATACTCTGAAGAAATCAGGGGAATAACAAGATGGGCGATCCAACGCCGAGTATACGAGTAAAATCTTCTAGATTGAAGAAGATTTCCAAAGTAATTTGGTCTCCTCTCTTAGAGCCTGAAGAACAATCAAGGGACAGGTGTATGCAAGTCCAACACGTACTTATAGCCTTACATATTTCTATGTAACTGATGCAAATCATATGGTAGGCTTGAACGAGCTCAGGTTAAGAAAATTACTAAAAATCTTTTTTTTTTTGTTGGTGTTGTGTTTTTGGGTTTTCTGTGGGAAAAATGAGTGTTTGGTAAGGAGGAAAGAATAAAAACGAAAATACAAAGAACAAAAATAAAATATAGATGCCAACGAGCTCCAAGACATAAAGGCAATATCACCAATCAAGGAGATACTCCACCACCAATCCTTGGCAAGAACTGGATAAAGGATAAAGTTGATCACACAACTTTGGGGTTTCTATTTTCTGAAAAAACAAGTCTGTTTACACTTGAAACAATGCTCCGCAAGTAAACCTAATCCTAGAAAGATTTTGGTAAATCAGAAATCCTTAAGACCTAATTCTAGAAGGGTCCTAATAAATCAATAATCCCTAAAATTAAGGAAGTCTTAACAAATCTGGATTCTGACAAATAAGGAATCCTAAACAAATCAGAGATCTGACAAGTATGGAAACTCAGATAAATCAAAAATCTAGACAATTAAGGAAAACCAAACAAGAGAAAAGATTCTCAGACAATAAAGAAAACCTAATGAATTAAGGACTTAATAACTATTTAGAAAACCCCTATCATTAATGACAAAACCCAAAACTATATAGGAGATTCTAGTGAATATTCCAAACACTTCCTGAGATGCTCTTCCACTTTGCCCGTCTTGGACCCATTGGATCACATTGTGGCCCAAATATGCATTTGATGACACAAAATATTGGCTGGGCTATTAGATTGGGCTGGCATAATCACTCCCGCATCAGCAACAATACACAAAGAGCGCCTATTGCAATTCTGATACATGAGTCAAAACTAAGCCATGTACTCATATAATTCCATGGACCTCTTCAAAAGATTCCACTAAGTTACTCAATACTATAATAAAGAGTAACGATAATGAGGAAATTCAAGCTGCCTCCCACGTCTGTCTCATAACTACATAAGCCCAAGATCAATGAAACCTAGAAGACCATAATTTTCACGTGGCAGCTAATACACAGCAGAACTAGATAATACTCGCTTTAGGTAAGTTGTCAAGGTTTGAATTCTTCGCTTCTGGAGGCACTATCCGACCTACTTATCACAAAAAATCTGGATCTTTCTCTAGGACGGAAACAGAGAATTGATAAAACTTACCTAAATGACTAATCAAGCCACTACTCACACTTGATTGACCTGTAAATGTGACGAACAAAGAGCAGAGAGGCGCGAAAACCAACAGTTCCAAGCATGAGAAAGAAGCCATAGCAGATGCAAGCCATATAGCCAAAGAAGAATGAGGTCTGCATAAAGCCAGACATGTCCGATCTGCCATAGTAGTAATACAAGCAGTAGCCGTAGATGAATAGGCCAGTTGATCCACCGCAAAGGAAAGACCTGTGTCAATAATCAGCTATGATTAGTTTACTCAAAAGTGCAAAACTTTATGCACCAAAGCTCAGAAAGGACAACTTATGCATTAAAGCTCATTTCAGGCATTTTAAACTCGAAATCAAATGACAAGAAAGATCACAGGTCTTGAAGGAAATTGCTCTAGGACGTAGTTAGAAGGAAAGAAACTATTGCCTATACATAAGTTCTTTTACTTGGTACTAGGATTCAAGTAGGGCCTAGTTATATGTAGGCTCAGATATACGTATTAAGGTAAAATCAATATTTGCAAGATATCCATGAAGCGAACATCCGACGATGCTTCCATAACATCTCAACATCAACGAAGATGGAAAACTAAAAAGGGTGTCATATAACATTTAATAACAATCGCCTTCGCATAGTCAAGCTAATATGTTACATACATTATTCCATCAGACTTATACTTGTACAACCTCATTTATCAAAGGAAAACACAATTGCGTTCTTAGATGAGAAGTTCGTCCGTTGTGCAATCAGTGAGGGTAAATGACATCCACCCATGTCCCCGGTCTGTCTCCCTCCCTCTAAACTACAACCTATGTATCACTTTCCTCCAAAAGCTTTATAATTTCATGCCACTTAGATCATATTTTGAAATACCACTGTTAGCTTGCCTCCTTCACTCAGATTGGCCATTAAATTAGAAGGAAAAACATGTCAAATGACTAAACCATACATAAAATGATCATAAGGGTTAAATAAATAAAAAAGGTACTCATCAACCTTATTCTCAAACATCCCTAATATGAACCTTCAACATAAAATAAATATAACACTTTTGTATTTCAAAAACAGAAAATGTGATACTTACCAAGTGAAATTTAGTGATCTAATTATTTTCATTCAACTTAATAACTAATTTGATGGAGCTGGAGAAACTAACAGTGAAATTTCAAACTATGATCCATATGCTACTAAGACAAAGTTTGTTTTAAGTTATAGAAGACGCACATTTGTTGAGGAATTGTACTATGATATAGAAAAGGATAAATTAAATTTGTCCACCAAATTATGACCCGAATTCTACTTACATTTTTAAACTACAACTCACAATAATTCAGATCTATATTTCATCCAAACATCTTGGGTAAACAACTATTTTAAATTTAACCATAAAAAGGATGGAAAATGTTGCACATAACTGATGCATATTTTAGGCTAACCTACTATTCCTTTTTCCTACAGAAATGCACCATTTTAGCAATGAAAAATAAACAAAAAAAAGAGGCAAATAAGTGACCTCAGTTCAGATGTTGTGTCCCTTTGCCTCCATCTTTTTCCTCTTTTGGTTAATTACCGTTACTTAAAGCTGAATTCTAAAATAAAGAGGGGCGTTTTAATCGTGGAAAAACAACTTAAATGCATATGCTCGGCATACGGAACCATTTGTAGCTAAACTAATGGTCAAATTTGACAAGGGAAACTCCAAAGAGTATGATAATTCCTAAGTTCTAGTTGGAGTGAGTGTAACTGCAACAAGGGTATCAATTTAGTGGAGAAAAGTACAATTTACCATCTACAGTACCAAACATGTTAAAACATCAAATCCCTAAGACTAATCACAGAAACATTTTACCCATAGCTTTTACGCCTCTAGGGTAGATTAGTGGTGCTCTTTCTTCTTTTTTTCCCTTCTTTTCAACTTTGCATCCTTTCCTCAAATGTTTGTTTCACATGTAGTGCCTACCTTTCATCTTGATGTGGCAACAAAATTAAGTAACACCAACCAGTTACTGACACATAATTAGTTTCAACGGAAAGAAACAATTGGAAACTACAAAAATCCTAAGGAGTAAACTTTCAGGTTTTGAATTGCAATAATAAATTGAAATTGAGAGAAAACTCAAGAATTATATTGAATTCCTTATATTAAGAATAGCTTTGTTCGTATCATCCTCCAGATGCTAACAAAGATACACATTGTATATTCTAGACAATAACAAACAACAGCAAATATTTGTCGGTATATAAAAGTTTACCAATCTAATCAGCGACTTAACTTTTTGACAATTTCTATATATACCAAAGCAGAAAATATGTTTAAAGAAATTCACTCAAACCAATTTAAGAAGCAGGTTCAGGTTTAAACCACTCTTTACATATTTCTGGATTTTTTACCACCAATCTTCATAAGAAAAATGTAACACAAACCACAAGGAAATGTGTCTGTGATGCTAAAGTAAAAAGATATGCAGGAAAAGTAACATACCTCCACCACCATTCATGGTCTTCCGCAGCAAGTTGGAAATAAGTCAAAGCCACAGTGATGAAAGCAGTGACAATCAAAAGAATAATGAAGACAATAAAAAGGATGCTGTAGATGGTGTATATCCTGTGACCCCAGATACTGGCAAATATGTAGTAGAGCTCAATGTAAATAGCACTAAATGGTAGAAACCCTGCCATTACCATTTGAGGAATGGTACTACGGTACCATGGCAAAGGTGGAATCTCACGAGGATATTTTGTTGTGCGACAAGGAGCTTGGAACTCAGCCCTGACATTTTTCCCAGCAATCCCACCCAAAACAAGCAATGGTGACGTTACCAATGCCCAAATGAGGACTATCACTACGATAGTACCAAAGGGAAGTGCTGCAGTTGCATTGTAGGCAATTGCAACGGTGTTAAGGAAGCAGAAAGTGAGGAACAGGGGTCCACAAAAAAGGGAACCTGTCAACAAAAGATTCCTTACCTGAACCAGAGGATGGAAGATACATCAGTTCATTTTCATCAGGGTCCATAAGAAGGGCCAAATTCTAAGCTAAAACTTGCAAACAGAAAATTATACTAACCCAGTTCTTTCCTTCAAGCTGACAATAGAAACAGGTTGCTGTATATCCTGCAATTCCTGATGTGAGTGCATAAATAACCACAAGTGCAGTAAATAGCGCTCCTCGATTGTATGGATAAAATACACCAATCAATGCAAGCATAAAAATGAAGACTGTGCTGAAAACAGATAAAGAATCAAAAAGACTATTTAGCACAGCCGTTATAATCAAGTATTAGAAATCAGAGTAAAATCCAACATGAGATCCTTACAGAGTGAACAACTGGCTGCCAGAACCCAAAGCTGCAGCAAGTAAAGATTTGTACTTTGGAAACCGAAAAACATCTCCATGAATGTACTTCCATCCTGTCTCTTCTTGGTCATCAGCTGCTTCCTCATCTTGAGCGTACCTTTTGAGAAATTACTTAGATTAGCATATCAAAATGTCCTTTTCTTTTGTTGGAGGGAGGGGGGGATGACTACCCTTAGCAAGATAGGATGACAAATTAAGAATCTTACTTCATGAAATCATTCTTCAAGACTCGCATGAGAATGGTTGCAAGAAAACCAGTTAGAAGTAGAACAGTCACACATGAGTTGATGATAGAAAACCAATGAATTTCCAGGTGATGCGGCAGTGAAGAAGACTGCGAGTACTTCTCCATCCTCTTCTCAAAGGGAGTTTCTGTTTCCTTCCACTTGACAGTGTACACGAACTCTGCTTCCACTTCCTTGTCCTCTGAAACATCCAACATAGATTGAGGATCCATTCGAGCAGTGATTTCAATTACTTGATCCTTGTTGTAGAGAACCTCAAACTGGATATGCTTGAAAAGGAAATATTTGTAGTCACTAGGATCAGCTTTGCCTTCCTTGTCAACCCTTCCAATGAAACCCCAAACTGGCAAGTCATCATAATACATCTGGAAGTAATAGTCCTTTTTCACAGCATCCCGGAACCGAGCAACTTCTTCCTTCATTAGCTTGTTTCTGCAGACCACTTCAGTGTCCTTTTCTGTTTTGAAGGCCAGCTTATAGGGAGTACTAACAAGACGATCTCCATTCAATAGCTCACCAAGTGCTTCCTTCTTATCTGTCTCATGACCTGCCATGATGTGTTCCCCCAACCATTAAGATATTAGACAATTGAAAAAAAAAATATAAAGTTCCATTAATCTCATGCAAAATTTAGCTAGCCTAAGGAATATGTGAAAAAATTTCACATAGGCTAACACCTAAAAGTTTTCATCAAGAAAAGATACACCAATATGCTAACTGCTATTTTTTTTTTTTTTTCTATTTTCCTAGAAAATAACTCCAAAAGAAATTATCGCAATCACCACAAATACCAGCAGCCATTTCTTTGCTCAATATGAGCAACCGGAAAGAGAAAACAAAGGAAAAAAAAGAGCATAGGCAGGTTGCATTAACTTGCCAATTCCATCTTAGACCGCCATTGTTATATTCTTTCAAATATTTTCGGCAGCAGAGAGTTGCGAAGCCACGCCACAATGGCCCCTCACAAACACAGCATAAGAGTTGCAGAGGTACAAATTATAACGGAATCAAGAGTGGAAAGCACAAGGTGAGATGATAAACCTGTTCTGCAGAAGGGCAGATCGAAGTAGCGATACGTCTCACTGTACCAAAACAACATTAAAAAAAACAATGAAATTAGCACATTTTTCAGCTCATATACTCGTACAAAAGCCCTTTTGTCAACAAATTAACAGATTTATACGCAGAATTCCTCAGATTCAAACAACAGGTAAACAAAAGCCACCAATTGAAAGACTCGAATTTATCAAAAACAATAGCCATAACCAGGAAAACACAAATGAATTCGTCGAGACCGACATTTCCTTCCTGAATTGCTTTCTGTTTCTTAATACCTAACACGAGATCATTTACAACGGAAAAAACTGTTTCGGATCCCGGTTCAGATCTAAGCTTTAAACTTACCTAGGATTGTGAAAAGGGCCAACTTTGTTGGCGTAGAGCGGGACGGGGTCACCCTCCTTGTACCGGTGATCCGACGCACCCGATCTAACCTGGGTTCCGAAACAGGCGATTAGAAGCGCTATGACAGGAATTATAGTAACAGCCTTCTTCCTCATGCTTCTTTTCTGATTTCGAAGATACGAGAGAGAGCAGAGATTTGAAGTGAAGTAATTGAGGAGACCCGAGTCAGAGTAAATCAGCTTCTTACAATTGCCGTATTATTGCCCCCTTTTTTTATTTTTTGTCTTCTTTCCAATATTTGTCTAGTTGTCTGTTTTCTGTTTTGCAATATCACACCAGCGTTTGTGCCTCACATCTTTATCCTGTGTTAGAATCTCGTGACCGTATTCTTAACTGGAAATCTTCCCAAAATGGATCAGAATATTTACTTTCTTTCTTTTATGGGGCAAACACATGTTATTTTCCCACTAAACACTAGAAAAGCTGCATATGCCGTAATTCTCAACATCCTGATGGGCCCAATACTTTTCCTTTAGAGCACTGAGACGTAGTGTTTAATTATACAGCAACAAGCTTCTTGCTCCACCAGTATACGTTAACATTATAAATTATCCCATATTATTAAGATATATGCTTAAGGGTAAATTAAAAAGAAATTCCTCTTATTCTTTATCTAGTTTTTGTATTAGACTTTAAGGTTTCTAATCTTAATATGTTATTTTAACATGGTATAAAAGTTAGATTTTTTACTTAATCAATATTCAGCCTAGATTTCTCTTGAAGCCTTTAGAAGTATACTCTCCGGCACTATTAATGGTTGGTATTCATCCATCATGATAAAATAACATATTAATGAAGTGGATTATCTCACATTTCAAGACATGTGCTTAAAGGATTATTTAAATTAAAAGTAAGTTTCTCTTACTCTTAAACTAGTTTATGTATTAGACTTTAAGCTTTCTAATCTTAATTTTTAACGTAGTAACAAAGTTTGATTCATCCTAGATTTCTCTTCATACCCTTATAAGTCTACTATCCGACACCATTGATAGCTAATATTCATCAATCATCATGAAGAAGCATATTAACGATAGGGATTATCTCACATTTCAAGACATACACTTGAAGATTTATTTGAATTAAAAGGAAGTTCCTTTTATTTTTGAGCTAGTTTCCAAGTTGGCATTTTGCTCATTCTAATCTTAATCTCTTAATATATCTTATCAATATTTCTAGACATTAAGACCTAACTTCAACTCAATGTGAATCCAAACCCCCTTGATTATACTCGTGCTAATTATTATGATGCTTGTCCATGCATCCTGATTAAAATGGTGAATGTCGTTTGTCGCGTATTCGTATCTTTGATGGTATTTTTTATTTTCTTGTATATTTGTATATTTTCATAAAAATTGACAAAATAATTTTCAATTTTTTGCCATTTTCAGTTAATATTTTTTACTATTTAAAAAACCTCTAATCTTTGGGACGATCAAACAGTGATTTTGCCAGTTTTGAGCAAAAATGGAGGTACTCGTATTTTTTCACCACTAATTAGACGATTTTGCCCGTGTCAATGAGGTCTTCTATTTTTCCTCAATATTGCCCTGGATCACCAACCATGCATCCTGATTAAAATGGTGATTGTCATTTGTCGCGTATTCGTATCTTTAATGCTATTTTTTATTTTTTTTGTATATTTGTATATTTTCATAAAAATTAACAAAATAATTTTCCATTTTTTACCATTTTCAGTTAATATTTTTTACTATTTAAAAAACCTCTAATCTTTGGGACGATCAAACAGTGATTTTGCCAGTTTTGAGCAAAAACGGAGGTACTCGTATTTTTTCCCCACTGACTAGACGATTTCGCCCCTGTTAATGAGGTCCTCTGTTTTTCCGCAAAATTGCCCTAGATCACCCTCCATGCATCCTGATTAAAATGGTGAATGTCGTTTGCCACGTATTCGTATCTTTGATGGTATTTTTTATATTTTTTGTATATTTGTATATTTTCATAAAAATCGACAAAATAATTTTCCATTTTTTGCCATTTTCAGTTAATTTTTTTACTATTGAAACAACCTTTAAGTTTGGGACAGTCAGACTGTGATTTCGCCAGTTTTGAGCAAAAACGGAGGTACTCATATTTTTTCCCCACTAACTGGACGATTTTGCCCCTATCAATGAGGTCCTTTGCTTTTCCTCAAAATTGTCTTGGATCACCGTCCATGGATTCTGATTAAAATGGTGAATGTCGTTTGCCACATATTCGTATCTTTGATGGTATTTTTTATTTTTTTTGTATATTGCTATATTTTAATAAAAATTGACAAAATAATTTTCCATTTTTTGCCATTCTTAGTTAATATTTTTTACTATTTAAAGAACCTCTAAGCTTTGGAACGGTCAGACAGTGATTTCGCAAGTTTTCAGCAAAAATGGAGGTGCTCGTATTTTTTTGCCACTGATTGGACGATTTTGCCCATGCCAACGAGGTCCTCTATTTTTCCTCAAAATTGCCCTAGATCACCATCCATGCATCCTGATTAAAATGGTGAATATCGTTTGCTACGTATTTGTATCTTTGATGGTATTTTTTATTTTTTTGTATATTTATATATTTTCATAAAAATTGACAATATAATTTTCCATTTTTTGCCATTTTCAGTTAATATTTTTTAGTATTTAGAGAACCTCTAAGCCTTGGAACGGTCAGACAGTGATTTCGCAAGTTTTCAGCAAAAACGGAGGTACTTGTATTTTTTCGCCACTAACTAGACGATTTTGCCCTTGTCAATGAGGTCCTCTGTTTTTCCTCAAAATTGCCCTACATCACTGTCCATGCTTCCTGATTAAAATGGTTAATGTCGTTTTCTACATATTTGTCTCTTTGATAGTATTTTTATTTTTTTGTATATTTATATATTTTCATAATAATTGATAAAATAATTTTCCATGTTTTGCCATTTTCAGTTAATATTTTTTACTATTTAAAGATCCTCTATGCCTTGGAATGGCCAAACAGTGATTTCGCAAGTTTTCAGCAAAAATGGAGGTCCTCGTATTTTTTCGACACTAACTCGAAGATTTTGCCCATGTCAACGAGGTCCTCTGTTTTTCCTCAAAATTGCCCTGGATTACCATCCATGCATCCTGATTAAAATGGTGAATATCGTTTGCCGCATATTCGTATCTTTGATGGTATTTTTTATTTTTTTGTGTATTTATATATTTTCATAAAAATTGACAATATAATTGTCCATTTTTTGCCATTTTCAATTAATATTTTTTAGTATTTAGAGAACCTCTAAGCCTTGGAACGGTCAGACAATGATTTCGCAAGTTTTCAGCAAAAACGGAGGTGCTCGTATCTTTTCGCCACTGACTGGATGATTTTGCCCCAGTCAACGAGGTCCTCTGTTTTTCCTCAAAATTGCCCTAGAGCACTGTCTATGCTTCCTGATTAAAATGGTTAATGTCGTTTTCCGCGTATTTGTCTCTTTGATGGTATTTTTTTGTATATTTATATATTTTCATAATAATTGAAAAAATAATGTTCCATTTTTTGTCATTTTCAGTTAATATTTTTTACTATTTAAAGAACCTCTATGCCTTGGAACAGTCAGGTAGTGATTTTGCAAGTTTTCAGAAAAATGGAGGTACTCGAATTTTTTTGCCACTGACTAGACGATTTTGCCCATGTCAACGAGGTCCTATATTTTTCCTCAAAATTTCCCTGGATCACCGTCCATGCATCCTAATTGAAATGGTGAATATCGTTTGCCGTGTATTTGTATCTTTGACGGTAGTTTTTTATTTTTTTGTATATTTATATATTTTCATAAAAATTGACAATATAATTGTCCATTTTTTGCCATTTTCAGTTAATATTTTTTAGTAATTAGAGAACCTCTAAGCCTTGGAACGGTCAGACAGTGATTTTGCAAGTTTTTAGCAAAAACGGAGGTGCTCGTATTTTTTCGCCACTAACTGGACGATTTTGCCCCTGTCAACGAGGTCCTCTATTTTAAAACAAAATTGCCCTGGATCACCGTCCATGCCTTTGATTAAAATGGTGAACTTTGTTTGTCGTGTATTCGTATCTTTGATGATATTTTTTATGTTTTGTATATTTATATATTTTCATAAAAATTGACAAAATAATTTTCTATTTTTTTCCATTTTCATTTAATATTTTTTACTATTTAAAG